>PVHT020000254.1:2762957-2916062 GCA_004024745.2 Catagonus wagneri | reverse complement strand
CTATGTTTTCTAAGCTCATCATTTATTTATTGCTAGGAAATTGGTATGCCTACATATGATTTTAACAATGAGGACTAAAATGAAAATAAAGTAATATTTGACACTTCTTAAAATGCATTTTCATGTTAGAATTCATTCCAGCTAATGACTAATAATAATATTTATTTAATATTAGCATTTGTATTTCATTTGGCCATTCTATTTAGCTAATATTTACGTTTTCCTTATTACTAGCACTGTTAAATGTAAGGTGATCTCGAACTTAATCTTATGATATGAATCATACAATTACTTCCAATTTACAGCTGTAATTAATGCAAAGGGTGTATTTTTAAACATTTAGATCGTTAAGAAACATGAGGTACTAGGCTTTGGCTTATTTGACATTACCATGCTTGTAAGCAGCAGAACTAGTTTTCCTAACACTAGAGTTAGGAATATCTACCTCCTAAATTTTCTATAAACACCAACTTAAGTCATCTAAATTGAAACACATGGCGATGTCTGAAATGCTAGGCAGGTATTAGGTTTATTAGTATTTAAATGTAAAGCCCTATCTTTATAGTCCTATGCTTACTAGGTCAATTAACTAATTCGTCAAATATGTACCATATAGCTAGGATCTGAGGGTACAAAAATGACTAAGACTTAACTCCTCAAGAAGTGTTAATACATGGAAACAGTGTGGAGACTGTCTTTTTTGTGATAATCTTGAGATAAAACAGAATAACAGGCACATCAGCTACCTTCTGTATACAAGGGTTAATTTGAAGGGAGAAGTTGTACTGAACACAGACATGTTGCTTTCTGGTTGGAAATCAAAAGACCACACAAAACAGCGCTTTGCTTCTGATGACAGAGTAAGTAGTCCTAGCTAGAAATGCAGATTAAAACCACAATGGGAAATCACTATATACCTATTAATATGGCTAAAATAAAATATAGTTACAACACCAAATACTGACAAGGATGTAGAGAGAGTGGCACTCTCATACACTACTGGTGGGAATGCAAAATGGTACAGCTACTCTGGAAGTCAATTTGGTACTTTCTTAAAAACTAAGAATGCAGCTATAACATATATGACCCAGCAATTGCACTCCTAGGCATTTATCACAGAGGGCTGAATGCTTATATACACATACAACAACCTGTACACAAATGTCTGTTGCAACTTTATTGCTAACAGCCAAAAAGTGGAAACAATTCAGATGTCCTTCAGTAGGTGTTTCAATAAACTCTAGATCTAGAATACTGCTAAGCAATAAAAATGGAACAAAATATTGGTACATGCAACAACCTGGATGAATATCCAAGGAATATGCTCTGTGAAAAAAGCCACTCTCAAAAGATTAAATACAATATTATTCCATTTATATAACATTCATTTATTTTTTTTTTGTCTTTTTGCCTTTATGTAGAACCGCACCCACGGCATATGGAGGTTCCCAGGCTAGGTGTCTAACAGGAGCTCTAGCTGCCGGCCTTCGCCACAGCCACAGCAACGTGGGATCCGAGCCGCGTCTGCAACCTTCACCACAGCTCACGGCAATGCTGGATCCTTAACCCACTGAGCAAGGCCAGGGATCGAACCTGCAACCTCATGGTTCTTAGTGGGATTCGTTAACCACTGAGCCACGAAGGGAACTCCTCCATTTATATAACATTCTTGAAATAACAACCTATAGAAATGAGGAATAGATTCCTGATTGCTAGGGGCTAACAAGGGGACCAGGAGACGAGGAGGGGTTGGATGAGAGGAAAGTGGACGTGATTATAAAAGGCTAACATAAAGGGTACTGGTGGTGACGGAAATGTTCTGTGATGCTGTACTCAGTTCTGCAAGATGTTACCACTAAGTGAACCTGGGTAAGGGATACACGGGTTCTCTCTGAATTATTTCTTGCAGCTAAATACAAATCCACAAGTATCTGAAAATTTTTTTAAAAGATTATTTAAAAATAAAAAAATGAACTAACTGGTCTGGATATTTCTTTCCAGAACCCTCTCTCGGGCAAGAGAAATTCACACTATGTAGAAAATTACAAGGAACATCTCAGAGAAGGCAAAGAACCTCAGGACAAGGCACTGGGACTAATGTTCTGAGAAGATTCCTGAGCCTAAGTAGGGAATAGAAAAGAACCAGCAAAACCCCTAGCCTGGGAACTTCCATGTGCTGCAGGTGTGACCCTAAAAAGGAAAAAAATATATATTATCACAAGTTGAACCCCATTTCACTTTTACTTTCCACTGTTCTTGAATTTCTCGCCGGAGCAATAAAACATAAAAGAGACGTAAGTGGTGCAGCGTGATCATGTGTGCTGTCCCCATTCCCATCTAACCACCACATGGAAACGATCCCTTCTGAGGATTTTGCATTCTAGAAAGAGTGAGGGTTGCTATTCACTGTGTGCTTTCCTTTGAACCCCTTTGTATAGACTAGAATGACCATAAGCTTATTATCAACAAGGCCATGCCCTAAATAAATAGTTAGACAAACAGTAGGACTAAGAGGAAATCTATCTAAAGATAACGGGCATCCAAACTAATATGCGTCTCTGTAAGAAGAGCAGAGGAATGCACAGAGTCCCATAGGAAGAAGGCCACGTGAAGACAGAGTCAGAGATTAAGTGGTGCAGGTACAGCCAAGGAACACCAAGAATGGCCAGCGACCATTATGAGTCAAGAAGAGGTCAAGAGGCTCTTCCCTACAGTCTGCAGGAGGAGTGTCATCCTCATGGCACCTTAACTTCAAACTTCTGGACCCCAGAACTGGGATGGAAGACATCACTGCTGTTCTATGCCACCCAGTTAGTGGACGTGTACCAAGACGGCCCCAGGAAACAAAGAAACAGTCAATCCTCGGCTCTTTTTACTGGGTGAGAAAATGTTTGGATGTTTGGTTTAAATCAGGATATTCAAATCTGTTCTCCCTGGAACATGTTGATTTAACAGTGCTTTGAGGAACAGCAAAGTGGTTCTTCAACTGCTTTTTCAGCTAAGTAGAAGAGAAGCTGTTAAACTGGTTAAATGTATTTTTAAATCTTCCAGTGCCCTTCTTGTTAAAAAGAAAAATTGATTTCCTCCTTCATTTTGAACCACAGCTAGCAGGAAATGCTGCTGATTATGAAGAGCATGGTAGCAGAAAAAGAGACAAGTAGCTGAGAACTGTATGAAAACTATGCATTCAATCTAACTTCATCTTATTTTCTAATAATGCTTCTACCTAACTCATTTGTGAAATTAGTAATTTTGGCATTACTTTTATTTTGGTATTACATTTTAGTGGGTTTTTTTATATTTATTTATACAATGCAATTATCTCATGATTTTGTGGGAGGGGTAAAAAGGAAACAGCCAATGTATGGTAATATTTGTTTTACCAGGAATGATAGGATTTTATGTATATTACCCATTATATTCTAAGAATAATTTAAAAAGATAAACAGGACTGGTGATCAAAAAGTGGTTTGGGGGAAAAGGTAGAAATAAAACTGGAATTAAGAGGGCTTTTTCAATTTTACTTATGCTTTTAAAAAAATTATTTATGAGGTCAATTTATCTTTACTTAAAATGAAGTAGCCAAATGAATAGCCTCAGCCCTAACCCTTAAGGAAATTGAATGTGGCATGTGTAAAGCTGGTTCTCTAGTAGAAGAACAGGGCAGAACATCATGATAATTCTGCTCAGCCCAGCGAGGTCCAGTGTGGAAATGGCAGACGTTTCTCAGCTCATGGTTACCATCTCTTGATGGAGAGGAAAGTGGAGAAAAGAAATAGAGAGTTTGCCCCCTTATTTGCCACCTTTCATAATGTTGCCCTCGGCTCACTCGGAGGTTGGTGGGCTTAATACCTCACCAGTCCACCTTAGAAGGTCACAGTATCAACACAGATCAAGAAAACATTTTCTTGTCGACCAGCTCTAATTATGAAATTTCTGCATTATCTTTCAAAATTTCTAACATGTTTCATTATAAAACTTAGCCCTGGCCCCACAAAAACTAATTCACTAAAAAAAAAAAAAAAAAAACCTAAGTAAAAAAGAACATAAATTGTTGAACTTAGCATTATAACAGTTTGCACGGCTAAGGAATTAAACATTTATTAATTTCGTTAGTGTAAGCATTTGGGTTCATATTTCACAAATGACAAAGAGCTTAAAGCTTTTCCCTTGAAGAACAAGGTGTAACTTGACAGCGCAGAGTTGCAATGTTTAAAATTTATTGGAATAATATTCTATGACTTTACAAATTGTGGTTTTACACTTGCCAAGTTGGAACAGGTCACATAAAATAGTCCAGCCAGTCACCTTGCCAATTCGTATTCCCCTATTCTTTCTCTCATCTATTATAAAATGTTTGTTTGCCAAGAATCAATACATTTCAAAGAATCTTAAGGGAAAATAACTCACTTAGAAGGTAATTGGCCATAGCATAAAGAAGCAGAGGCTGTATCCTTAGGTATCATTGTTTTTCTGAAGTCCATCAATCAGGTCTGTGAATACATGTATGCATGCATGTGTATGTGTGTATGTTCATCTGTGTTTCTGTATATGAATTTGTATAAGTGAAATGGAGAGAGGATAAGAAAAGTTCATTTGCAGGAAGAAGGGAAAATAAAAATTAGGTACTTCATTTAATTTTTATTACACTTCTTATTGACTCTCTCCTTCCATGAGGAACCAAACTCCATGAGGACTCAATCTGTTATGTCACTGCTGTAGGCCCAATGAACAGAATGGTACCTGTCATTCAAGTCCCATAGTTTACATTAGGGCTCACTCTTGGTATAGTTATGTGACTTATGGTTTGGACAAATGTAATGACATGTATCCATAGAGAATAGTTTCACTGTCCTAAAAATCCTGCATGCTCCACCTACTGATCCTTCCCTCTTCTCTAGTCACTGGAAACCACTGATCTCTTTTTTACTGTCTCCATAATTTTGCCTTTTCTAGAATGTCTTATGGCTGAAATCATACAGTATGTAGCCTTTTCACATTGGCTTCTTTCACTTAGTAATATGCATTTAAAATTCCTCTATCTTGTCTTGTCATAACTTGATAGCTCCCTGAATAATATTCCATTGTCGAGATGACCACATTTTATCCATTCACCTACTGAAATTGCTTCCAAATTTTGACAATTATAAACAGAGCTGCTATAAATATTCATGTGCAGGTTTTTGTGTGGACATAAGATTTCCACTTATCTGGGTCAATACTAAGGGATGCGATTGCTAGATATTATGGTAGGAATATGTTTATTTTTATAAGAAATGGCTAAACAGTCTTCCAAGGTGGTTGTACAATTTGCGTTCCCACCAGTATGATGTTGTATTTTCTCTGTTGCTCCGCATTCTTACCAGCATTCAGTGTTGCCAATGTTTGGGATTTTAGTCATTCTAATGTATGTGTAGTGGAAATAATCCCATTATTTTTTATTTGCAATTCCCTAATGATGTATGATGTTGAGCATCCTCTCATATGCTTAGTGAAAAAATATGAAAGGTATCACAAATTCACGTCATCTTTGCACAGAGGACATGCTAATCTTCAACTCTGCTATCTGTGCTTCCAAAGTGAGTGCTGTCCTTTCTTTTGACTCCCAAGTTGAACAATGTAATGTTTAAAACAAATTTAATCATTAAATGAATTGATGTGAGCCATTCACTGAGGAGTCATATCTATTTCTATAAAATATGAGATCAGACCTGTAAATGGGAAAAGAGCAAGAGCTGTCTAGAAATGAAGAAGAGAAAAAATTAGTAGGAAGAAGGTATACTTTCAGATAAAACCGCAAATGTATCCTAGGTTCAAGTGTGTAGACCAAAACAATGCAGGTTTTTATAAGGATATTAAAAACGGAGGGAGGGGCAGGAAAGTCATTGCAACTTATCTGAGAAGATCCTCAATCAGGCCAAGAGCACTTCAGTTGAAGAAATAACAAATGCTATGGTCTAGGAGTGGAACTTCCTTGGCCTGTCCAAAGAACAGAAAGGAGGCTTGTGTGATTGGAATAATGGCCAAGGAGGCTTGTTCTTTGAGATAAACGGGCCAGAAGAGAAGTGAAAAAGTTGAGGTAAGACCTATAAGGGAGAAAATTATATAGGGCTATGCAGATCTACGAAATAACTTTCCTGAGAGTAGATATGAAAATGAAATCAACCAACTTGTCCTAGTTGGCATCTACAGCACACTCCAGCCAAAAGAGCAGAATGCATTGCTATTCACTTGCATATAAACTATTATCAAGATTGATCATATTTTGGACAATGAAATAAGCATCATTAATTTAAATGTTTTTATTTTTAAATTTTCATACAATTTTTAAAGCTTACTTCGCATTTATAGTTATTACAAAATATTGGCTATATTCATCATGCTCTACAATACATTCTTTACCCTACCTTAAACCTCCCACTTACACCTTCCCACAAAAGCCTATCTTATATCTTCTCACGAAATTTTGTACCTACCACTTCCCCACCTCTATATTGCCCCGTCCCCAGTAGTAACCATTACTTTGTTCTCTATATCTGTGTGCCTGCTTCTTTTTTGTTATATTCACTAGTTTGCTGTATTTCTAGAGTCCACATTTAAGTGTTATCATACAATTACAAATATCAGGTTGAGAAAAGAGCTATCACTACAGATTCCATAGCTATTAAAAGAAAGTAAAGAAGTATTAAAAGGACCTTTGCCTAAGAATTTGACAACTCATATGAAATGGACAAATCTCTTGTATGACATAAAATACCAAAGTGCTTACAAGAAGAAACAGACAACCTAAATTGCTCTGTATCTACTAAGGACACTGAAGTTAGAGATAAACCTTCCTAGGTCCAAAGTTTCACTGATGAATTCTATCAAATATTTGCAGAGGAAATGATACCAATTCCAAGCAAAGTTTTCCAAAAAATTTAAGAGAACTGAATACTTCCCAACTTCTATGAGCATCATCTTGAAGCAAAACCAAAGACATCATACCAAAAGTGAACTGTGCTTATGGTGGTGATCATTTTGAAATGTATAGAAATATCAAATCACTGTTGTGTAAGAAGAACTAACATGGTGGTGTAGGTCAATAATATTGCAAAATCAAACAAACATACTTGTAGAGAAAGACGTAAATTTGTGATCACCAGATGTTGATGGTTGGGGAGAGGGAATCAGATGAAGGTAGTCAAAACTTCCTGTTAACAAGATAAATAAGTACTAGAGATGTAATTCACAACATGATGACATAATTAACTCTGCAGTATGTTATATATGAAAGTTGTTAAGAGAGTAAGTACATTTGAAGAGTTTTCTTCACAAGGAAAACATTTTTTCTGTTTCTAAGTTTGTATCTATCTAAAATTATGAATGTTAATTAAACTTGTGATAATCATTTCATGGTGTATATAAGCCAAACTATTACACTGTACACCTTAAACTTATATGGTACTAAATGTTAATTGTATCTCAATAAAACTGTTAAAACTGGAAGGAAACAGTAAACTTCAGACCACTATCTCTCATGAACATAGATACAAATATTCCAAACAAAATATTATCAAATCAAATCTAATGACATAAAAGGGATAATACATCATTTCCACCTAAGATTTGTCCTAAGATTTTCAGATTTCTTTAGCAGGAAAAAAGTCAGACAAGTGTAGAGTCAATAACCTTTCAGTAGCATCAAGCACATCTATAGCACAGACCTTGGATTCTCATACTATTCTCCAATAAAACGAACTAGGGACCCTTAGACAAATGGCTAATTCTAGGACTGGGCAAAAAATAGACAAGGTGAGCCTGTAGCCTCTTATAATGCAAGATATTACATATTAAAAAAAACTCACAATGAAGGGGAGTATGTCATAGGAATGTAGGAACCAATGAGTTTCTAATAACCAAAGGTAGAACAGTTTGAGCAAGAAAATAGTGTTGAATTAGAACCCAAAGGATAAGTAAATATTCATATAATCTCATACTCATATACATTTATATTTGCGGTATTTGTTATGGCAGCCCTCGGAAACTAATGCAGAGGGAACTAGCATTACTTTTCTATACAGCAGGGTAGATGCTTTACACACGTAGCTATCAGGGGCATCCTTCTCTTTGCCCAAAACAATTCAAATGTACCTACAACATTATAAGTACTTCAGTGAGAGTTATTTTCAAGATCCATTCACTTTGAGATAGAAGAGAAAATTCAACGCCTACATGTCCAATTTGGGGAAGAGAACAAAGATGGATAGCCATGGAAATAATAAATTGGTCTCTAGTTAGACCTGTCAAAGAACCCCAGTGGAGAGAAAGCCAGCAGTCAGAAGCATCAAGGTTGTGTTAGGTAAGGGTTCAAACAGTCCCTTAAAGCTCCTTCGTGATAAAGTCTGACATGCAGTATGGAGATTTGCACTCCTTGTACTTTTACTAAAGCTCTGACAACACTGGGAAGTCTCGTATATCAGTTATGCTGCCTAATGGAGTCAAAACAGATTATTGGGAGGAATCGTGAATCCCATTGGGAAATGGGAAAATCACTCTGGACACTCCTAGCAGGATCAGACTTGTTCATAAAACACACACGAATAGCCTTCGGGATCTCAGAAATATTTGCAGGTTTATAGAGGAGACCAGGCAAAGGGAAGTTAATAAAGAGAAAATGTCTCCTGTTGACGTGACAGTATTTAAAACCTAAAAGGCCTAGGATTAATATGGCAAACCAATCTCTCAGTATAAATTTGTTGAGAATATAATTATTTGTAGCCTTAATCATCACTTAGCCGTTTTTTAAAATACTTTTTGTTTTTTGCCATCTCCTGCCCACCAGAATGTATATATCACTTCCGGTTTCTGAATCTACAGCATACCAGTCAGTAATGAATAATATAAAATTAGGCATTGGAAATTGCATATGATGTCCTATATAATTAAGATGATTTTATTACATATAAAACAACATAATAACAGTACCAGTGGGAGAAAAATTGTGCTGGATGTAGATCCTTGATAGCTCTATATTTAAACAGAAAGTTTGTGGAAACACTAAAGATGGACTTAAAAATCATAAACTTTATAAATAGCCTAGATTTTTGAAAGTATAAGTTTTTCCCTGAGTATCTCATCCTTTTTAAATTAAGCAGTGAAAAAATAAATCTAAATTTACAAATTTGAAAGGTACAACTGTATTTTAAAAAATATCTAAATATCCCTCATGCTTTTCTCTGATTCATTGCTTCTTTCAAGCTGTTTTCCCTAGGACAATAATAATTTCCAGGGAACCAAGAATTTAGGAGAAAACAGATTCAAAACCGATGTTTCTGAGTATATTTTTAGTCTTTAAAAATATGACACAATGCCATTTGCCTTACTATATTAAATAACATTCCTATCAGAGTTGTTGCAATCACCATCTGCTAAATTGCTAATGAAGGTGATAATTAATGAAAACATAGGCACAATACAATCTGATTGATTGACATTCACAAGACCTTAGAAGAAAGCTACAGGAACTGAAGAATTAGTTATAAATTTTCCACAACCTTTATTTGTTCATAAGTCAAACTTTTTAGTTTTGTAAGACAGTAGTACCTTAGAGTATTCCCAACACACACACAAAGAAATACATAAAACAATTCTTTTTAAACAGCAACAGCTCCCAAAATATTTCATACTATTTCCTACTTTTTTATACTACATATATAATAAATTCTTCCTTTTATAAGTTAACACCAGTGTATTATTCAAATATAGACTATTTTGAGGCATAGTGGAATCTCAGCAAATGTACAGTTAGAGGCTCATACTTGGAATTATGCCATCCTACTAGCTTACATGGCCAACTCTAGGATATCAACTATTGATTTCCAAGCATGATTATTTTTGGAAAAAATTATTGGATTTAATTTTCAGTTATTTATAAGCAACAATGTATTCATCAGATTCACTTGAAATTTTTCTTGCTATGAATTAATAACCCTAAGCACAAGAAAAATGAATAAAATCACATCAAAGTACATAATTATAGGTCTCTCAAAAGCAGCAAAAAAAACAGAAATTTTTTAAGCCAGCAAGAGAAAAAAGATACACTAAGATATACTACAAAAGAAAAAAAATTCTTGTAAATAATGCAGGCAAGAAGATAATGGCTTATCATCTTTAAAGTATTAAAAAACAAATGATGAAAACTACCATTCAATACCAGTGAAAAATCTTTCTGAAATAAAGGAGAAATAAAGATTTATTTTCTGTTAGCAATGCAAAGGAATACTTTAGAAAAAAAAGGAAAAAATGATTCTAGATGAACATGTGAATATTCACACAAGAATGTAGGCCACCAGAAATGATTACTACAGGAATAAATACTTATTATCCTTTTTTAATTGCTTTAATCTTTTTTTAAAATGTCCTTTAAGAAAAAATAAAAATAATGATGCCTGAGGTATGTAGACTATGCAAAATAAAATACATGGAAGCAACAGCAGAAAGGCTGAGAGAGAGAAGAAATAGAAGTATATTACAAGGTTCTTATGATATATATGACATGGCACATGACACTTTAACATAGACTGTTCTGGATAACCTAAAATTGGAAATAATTCAAGGGTCTTTTAACAAAAAAATCAATAATCATTTTGTGATGTATTTATACTACTTAGTAAAAAGAAGAATGAATACTTCATTCTTCTATACCACAATAGCATAGATGAAACTCAAAATAATATCATTAGTGAACCAAAAAGCTAGATCAACAAAAATTAAATAGCATATAATGTCATTTATATACAATTCTAGAGAGTAAATAGTGAAATTATATTAGTGGTTGTATGGAGGCAGGATGTGACTGGAGGCGTGGGAAAAGGAGTTACTAAAGGATACAAGGAATTTTGGAGGGTGATAATTATGTTCCTTACCTTGTGCTGATGATTTCACAGGAAGATAATTGTGACAAAACATAAATTTGTACACTTTATATATTTATTTATTACAACTGGGTCAAACTTTAATACATTTTCAATTTTAAAACTGGAAAAACTGAACTGTTATCAAACACATAGGAAAAAAGGTAAACTATTCTCATCTTGAGAGATAAAAAAGTATTTGCTAATATTCAACATACATTCACAATAAAAACTCATAACTATAACACATTACATGATAAATATTTCCTCACTTGGATAAAAAGCATTTGCCCTGTCTTTAATCAATATCATATTTAATAGTTACATTGAATTAAGTTGCCCAGAGATGAAGAATAAGAAAACAATGCTTAAAAATCCCTTCTGTGCCTCATTGTAGCAGATATTATAGTCAGTGCAAGAAAGTCAAAAATGAAGAATGAATGCATAAATGAATAAATGAACGAATGAAGGGGTAGATAGAGTATTTGAAAGGGAGCAACAAAGTTGTCATTACTGATAGATGGAATTATTATATCCACAGAAAAGTCCAACAGAATTTACAAATCATATGGTAAGGTAAATAGAGAGTTAATAAGTAAATTATCCACTTCTCTTGATGTAAAAGAAAAGTCACTTATGCTTCTATCCATAAGCACAAAACAGAAGAGACTCTGTTCTTAGAGAAGTACAATAAATAGAGAAATAAAATAGCATTTATTACTTTTTTATGGCCACACCCATGGCACATGGGAAGTTCCCAGACCAGGGACTGAATCCAAGCTGCAGCTGCGACCTACACTGCAGCAATGGCAGTGCTGGATTCTTTAACCCACTGCACCAGGCCAAGGACAGAACCCACACCTCCTCAGTGACACAAGCCGCTGTAGTCAGATTCTTAACCAACTGCGCCACAGCAGGAACTCCAAGACAGCACTTACCTTAAACATAAAAATGTTAAGGATAAATCTAATATAAGTTTTGCAAGATTTCTACTCTAAAACCTATAAAATATTTGGCAAAATTAAAGAAATCTAAATAAATTTAAGGTGATACCGTCATGACTAGAAAGACACGGTATTGTAAAGAGGATAATTTTCTCAAATTGGTAAAGTCAATCTGCTCTCACAGAAGTTTCTGGCATAAGTGTGTGTGAGTGTGTGTGTGTGTGTGTGTAAAACCCAACCTGAAATTCATATAAAACATAAACAATCAAGAAAAAATAAGGCACAACGCTAGACAATTAGACCAACAGAACAGAATGGAGAGTAAAGAAGCACAAACACACACAAACCTCACCTGATGTAGAACAATAGGAAACTATATTCCATTCAATAAATGGTGTTGGATAAATTTGATATCCACACAGAAAAATATTAATTTCTAATTGCACATACAATTTCTTTTTTTTCTTTTGTCTTTTGGCCTTTTCTAGGGCCACTCCCGCAGCACATGGGGGTTCCCAGGCTAGGGGTCTAATAAGAGCTGTAGCCGCTGGCCTAAGCCACAGCCACAGTAATGCAGGATCTGAGCTGAGTCTGCAACCTGCACCACAGCTCACGGCAACGCCGGATCCTTAACCCACTGAGCGACTCACTGAGCAACACCAGGGATCGAACCCTTAACCTCATGATTCCTAGTCGGATTCGTTAACCACTGAGCCACGACGGGAACTCCACACATACAACGTTTTTTTTTTTTTTTTTTGTCTTTTTGCCTTTATGTAGAACCGCACCCACGGCATATGGAGGTTCCCAGGCTAGGGATCTAACAGGAGCTGTAGCTGCCGGCCTTCGCCACAGCCACAGCAACGCGGAATCCGAGCCGCGTCTGCAACCTACACCACAGCTCACGGCTACGCCGGATCCTTAACCCACTGAACAAGGCCAGGGATCGAACCCGCAACCTCATGGTTCTTAGTCGGATTCGTTAACCACTGAGCCACGAAGGGAACTCCGACAATTTCTAATGGTAAAATCATCACTGCTTTTAGAGAAAAATGTGTAACAATGACATTGAGGTAGGAGAAAATTTCTTAAAGATTATAAAGTAAAAATAAAACATTAATATTAATAAAGATATACTAATAACTTATCATAATAAAAAGGATGCTATTAAATGGTGAAAAAAAAAAAAACCAATAGTGGGATACATAACTCTGACAAAAGAATTTTATTCAGGATGTATAAAAAGTTCTGCATATGAAGATGTAAATCTTCCCCAGTATAAAATTCTTTGCTAGTCACTTCACAGAAAACAATATTCAAATGACAAGCATACAAGAAGGTGCTCAACTTAATTTTTCGTCATAGAAATATAAGTTAAAACATAAACTATTACATACCCACCCACTGGAGTAGCTACCATGAAAAAGACAGACAATGCCAATGTTCATGAAATAAAAAACAACTGAAATACATAAAAGGCCGAAATGGTATGCATTTATTTACCCACCTTGGAAAACAATTTGGTGGTATCTACTAAAATTTTACATAAACCAAATAATTCAGCAAGCCAATGTCTATACATACACAAGGAAATTCGCAGACATACTTTCCAAAAGGCATGAACAAAATTGCCCACAGTCGGTATTATCATTAATAATGCTAAACTAGGCTATTTAAAAATATAAACATGGGACAACAACTATACAAAAACCAACTAAATAAAACTAAATTATTTTGGAATAGTCAATATTACAGAGGTAATATTTCTCTCTGAATTAATCTAAAATCTTAATTTAAATTCAGTTATATATTGATGAAATTCTAAAAGCTATTTCTAAAATTTATTGGGAGGAATTAGTGCATGAGTACAGATAAGCAAGTTCTGACAAGAAGGAGATGAGAGGATCTTGACTCAGTATATATTAAAATACCATAAAATTATAGTAATTTAAAGAGAATAGCACTAATACAGAAATTTAAAAATAAAGCAACTTAAAAGAACAAAAATTTTAGAAAAAGATCATTTCATATATAGGTATATTTTATGTAATAAGTAATACATGTCATGTAATGGAAAGATAGTGTACAGTTATCTCAACATGAGGTAATGTTGAGATAATTGGCAATCATTTTAGGAAAATAGTGTAAACATACTTTATAATACCAGCAGAAGTAAATCCCAGAAGAGTTTTAACTTTGGTCTTAAAATTATAGTCTCCTAATTTCTGCTAATAGTTGTCTTGATTAATAAGATACATCTTAGTGCTAAAAATATATGCGCTGGATAATTTCTTTTTTAATCTTAGCACAAAATGTACGAAATACATACTGAGGTCAAAATATACCAGGGTCAAAACTGAACAGGAAATGGAACACAACTGTGTCTTTTTTCTAGGAGGCATTATCAAATCTCCCTAAATTGGGATTCTGGCTCTGATTACTTCCCCCAAATAAAAGGCACATAAGTCAAAACCCAGAGGCGATGCTGGAGATTCAGCTCATCACAAATGAAGTAATAATCCAAAGTAATACATCTACAGTGGAAGCAAGAACTAGAATTAAATTAGCCACCATGCAAACTCACAGCTTGTGTCTGCATGTTCTGGAAGGTCAAAGAAGCATAAGCCATCAAATTATTTTAATGTAGCGCTGGACTACTAAGGCCTTTAGGAGCACAGCAGAAGTGGTTAGGCAAACCCAACACAAACAGATTCTGAAATGGTCAACACAAGGTCAAAGATACAAGGTGCAGCAGAAAACAAGAACAATGCCTGAGAATAAACAGAAATGACAGCCAGGAGTTACAAATAGGTGGAAACATAGAGGCACAAAGGGACATAGATCATTTAAATATAAAATTGTAGCAACCATATATAGCACTAAAAGAAAAATTTTGAAAACTTTTGAAAGGCAAAATTATGTAAAGTGTCACGAAGATTTGAAAAAGAACTAATTAGTATTTCTAAATATAAAAATTCATTAGCAGAAGTATAAAGTAGCCCAAATTTAAAATTAGGTATACAAGAGGAGTTTTGGTTTCAGTAAGGCAGTGTAAGCTCTTCAGCGTGCATCTCCCCCTTACTACAACAAAAATCTGGCAAATACATACATACATACATTCATGCAGATACGAAATAAAATATTAAGCTATCCGAAGAATTAAAACTTACAGCAGGTGAATTGTGAAATGGAATCAAACATTAAGCAGCATCTCTCACAGTGAGTTTTCTATTAATTGCTTTTGTTTTTTCCTTCTCATGGCTTGACATCTGGCTTGGGCCCCAGTCCCAGTGGTGCCAGCAGCCAGAACAGTGATAGACTTACCTCCCTGTTTACGATCAAAGGAAAACATTGAAAAGGTCTCAGGAGAGTGGGACTGTGAGCAGGAAATACTAGAGGGGAGAGAGACAGAAAAGGGGATCCCCTAATTCTTTTTATAGGTATATCCTGGACATATAGTAGGTTCAGTTACAGATTGCCCCTAAAAGTGCAATACAGTAAGTCACATAAATTTTTTGATTTTACAGTGCATATAAAACTACATGTACACTAGAATGCACTTCATTAAGTGTACAATAACGTTGTCTAAAAACTAAAATACACATACTTTAAAATACTTTATTGTTAAAAATTGCTAATCATCATCTGAACCTTCATCAAGTTTGTACCAGTAACATCAAAGGTCACTAAGCACAGCTCACCCTAACAAATACAATAATAATGAAAGTTTGAAATATTGTCAGAACTACTAAACATGACACAGAGAAGTGAGCAAATGCTGTTGGAAAAATGGCACCAACAGACCTGCTTGATGCAGAGTTGCTATACCTTCAATTTGTAAAAAACACAATACTTGTGAAGCACAATAAAGCAAAGTGCAATAAAATGACATCTGTTTGTATATGCACTCATGCATGTCTCAGCCTAATCCCTAAACCATGTACATGTGGACAAGGCTAAGAAAGCCTCTGAACTAAACTGAGACTTGAACTAACCAGTTTCAATAGAATCCCTGACCACATGTCCTTTGGACAAATCTAAACTAGCAGAGTTAAAGCTGGGAGCACTGAATTGCTATTTAAACCACTGTCCATGGCTTATATAGAAGTTATTGAAGTTTTAACATTTAGATATTTTTGACTTTACAAGAAATTACTAAACAGTTTCCCAGAGCTTCTGACTAGGTCACATTCCTCCTTCCTAAAGAATCTCTTTTCACATTCCTTGTGATTCAGAAATACTAGTTATGAAATCTCTCAGATTTTTAAAATCCCAAATTGTATTTTGCCTTTATTTTTTTAAGTATAACTACAGTATGAAAGATTTTTCTTTCAATACTTCAACATTTCACAACATGTTTTTACACTTCTGTAATTCTTGTCTTTTCTCCTCTGTAGGTAATGTCTTTTTTTCCTCTGGCTGCTGTCAAGATGTCTTTATTGTTCTTTAATTTTCAGCAGATGGAAAATAATCTCTCATTTTCTCAGTGCTCCTATTATAAGATTTGGACTCATGAGACATAGAACTTGCAGAGGCACACCTCAGAAATATTGTGAATTCAGTTCCGGGCCACCAAAATCAAGTGGGTATCACAATAAAGAGAGTCATATGAATTTTTGGTTTTTTGGTGCATATATAAAGGTATGTTTACACTATACTGTAGTCTATTAAGTGTGCAAAAGCATCATGTCTAAAAAACAATGTTTATATCTTAATTTTAAAATACTTTATTGGCAAAATATGCTGACCATCATCTGAGCCTTCAGCAAGTTGTAATCTTTTTGCTGGTGTGGGCATTTGCCTCAAAGTTGATGGCTGCTGTCTGGTCCGGGTGGTGGCTGCCGAAGGTTTGGGTGGTTGTGACAATTTCTTAAAAAACAACAAAGTTTGCCATATCAATTGACTCTTCCTTTCATGAAAAATGTCTCTATAGCAAGCACTGCTGTTTGAGAGCACTCTACTCAAAGCAGAGCTTTTTCGAAATTGGAGTCCATATTCTCAATCGCTGCCATTGCTTTATCAACTAAGTTTATGTAGTATTCTAAATCATTTATTGTCATTTCAATAGTAATCACAGCATCTTCACCAGCAGATTTCAAGAAACCACTTTCTTTGTTCATCCATTAGAAGTAACTCCTCATCCATTTAAGTTTTATCATGAGATTGCAGCAATTCAGTCACACCTTCAGTCTCCACTTCTAATTCTAGTTCTCTTGCTACTCCCATCACTTCTACAGTTTCTTCCTCTACTAAATTTTCAATTTGTAAAAAAAAAAAAAAAAGTAATATCTGTGATGTGCGATAAAATGAAGCAAAATAAAATGAGGTCTGCCTGTATATGATATAAAAATAGGGACTGTTTGCTTTCGCTTTCTCTAGAAGCATTTCGTTTTTAACTTTTTTCTTTTTTTTTTTTGTCTTTTCTAGGGCCTCACCTGTGGCATATGGAGGTTCCCAGGCTAGGAGCCTAATCGGAGCTGCAGCCTCCGGCCAAAACCACAGCCACAGCAACGCCAGATCTGAGCCATGTCTGCGAACTACACCAGAGCTCACAGCAACGTCCTATCTTTAACCCACTGAGGGAGGCCAGGGATTGAACTCGCAGTCTCATGGTTCCTAGTCAGATTCGTTAACCACTGAGCCATGATGGGAACTCCAGAAGCATTTCATTTTTCACATAACATGAGAATTATATTTGTAGCCCTTTTCTAGTTAATTGTTCTGTTCTGAGGGCAAAGCGATTATAACCTGGATGGGTCCCAGGTGGGAGGTTAAGCCCCAGGTGGGAGGAACAGAAGCCAAGCTCCCTACATATACATTTCAAAAGGTAGGAAGCTCAGATTTGGAGTCATCTCTTGGTTGAAAAAAATTAGAGGCACCCGGGATAATCAGGGCCATTTACAGAATCTTCCCCAATCTGTCTCAGAAGAGCTAAAGTCGGTTTTTTCTTTATTTAGGAAGAGGTGGATGGCTGTCTTTCTCCTGACTATAAACAGAAACAATCCATTTTTCTCTATCACTTACCTATGGAATGTCTGGTCACTATTTCATAGGAGGTAGGTGATTTTTCCATTTGGCTTTCATTGTATTGCCCCAGAGGTAATATCTGAGGCAAGAGAATTGAATGCAAATTATTTACTATAAAGCAATTAACAAGTATTTCGATCCTGAACCCCTTGTGTGCACATTTAGGATAAAATTAAGAAAGATAAATGAATATTAAATTACCAGAAAAAATCAGTCATCATTTATCTATCTTTCCAAAGAATAACCTTTTGTGTGTAATTCCTTTTGGTTATTTACTTTCCTTATTATTGAAAAAAACTGATTCTTATTTTCATGTCAGCTAAATAATTTTTATTTTTGTGTTTTCTTTCCCTGTTTCTCAATTTTGATATTGAATTTAAATTTCTAATTTTCTTTTTGAATAATATCAATTTAAATATGAGTATTTTTTCTCCATGCTTTCCTATGTCTTTTTTTTTAGGGCCATGCCCACAGCATATGGAAGTTCCTAGGCCAGCGATCAAATCCAAGCTGCAGCTGGGACCTACACTACAGCTCTGGCAAGGCCAGATCCTTAACCCACTGCACCACAGAGGGAACTCCACTGTTGGTATTAGATTCTTGAATCACAGTCCTTTTATTTTAAAACACGGTGAAACTGTTTTCATTATTTTCTACCTTACAGATTTCCAGATGTCATGTTCAATACCAGTTTGACCCTCTTATCAGAGGATTAACTTATTCCTTCTGTTTCTATTATTGAGGTTCAGAAATTGCACTAGAAACTTTCTTTCAAAGGATCTGTAGGATCTTTCAAATGCATTATTCTCAGCTTAGAGAGCTCTCTCTCTTTCTCAGTCTTTCTCCTTTTTTCTTTCTTTTACTATTGTTCATATTTTAATTTTTAAATTTTTCTATGTTTGTTGTATATGTGTGTTGCTGTATTTTTCCAAATACATACATTTGAACATTGGTTTTTAGCAGTAACGTATCATTTCAAAATTTCTCAGTTGTGTGTTAAAGTTTGAAAACTGTGCTTCTGAACTCCAAAAAATATTTTTGTATTAAACTTCTTCTCCTTAAAACATTTACTTTTACAATTATAATTCTTTCATATATTATTCTATTTTACCTGTTTCAGCTATCTCACTATTTTAGTTGGTTTAGATCTATGAAATTACTGAGTCTTCCAAAATAGATTACAGTTTTTTCTTTAACTTTTCATGACAATGGATATGATTATTCAGAAACTCATTCATGATAATGGTATCTCTTGTGAAGGTTAAACTTTTAAGTGGAAGAATACAAGGTATAAAGCATGTCTCAGTTGATCTGTGGCAAAAGATGGAAAATAACTTCCTGCTATAACTCAGTAGAAGAAACTTATTTTTCCCCGAGATGTAAGCAGAGGCAGAGGGAAGTAATCCTTTCCTAGATACAGTGAATGACATCAGTTCAATCCGCTATTTCAGTCTCTTCTACAGAGATGGGTACCATCTCTGCGTACCATCCTGAACAAGGGATTCTAGGCAGGCCATTCTCATTGTGCCAAAAGCCTCAATTTGGTTAATCTGACCAGTTCTTACTGGACAATAAAGAATGTGTATGAGATATTTCCATAGAAACCAATAATGAGCAATCTTCTGTCACTTAGGCTTTATTTTCTTTCTCTCTTTTTGTCTCTTCTTTTAGAAACACTATTACCCTATAATCACTCTTCTCTTCTCTTCTCTCTGAATATCTTGGCTTCAGATTCACTTGAGATTCTTTCCAGGCTAAAAGTTGTTAAGTCTCTCTAAGGGGTTATTATAAGGAAGATAGGGTCTTGACTCAACCTTCAGATTGTCCGTTCCATTATATTTTAGTTATTATATGTTGTTTTTTAACTCAGACTTCTGTATTGAATTACATTTGTTCCTTAATTCATAGCAGACAATCATTAATCACTATAAAAATGTCTAGACAATGCTATCGGATAATTTTATTTTAGTATATCTGCCTCTTCATTCTTCATTCAAACAACCATTCCTTTTCCTATATACACATCTATGATATTGGGTTTACTTTCTTCAGGCAGATATTTATCTTTGGAAAATAACAGGTAATGTTATTTTGAGGTCATTCATGAGTTTTTGCAGTACTGACTACAAATTAGATGTATTTGTAGTAATCTCTGTTTTTACTCAATATTCTTTTAAAATATCTGTTCCTCTTACTGTGTATATATATATATAGTTCATTATTACTGTCCACTTAATAATATTTATCCATTACCTGCATGATGGACACAGACCTTCCATCTAGAGTTCTGCTACCAGAAACAACACTGTGGTGAAAAAAAAAAAATAAATCTCCTGATGGATTATAATAGTTCTTTACATTTTCATTGATGATAAGAGCAATGGTGGCATGAATGGGAAAGATAATAAAGGGAAAATTTATAAGTCTTTATCAGAATAACCATCAAAATATGTGACATAAAAATGTTTTGATCTACATCACAGGAATTCAGTTTATCAAAAGGGCACCCTTGTAGAGTTACCACTGTGGCTCAATGGGTTAGGAACCCAACAGTTTCCATGAGGATGCAGGTTCCATCCCTGGCCTTGCTCAGAGGAAAAAGGATCCAGCATTGCCACAAGCTGCGGTATAGGCTGCAGTTGTAGCTCTGATCTGGCATTGCTGTGGCTGTGGCATAGGTCTGCAGCTGCAGCTCCAATTTGACACCTAGCCTGGGAACTTCCATATACCACAGGTGTGGCTATAAAAAAACATTTTTTTAAAGAGTATACCATTGTGTCAGGCTCACTGACTCATACCAAATTACCAATTCACAGGGAAAGAATGTACAACAATCTAATCTTTCCCCATCAGATAATCATAAACTTTCACCCTGAAAAAAAGAGAAAATGAGTGATGGTTTACTCAAAAACAAAACCAGTATTTGCTACTGGTGGAGTCAGTCATAAGAAATGCCTAATTATGTTACAAATGTCTGCATTTTAAGTTACCGTTTCATAACACCAGGAACAGTAATTAATATTTCATTCTTGCCAAAGCATTCATTCCCAATTGTCTTTCATTTACTTTTTTTGATCTTTGAAATATGTGTTCATTTTCCTAAACTGAATATTAGGTACACAACTTTTTAAGAAGCTCAATTCACATACAACTATAAAAGAAGTTAAAGTCAACTTAAAGTTCATTGTACTTACTTTAAATTAATTTTTTCAAAGTCTTGGGTAATACCTATTTGTGAGTAATGACTTTATAGCTGTTTTAATGCCAACAGCTATAATCAATGTTCTTTGATTGTGGAATTATTAAAAAATCATCAAGGAACTAAATACTCAGAGCGATTACAATATAATCATATAATGACACAATCAATATAAAACTGATAGAAAAAATAGTGAAAAATGGGTGTTCATACAGATAATTAGTTTTTTTTTTTTTTGTCTTTTGTCTTTTTAGGACTGCACCCGTGGCATATGGAGATTCCCAGGCTACGGGTCTAATCAGAGCTACAGCTGCTGGCCTATGCCACAGCCACGCCAGATCTGAGCTGCGTCTGCGAACTAAACCACAGCTCATGGCAAGCTCACGGATCCTTAACCCACTGAGCAAGGCCAGGGATCAAACCCACAACCTCATCGTTCCTAGTCAGATTCATTTCTGCTGTACCATGACAGGAACTCCTAGATAATTACTATAATAATTACTATATTACTACCACAAAATGAAATATAGTGGCAAGATGCCCGGACAACATTTAAGAAAGAGAATCAGCATCATTTAAATTAAAATTCATTGTAAGCCAACATTTTGCTACATCATTAACATAGTACATATGCAAAATATTTCACATATTTATTACTGCCCTATGAAATACATCTTTAAAGAAACAAGAATGAATTCCACAGATACGTTTCTCTAAGAGACAAGAATGCATTCAGAAGCAGCAATTTGGCAATCTTCAATCATTTACATTTACTCTGGAGTCTTACACGCTTTTGAATGGCTTCCAAGCTAGTTCGCACCTTAATTCAATCCAAATTCTAATTATATTCAAAAGATAATGAGCAAATTTTATTTCAGAGGGAAAGTGCTGTAGCCCCAAGTCACTTGGTGGCCTTTCAAGCATAGTTCTGTCAGATCAGGATAAACTGGGTGGCAGTTCTGTGAATACAGAGAGTTCACACATGAAGGGTAACAATGTATCCTCATATAAGGTCTGACTGCATTATTATTGCCATTATTAATGGCAAGAAGAAAATGCAATGAGTATTTGAAAAGAACTCTGCATTTTTCAAAATATCATTAAAAGCAACACGAACCATAGTAAACCATGGTGCAAAGCATTATTATTTTATATCTATATATATTAAATGTTGGTGGAAATATTTGGATCTTAATGAAACATCTTACTTAATTAATCCAATTTACTGAGTCAGAGTTAATTTTTAAAATACATTATAAAGACGGAGCCACATTAATAGTTATTAATTTTGGAATCTTATAAATATGAAGAAAATAAATATTTGCAAGTCAAGGAGTATATATCACAGTAGCATTAGATGTCTTTCCTATAAGTGAACAAATATCCCTTCTGCTAAAATAAGGGCAACAGTCTTTGCCAAAATCTGGAATAGAATTTCAATTGTTTTTTACTAAGTTGTGTTGATCTCAATATTCTTGGCATTTTCTTCTCAACAAAGTTTAGATTTTTTTTTAAACTAAAGTTTTTTTAGATAAAGGGTGTGTCAAAATTATGCAAAATAAAGTTACCTAAGTGAATGGATTAGAAGCCTGAAAACTGGAATAATGAACTGTACACATAAAGTCTACAGCAAAATTGACATGAAAAGTTAATACAACAAAAGGCTAATTAGTAAAGGATTCTAAAACTATAAAGCCCATTAAATTAAAGTAGAATACAGAAAAAACTTATTAATGATTAGAAAATGTATTTATATTTGTACTCAAGTCACAACCTTCTTAAGGTTTTTTTGAGTCAAAATTAGAAAGAATGGGCTTTTACCTTTGGACTTGGCATTTGGACTATGCTGGAACCGAAATAATTTATTCTAGTGTCACTTCATACTGTCATTAGTACTGAAATACATCTTTGCCATTACAAGATATTTATGAGGATAATTTTGCTAATAATTCATCTCCTTCGATAGAACTCATCAATTACCATTAGCATCTGCATTATATTAATTTGTTAACTATGTCATGGTGCAAATATTCCAAAACTGGCCTCCATAAGCTTATGCTCTTTATATTTTCCTGATAATATTTTAGGAAAGAAGATGAGGAAACATGGAAAGTTGAGAGAAACATATTGTTTTATTTAGCATTATAATGCATTTTAAAGTAAACAAATGGGACCTAATTAAATTTAGAAGCTTTTGCACAGCAAAAGAAACCATTGACAAAACAGAAAGATAAATTACTGAAAGGGAGAAAATACTTGCAATTGATATGACTGATAGGGGTTAATATCCAAAATATATAAACAGCTCATACAACTCATCATCCAAAAGCAAAAAACTTGATTTATAAATGGGTAAACTGAATAGACATTTTTTTTCCAAAGAGGAAATGCAGGCACATGAAAAGACGCTCAGGAGTTCCCTTCATGGCTCAGCAGTTAACGAACATGACTAGGATCCATGAGGATTCAGGTTCAATACCTGCCCTTGCTTAGTGGGTTAAGGACCCAGCATTGCTGTGAGCTATAGTGTAGGTAGCAGATGTGGCTCGGACCTCTGTTGCTGTGGCTGTGGTGCAGGCCAGCAGTTGCAGCTCTGATTCAGCCCCTAGCCTGGGAACTTCCATATGCTGAGGGCGCAGCCCTAAAAAGCAAAAATCAATCAATCAATCAATCAATCTCAACATCACTAACTATTAGAGAAATGCAAATCAGAACTACAATGAGTTACCACCTCATACCAGTCAGAATGGCCATCATCACAAGTTCTACAAGTAATAAATGCTGGAGAGGGTGTGGAGAAAAGGGAACCCTCCTACACTGTTGGTGGGAATGTAAATTGGTACAGCCATTATGGGAAACAGTATGGAGGCTCCTTAAAAAACTAAATATAGAACTATCATATGATCAAGCAATCCTATTCCTGGGCATATATCTGGAAAAGACAAAAACTAATTTGAAAAGATACATGGACCCCAATATTCATTGCAGTACTATTTACAGTAGCCAGGACATGGAAGCCAAACTAAGTGTCCACCACCAGACAAATGGATAAAGAAAATGTGGTATATATATAGATATATATGCAATGGAATATTACTCAGCCATAAAAAATTAAATACCATTTATAGCAACATGAGTGGACCTAGAGATTACCATACTAACGAAAGTCAGACAAACATCATATGATATCTTATATGTGAAATCCAAAAAAATGATACAAATTAATTACAAAATAGAAATAGCCTTACAGACAAAGAAAACAAACTTAAAGTTACCAAAAGGAAAAAGGAGGAGACGGAAGGATACATTAAGAGGTTGGGATTAAAATATACACACTGCTATATGTAAAACAGGTAAATAAGGACCTGCTGTATAGCATAGAGAACTATACTTAAAATCTTTAATAATTCATAATGGAGAATGCAAGAGAAAATATAAAACTGAATCACTGCTGTATACCTGAAATTAAACAACACTGTAAATCAATTGTACTTCAATTAAAAAAAAAAAAACTGTATGACGTTGACATTGGGTTTCCTTTATATATTTCAAAACAACCCAATACACTGCAAGGAACTGGAATGCAAAAATGGACATAAGAATTAATTTCTGTGTCACTAAGTCAGATGCTAAAGGGCATGCAAAAAGGTAAAACAACTGCCACTTTTCTCATTATATTCTTTGTTTTAGAAAATATAAGAAGTTTTCATAAAAATTTATTTATGTCAGCATGTAATGGAACACATATGGAACATAGCTACTCCCTTGTTTTCAAGTTATGTGTTCAGTTTAAAATACAGTAATCATTGATAGTTTAGTCCACATAAGCAGAAGTTCGTTGTACCCTCAATAATTAAGAAGATGAAGCATTCTAGGAACCAAAAAATGTGAAAACTACTAGACCACTGTGTATACTGTCCAAGACTTGAAATGAGGTCTATGAACCCTAAATAGGCCGTGCCTTCAATAGGCCAAACTACTTCACTCTTGGAATTTGCATTTATTTTGCTATTTTCCTTCCTTTATAAAACTAGGTAATAGTTTTATCTGTGTAAATGAGTTCCACACGGAGTGTGTCATTTATGACAAAGCTAGAGTTTTGAAGGTCTTGTTTTGGTGAGAGTTTGGCAGTAATGTTTGACATGAGATTTCCTTGAGAAAAGAGAAAACTCAAGAGACATGTTTGGGGTTGCTTGATCCAGTAATCCATACACTCCATTAGAGTTTAGTTTTCTGATTTCAAGGTTTTGTTCTTAATAGTGATTTTGTGTAAAGACAGTCCTAGTGTCAGCATTTTACTTTTCATGATGACTTTTAAACCTTTCATAAAATATTTAAAAATATTTTTTTCCAGTAAATGCACCCACCTACCTCTTGACACTGAATCTGATAATGGATGCATAGCAAGTAATGCAATAGCTTGTATTCACCAGAACAGAAGGTAGTACATTATCAGATAAAAATTCAGCAATAGTTTTCACTAGTAGGGAGACAGTACCCAAGGCTGATGTTTCTTCCCAATTCTGTATTGTACTCCAAGGGACATATATGTGTTTTTGAAGACCAAAAAAAAAAAAAAATCATACAGAGGAATATATATATATATAATTTGATTAACACCTAGTATCAAATATATTTATATTTGCCTTTTTGGGGGTTAGGGGGACTGCTACACCCAGGGCGTAAGGAAGTTCCTGGGCTAGAGGTCAAATCAGAGCTACAGCTGCCAGCCTACACCACCAGCTTAGCAATGCCAGCTCCTAGCCACTTCTGCAACCTACACCACAGCTTATGGCATCACCAGATCCTTAACCCACTGCGCAAGGCCAGGGATGGAACCCACATCCTCATGGATATTAGTCGGGTTTGTTACCGTTGAGCCACAATGGCAACTCCAGGAACTTATGTTTTTTATTTCCATAAAATAAAACCTGAAAAACCTCAAAGGAAAGACTATTTGGAATGTTTAGCAGACCTAAAATAAATATTACTTTAGCAATCTTATGCAGGAATTAGGAATGACCTAAATTTAGGAATATTCAAACAGTTTTCATCAAAAAGTTTAAGGCTCCAAAATATTTTATTCTACTTCAATTTGACAATATTATAGAAGGCAGCTACTGATGAATGAGCATGAGATGCAAAGAGAAAGGCCTTGGCCTAGTGAACTGTTATTAATTAGTTTGATTTGGTTAAACACTGTCACTATCAACTAAATTAATGATAATAACAAATTGAGAGGAAGAAATGAGCAGATGGGAAGCCACCATATGTTCATGCCACACTCTTAATTGATAATAATTAAGTAATTATGGAATGGAAGAAAATGTTAATTCTAATGTCTGTGGCATTTGAAATGCCGGTTTATAAAACCGTGTCATTTATAATGGATACTGTTCCACTTGGCCCCTGAATTAGCTAGAAGTACTGAGGGCAAATGAGAGAAACCACTCCAGTATTTTCTAATCCACCCGCAAGCACTGACCACAGTTATTAAGCATTTTTTTAATATGCAGACTCAATGGATAAATATAGGATTAACAAATATAAGCTTTACCTCTGTTTTCTTATTCTTAGTCCCAAGACAAAAAGGGACCAAGAATGCTCATTGTCATGAGGCATTAACTACTGAGGTGGCTTTGGATGGTAATGGATGTGATATTAGTAGCACCTCTTAGGAACTCACTATTTCCGTTTCTCAGATTTTAGATGATTTTTCTCACAGGGAAGCCAGGTGATTAGGTTTGGGTTCAAAGTGTCATTTACACTCTATGAATAAAAGTATTCTGACCCCCAATTTTTCTGTTTCTCTTTTACCTATTCTACTCTTTTCTATCTTTTCACTATAAGCAGATGCCTTTGTTTACTCATCCACCTCGCCTAAAAATTTATCTCATATTAGTGAACTGTTTTATTTTGATATAGTTGTCCTAGAGGACAAAGATTAGATATATAAGCTAATTTCCTATTGTCACGACTAGTTTACTTCTTTTAGTGAAAAAAAAAAACAACAGCTAGCAACACTAAAGATTGCAATGATCTTTAAAATGTTATTTTCACTGTCATTTTATTTAATTACCATAGTACCTGCCTTGGATAAATAAATTTGACATTGACCTTTCTTAACCATTTTTATGGTAAGGTAATTTATTAGACAGAATTTAGTGAAATTCCAACTCAGATACCGTATTGATTCCTCAGACTACCTGAAGCAAATGAATTTCCAGTACTGGATAAAATTTGATTAAACACCTAGTATCAAAGAATACCCATGTTTATTTTCAGTAAAGCAGACAAATAAACTACATGTCTAATACCACAAGACATGCCTTTGAGGCATAAAAAATTATTAGACTCCATCACTTGAATTTCATCACACAGAATTTGAAATGCTATGACAAGTAATATATTATAAAATAAATCAGTTCAAGAAAATGTTTCCTGAATTAGTTGTCTAGGACTGCTATAGCAAAATACTAGAGATTGGATGGCTTAAAGCAACAGAAATTTATGTTTTTCTCACAGTTCTGGAGGATATAAATTCTAGATCAAGGCATTTAGCTGGGTTGGTTTCTTCTGAGCCTCCTCTCCTTGGCTCATAAGTGGCAACAACCTCTCCCTGTGCTTTCGCATGTTTTTACCCTTTGTTTTCCTATGTTCAAATTTCTTCTTCTTCTAGGGAAACGAGTCATATTGAATTAAGTTCTCCCAATGACCCCCTCCTAACTTAATTATCTCTTAATAGCAACCTATCTCCAAACACAGTCACATTCTGAGGCATCAAAGATTAGGACTTCAATTTATCAGTTTGAGGGGACACAGTTCAACCAATAACATATCCTAAGAGATTAGAATATTTGGTAAATTATTCTTACTTTAAAATATCCTTATTGACAATTATCTTTGGGCACATGCAAAAAAAAATTTTTAAATGGTGATTTCATTCATCAAACTGTCACTGGGTAGATACCTTAGAAGAGAGGCCACTCATGGATGATGACCATTTATTTCACAGGCTGTAATCCCTCTGAGGAAGAGAGCTCATTCACATTAGACTATTAACACTCTGTGTTTACCACATTCAGAGTTTCCCCATCCAGCTGACTGACATACACCCTGTGTGAACTCATGAGGGGTAGTAAATGGCTTGCTTTTTCAAGATACATCTCACTCAACCATAAGAAGGCTGTCCTGTCACATTTAGAGATCCTAATTTGAATTTTGCCATTAAGCAATATGAAAGAAAAACTACTAATATAACTTAAAATTTTATTTCCATTTATCTCTTCTATTATGCTCTTGTTTTTATTGATGTATAGTTGATTTACAATATTATGTTAATTTCCAAGGATATACTGTATAGCACAGGGAATCATAGCCATTATCTTGTAATAACATATAATGAAGTATAATCTTTAAAAATAACTCTTTGACAGACTGGAATAAAAATCCCAATACTTGCTTGGTTCTTACACATTGATTTCTTTAACTCTTTTTCTCACAGTCTTTTCCAAAATCTGTTTCAGATATGATAGAAAGTATTCTTCTTTCTAAGCAACATGTTGTACATTAATGACATGCCAGGTCCCAATCTAAGTATTTTAGAAGTATGTATACTTTATCAGAAAAAACAATAATAGATAACACAAATGTTATTCTTCCAATATAGACAATATCCATATACATGAGTATTCCACATATATGAACACTGAGTTGCTTTTGACAAAATATGAAAAACAGATAGTACATCACTTGCATTATTAATCTCACAACATCTTAAATGGCTAAACTCATTATTTGAGGGTTTTGGTATAATATCTTACCTTGTCTGATTGAATAATGCAGCCAACACTATTTGAACAGACATTTTATGTGAGAGCCTGATTTATACATGAATTAATCTTTAATTATAACGGTAAGCACCAAATATCTATGATGATTGGTCATAAGTTTTTCAGGTTATACAGTTACATTAAGAAAGCAAATGACTGAATGATAAATGGAAGTTTGATTTTTAAATGAAGACTATAATATGCTCATAAAAATAAACTACGAAAAATATTACAGAAAACCTATGGAACAACTATTTTTTTCCCTTTCTTAACTTGTGCATACAAGAACCTCTAAAATATGGTCCTTGCTTCTAGCCACGTATTTTCCACAGTAATTGCTCTTCATTCATCATACAGTAAAGCAGCATCTATGCATGTGTATTTTTTGAAAGATGATGTCAGTTGTCTACCTCTACTACATTGTACATACTGAGAACATGTGCTGTTCATAAAGTTTCAAAGTTAAATCTATTGCCCAACCAAGGTAACAAACCATATTTGAATTATTGCATTGCGATGAGATTACATTAATGAACTCCAAACTGTTATAACTTTTGAGTACTGCTGTTGTCATTCTTATTGTTAATTCAAAAAAAATCTACATAACAAATTTTTAAAGATTGCTATTCCAAGTGGCCTGGATGTACTGGTGAAACAAAAGAAACAACAGATTAAAAATTTAAATAGGTTCCACCTTACATCCTTATAGAGGAGACAGAATATATGCAAATGTAAATAAACTGAAAATCATTTTACATAATGACAAATATCATGAAAAAATAAAACTATAGCAATGTAAGGGAAAATAAAGTATGTTGAAGGGTGGGTGTGGGGTTGGTTATACTTCTAAGTGGAGCTATAAGGATGGGTCTCATTAAAAAGGTACCATTTGAACAAACACTTAGGAAATGGGAAGGTTAGTCAATCGTATTTTCATTTAGATTCTGGAAGCTGATATTGTATTCATCTTTCTATCTAGAACTTCTAGTATAGAGTAGTTGCACAGTTAATTTTTTTCTATATATGTGTCCATGAATGTTTAAAATAATGTTCACTTTTCTCACTTTTCCCATATGAGCTACTCAATTGTCCTTTTAGAATTCATTTTCTCCTCCAAGTTTAAATGTAGTATTTTCCTTAACCTAAACTCACAGGTAAATAATTCTGGATTCAAAGACTGTGAGCATCAAGGTGAGGCAGGGTATGATTTGGTTCAGTATACATTTCATTATGATGGACTTTCTGGAGTTCTAGATAAGACAAATGACTGCGAAGGTATTGATAAGGTTTCTGATTTTTTAAAACTTCTGAAATCCCTGAATACAATAAAAATCAAAATCTACGCTTTATTCATCACCTTGATTCAAAAGGGAAGTATTATTTTCACTCATATATAATTAGTGGTAGGAATTATTAATTAATGATGTAGTTTGGGAAGTTTTATTTTTCTTTTTCAAATATACAGTCATAAGAAAATCTTACAAAAACAATAGTTGCAATAATTTCAGTTGTCTACTGCAACTGAATTGTCTACTGCAATGTTGCGTTACAGAAACATGATTGACAGGATACTATTTGGTATATCTTAACTCTCTGGATTAAGTTAATATTAGTGTTTCTTAATTCTTTGAATTTGTTTATTTCACCTCATTTATATTCTTGAAAGCAATATTTTACAGTGAATACATAATCCCCACTATTTTAGAAATATAACCAAAACATGTACTTCTTCAGAAGTAAGCTATATATTTTCTAACAAGCACTCCCCCCCCCAGTGTCTTAATTATGAGCCACTAAGATTAAATGTGTAAATACACGTGGTCATGATAAAAACTTACCAAAGTGGGTATAGAAGGAACATATCTTAACATAATAAAAGCCATTTATGACAAACCCACAGAAAATATGATACTCAATGGAGAAAAGCCGAAAGTCTTCCCACTAAAATCAGGAATAAGACAAAGATGCCCACACTCACCACTTTTATTCAACATAGTATTGGAAGTACCAGCCACAGAAATCAGACAAACAAAAGAAATAAAACATATCCAAACTGGAAGAGAAGATGTAAAACTGTCAATGTATGCACATTATATGATATAGAAAACCCTAAGGACTCCACAAAATAACTGCTTGAACTGATCAACAAATTCAGCAAAGTAAGATATAAGATTAACATTCAGAAATCAGTCGCATTTCTGTACACTAACAATGAAATACTAGAAAAGGAATAAAAAAATACAATACCTTTTAAAATCACACAACAAAGAATTAAATACCTAGGAAAAAACCTGACCAAGGAGGTGAAAGACTTATATGCTGAGAACTATAAAATATTAATTAAGGAGATTAAATAGGATTCAAAGAAATGGAAAGAAATTCCATGCTCCTGGGTTGGAAAAATTAATAAAAATGGCCATACCACCCAAAGCAATCTACAGATTCAATGCAATACCTATCAAATTACCCATGACATTCTTCACAGTACTAGAACAAACAAACCAAAAGTTTATATTGAACCATAAAAGACAAGCAAAAACCAAGCAGAAGGCATAACTCTCCCAGACTTCAGGCAATATTACAAAGCTACAGTAATCAAGACAGTGTGGTACTGGTACCAAAACAGACATACAGACCAATGGAATAGAATAGAGAACCCAGATATAAGCCCAGACACTTACAGTCAATTAATCTTCGACAAAGGAGGCAAGAATATAAAATGGGAAAAAGCAGTCTTTTCAGCAAGTGGTGCTGGGAAAATTGGACAGCCACGTGTAAATCAATGAAACTGGAACACACCCTCACACCATGCCCAAAAATAAACTCAAAATGGCTTAAAGACTTAGACATAAGACAAGACACCATCAAACTCCTAGAAAAGAACATAGGCAAAACATTCTCTGACACCAAACATACAAATGTTTTCTTAGGTCAGTCTCCCAAGGCAACAGAAATAAAAGCAAAAATAAACTAATGGGACCTAAACAAACTGACAAATTTTGCACAGCAAAGGAAACCATAAAAAAAAAAAAAAGACAACCTGAGGAATGGGAGAAGATAGTTTCAAATGATGCAACTGACAAGGACTTAATCTTTAAAATATAAAAACTTATACAACTCAACAGCAAAAAAACCCAACAACTCAAATAAAAAATGGGCAAAAGACCTGAATAGACATTTCTCCAAAGAAGATACACAGATGGTCAACAGGCATGTGAAAAACTGCTCAACATCACTAATTATTAGAGAAGTGCAAATCAAAACTACTAAGAGGTAGCACCTCACACCAGTCAGGATGGCCATCATTAATAAATCAACAAATAACAAATGCTGGAGAGGGTGTGGAGAAAAAGGAACCCTCCTGCACTGCTGGCGGGAATGTAAATTGGTAACAACCACTATGGAAAGCAGTATGGAGGTACCTCAAAAAACTAAATATACAACTACCATATGACCCAGCAATCCCACTCTTGGGCATATATCCAGACAAAACTTTCACTGAAAAAGATACATGCACCCGAATGTTCATCTCAGCACTATACACAATAGCCAAGACATGGAAACAACCTAAATGTCCATCAACAAATGAATAGATTAAGGAGATGTGGTATATATACACAATGAAATACTATTCAGTCATAAAAAGAACAATATAATGCCATCTGCAGCAATATGGATGGAACTAGAGACTCTCATACTAAGTGAAGTCAAGTCAGAAAGACAAAGACAAACACCATACGATATCACTTATATCTGATATATAATATATGGCAGAATTGGACCTTTTCACAGAAAAGAACTGCATGTACTTGGAGAACACACTTATGGTTGCCAAGGGGAGGGGGGAGTGGGATGGACTGGAAGCTTAGGGTAAATAGATGCAAACTATTGCATTTGGAGTGGATAAGCAATGGGATCCTGCTGTATAGCAGTGGGAACTGGCTGTATCTAACTTTCCTGTTTAAGCAAATTTTATCTGTGCTTTGATTTCAGAACAAGGAAGAGACCAATAAGGATAAGTAATCATGATAAAAATGTACCTACACAGTTAGAGATTACATGACAGCAGAGGAGAGCCTGAACTAGTGAAAGGGGGGACACTTTTATTTGAAAAACATAGTCCAAATATTTCTGCCTTTTTTTTTTTTTTGGCTGTGCCCACGGCATATGGAAATTCCTGGGCCAGGGATAAAAATCACACCACAGCAGCAACCTAAGCCACTACAGTGACAACGTCACATCTTTAACCCACTGCTCCACAAAGGAACACCAAAATATTTCTGTTTTTAATATAAGACCCTCAGAGTAAGAGTTAGTTTATGAATAGCAGGGCAAAACATACCTTGTGTTAAACTTTAATAATTTAATAATGCTGTCCTTAAAATATAATCATTATATTACAGGTATATTAGAATAAAGTATTTTAGAATATTTGATCATGAATTTTATTTTTCAAATTTGGTATTAGGCAATATTGTCAAGCACAACTTTGAAAAGATTTTGTTCTTTATCCTCTATCCTTACAACTACTTCACTGTAACTTGAGTGAAACCAGCTCTTCACCTTCTCCCTCTTCTGTTAAGAAGCCAGCCATCACTGGCTGCCAAGAACTACAAAGGCTTTCCAGGGTACTAATGGAAAAATAAGGAGAATGGAGAGAATGATGAATTATTAGGACTATGACTTCTGATTTTAAAAAATGGACCCAGAAAATAACTGAAATTCCAATAAAATTTGTTTGCATTAATAATAATCCACCTTTTCCTCCAAATGCCATCAGATGAATTTTCAGTACAGAAGGATGCTGCTACATTAGTAACCCCACAGTGTAGTTTGTATCATCCTATATATCGTGTCCACTGTACTTACATGATCAATTATTTCAAAACACTTTACCAGCACCTTCATTTTCTTGAGCACTTGGACTTCAGTGACACTGGGTTTAATTTCCAATAAATGGAGTCAATGAAATAGCTAATAGCCTTTCCTTGGTGTGGCACCATGCTCACAGTGGAAAAAAGAGATGATACACTACTGATCAAATAGTACATATTGAAAGTGATTTTGTTTTACTGCACAGAAATAAAAGATATCAAAATTATGAAGAATAACATGCTAGGTACAGCTCTGAGCATTCTGTATGAGTTTTATGACTGAATCCTTATAAGCACCTTATGAGGTAGGAAACTTTTTTTATGTCCATTTCACAGATGAGAACTTGGCGGTAACATCACAAAATTACATTCTAGTTCTGTTTTATTATAATATACTATATTCTTATTTTTAAATGTTAACGATTTATTGCATGAAGATTGTTGTCCATTTTCAATTTAAGAAAGACAAAACAACCACTGGAGAGCAGGAAGGTAATGATAGAAAGGCTAAGGTCATGCTAGGGCAGGGATCACAATCACTGCTGTCTGACATCTGAGATTTTCTAATAATGGCAAATTTTGATTTCATGTGCTAGACAGTGTAAAGCAGCCGCACTGATTTATTTTAATGGCCTAATTAGTCTTGTATTTTCATTTTGTGTTTATTTCCAAACAACATGAATTAAAAATCTGTGATACTGGGGGGCGGGAAACTACCACTTTTAAGTTGTCTTAAAAATGATTAACTAAGGTGATATATTTACAATGACAGCACTTAGCAAATCAGGAAACAAAAAATGGTCCTAGGAATGAAGAAGTCTAAGAATTGGAATTGCCAGAGCTCCTATCGTGGCACAGCAGAAAGGAATCCGACTAGGAACCATGAGGCTGCAGGTTCAATCCCTGGCCTCACTCAGCAGGTCAAGGATCCGGCGTTGCCATGAACTGTGGTGTAAGCTGTAGTACAGGTCGTCAACGCAGCTCAGATCTGGTGCTGCTGTGGCTGTGGTGTAGGCTGGTTAGACCCCTAGCCTGGGAACCTCACATGCCATAGGTGCAGTCCTAAAAAGACAAAAAAAAAAAAAAAAAAAAAAAAAAAAAAAAAAAAAAAAAAAAAAAAAAAAAAAAAAAAGAACTGGAGTTGCCATAAGCTGGAGATCAAGAAAGAGCCAGTGGACAGAAACTTCAAGAGTAGTGGAAGGAGCAGAGACAAAAATCAAAGTCAAGTTAATAGTTCTGAAAGTAGTTAGGGTAAATAGTACTTATAGCCTCAGATACAAGACTTATACGAAGGTGACTTCTATCTCAGAAGGCAAACACCAAAATTTCTACCTATCAAAAGAGTCAGATATTATGAAAGCCACCTCAGGACCCATAAACTAAAGTAAGTGAGCCCAGAAATGTATTAAGTTGCATGTAGTCTTGCTTTGGAAGAGTGTAAGCAGGGTAAAGAACACTCTACATATAATAATACTTCTTGGCACACCTAGCAAGGTATAAATAAAAATGTGCAGCTATTTATCTGTTTATATATAAAACTCTAAGCAGTTAGAATTGCTCTTATTAGACCTTCAAAAATATTATATCATAGATACAAAATACTGACAGTTTTGGCCCAATTTAGGTTATATAAAGTAAATTTGTAACATAATGTCAAAGTATATAATCACTTGCAAACTTTAATTTCTCTTTCCAGTACATTAGCCATGACTATCTCTTGAAAAACTGATGTAAAACAAGTCCTCCAAGGGAATTCCCATCGTGGCTCAGCAGTAACAAACCCGACTAGTACCCATGAGGTTGTGGGTTCGATCCCTGGCCTCCATCAATGGCTAAAGGATCCGGCGTTATGTCACAGAGGAGGGCTGGATCCTACATTGCTGGGGCTGTGGCGTAGGCCAGCAGCTGCAGCTCTGATTCCACCCCTAGCCTAGGAACTTTCATATGCTGCATGTGACTCTAAAAACCAAAACAAAAAAAGAGTCTTCGAGGACAGTGAGTGAAAAAGAGGACGATTCAGTCTGTGTTACAAGGTCTGCTTTGATATTTTTCTTAAACATTGAAGAAGCAGCTGAAGGCATCTTAAGGAAACTACATAATTTAGAGATTTTTTTTCAAGTTATCTATTCCTGTGAAACAAGCCACTTCAATCTTAATGGCATAAAAATAACCATTTATAGCACTCAGAGATACTATGGGTCATGTTTTGAATAGAGCTAAGTCTGGATGCCTTATCTCTTGTCCAGACCTGGGGCTTCAGATGAAAAGTCTTGAAGACTGGAAATGACTTAACAGCTATATTATTTTCTACCATATTTTCTACCTATATGTCTTGTGACTGAGGCTCACTATCAGATGGACTCCTCACATGGCCTTTCCATGTAGCTACTTAGATTTCCCCAAAGCACAGTGATTGGGTCCCAAGAGCAAGCGTCCTAAGCCACTGGAAGTTGTATCACTTCTCATGACCTAACACCCAAAGTCACATTGTGTCACCTCACAATAGTCACTGGCCCATCCAGATTCAAGGGGAAGGAGCATACACCCAACCTCTTCATGCAAGAAATGTCAAAGTAAAAATGCAAGAAGGTCATGTGGCAAGCAATAAGGTGCACATTTTTGGAAAATACAACCTGCCACGTAGTATGAAATACATTTGACAATAAATACACACAAACAACATAAACAGGCATATATAAAGAAGAAAACATTATGAAATTAAAAAGGTAATTTATGTGCCACCAAATGCATAAAGGGAACATAGAAACTGCATATATTTATAAATAAAGAAAATGCAGTCCCCACTGTCTTGATCGTTAGCCTCAGTGCATTTATCCTAGAGATTAGGGGGTTCAAAGTTCTTGGATTTTCTTATCATGGAAGAAATGTCCACTTTTATCCCCAAGCTTAAGAAATGGCCTGCTTTCTGGAGAATAACAATGCAATGGTTTGTGAAAGCCTACTGAAAGGTGAAAACACACTGGAAAATGCCCAGTATCACTACTATCTACCATTAAGTTTTAATTTTGTCTAAAGATCTACGTCTATTCATACTAGTTTTTCAGAGAAACTGGAAAAAATTATGGACAAATTTGTTCAGAAGGTATCAAAAATGGTAGAGGGGAAATCACGTAAATTGAAAACTACCTAAAACACATAATGACTTGGTTGATTTTTGAAAACACTATCAAGGGAAAGACTGCTAGAGAAGATGTACATACTGATTTTAGTCAATTCCAAAGTAATCGGTATTCCTTAATACATTCGATATTAAACAATGAACTCTAAATTTTATTTAATCTAGGTATGAATCTTTCTGCATTACTTTTAAGGAGAGTGTGGGCAAACTGAACGAACATATACAAGCTAACACAGATTATTTTAGAATTAGACTAAACATAAAATCTATACAAGTGATTAAGAATGGGGAGGATAGTCTACAAATTCATGAAAAGTGAAATAAAAATTATCAGGCATTTACATTCACAAAAGATAAGGCATGTTTTTAAGGATATATGTAATAAAAAAATTTTATAGATTTGACACACAGATATCCAATTTAATAAAGTCATTAAATAGACTGTTTAGCTCATTAACTAATCAGTCAATTAGGTCAAAACTTTGTATCCAGCAACTCTACACTGTCATATTCATAGTTAAAATACCAATTAAATCACTCTAACGTGTCTATTCATTAAATATGGTTGAATGGCTTTAGATGCTAATGATGCTATTCCTGTGATAAGAATCTAGTGTATTTTACACTTGGCCAAGTTGCATTGGCAATTATAAAAAGAAATTTTTATCAGGGCAATTATAAAAAGAAATTTTTATCAGGTTTCCTGTTTTTAATTTTGACTAATGTCCTCATATCAGCACTTTCTCACTTATTAATCTCGTATGTGAAATTTTATAATGTTCTTTCATAATAGATATTTTCACATAATAGATTGTTTTCTAAAACACATAGTTATTCATGCAGTACTTTAGACTGGGGTGTTGGAGTCAGAGTTGGTTTTAAGTTTATCCTGTAACACTTAGACACTGTTTGGTCCTGGTTGGTATACTATTTAAACTCTGTATTTCTGTCTCTTTAAAAGTAAAGTAGTACAAACTTTACAGTGCTGTACAGAAGATTACATGAAAATAAATACATACAAATATAGGGACAAAGACATAGATCACGAAGAGCTGCAGTAACACAGAAAGCTCTCAACAAACTATTTTAAAATCCTAATTGCTTTAACAGCTATTTAATCTGACTTTCATTTTTGTTTCAGTTTGTTCTCTCCATTGATCCTGATTGATAGTTTCTGATGGTTATAACATTCATTTGAAGATATAATTTATTTAATAATTTAAGACAAGTGTAGGGGAAAATTGAATAATATTCTTGATTTAGTTTACTATGATAAATTATAAATTATGTGATTAATATTTTAAGAAGTATTGAAATTCTTTTCAGGAGAAGTTTCCCAGTACAGTAGATGGGTCTATTTCTGTTGTTAAGTCAAAATGATCTTTTTTCCTCCAACTTCTCTTTCCTCAATATAACTTCTATATTATTGGTTAACTTTATTTTCTTCTAAGCAAAACTGCATAGCAGGGAAATATGGGTGTATGGAAGTAAGAAGTAAAATGTAACCTGACTGCTAAAGCTGTTAAGATTAATTGCAAAGAAATGAAAACAAGGGTAAAAGAATAAAAACACGCCAACTTTTTTTTCTTTTGATGAATTGTATAGACTAAATACAGACCACATTCAGGGAGAAATAAATCTTGTTAAGAGAGCAGAAAAAGACACTGTGTAGAGAGAAAAAAATATCTAGTATTGTTCACCTAAAATATTAATTGTAATACTCGAATACCATCTGCAAACAACAGTGGTGTGTGTGTGTGTGTGTGTGTGTGTGTGCGCGCGCGCGCGCGCGCGCACGTAATAATAATACACCCAGAAGTTATTGTCTCAGGACTCTATCAAGACTGAAAATGAGGAGTTCCCACTGTGGCTCAGCGGAAACAAACCTGACTAGTATACATGAAGATTCAGGTTTGATCCCTGGCCTTGCTCACTGGGTTAAGGATCTGGTGTTGCCGTGCACTTTGGTGTAGGTCGCAGTCGTGGTTTGGATCTGGCATTGCTGTGGCTGTGGTGTAGGCTGGCAGCGAATTAAACCCCTCGCCTGGGAACTTCGCTATACCACACACTAGCAGCCCTTAAAAAATAAAAGATGAAAAAGGAATACATTGAGAGAATATGTAAATTCATACATTAAAAGCATCATCACAACTAACAACCTCAACCACTATTTATTGTATAAAATGTGGTGATTTTTGGAGCTTTACATGTATTCTCTTTCAATCATTTTATCATCTCCTTGGGCTGGACAACATAAGAACATTGAGGCTTAGACAGCCTAGCCTGCCAGAATCTGTGCTCCCTGTTCCTTGGGAATCTTTTTCTTTCTTTAGCTTTGGGAAAGTTTCAACCATAATTTTATCAAATTCACTTTTTACCCTTTCACTCTTCCTTCTCCTTCCAAGACCCCTATTAATGTGAATATTAATATACCTGATGTTGTCTCACAGGTCCCCTAAAATGTCCTCACTTTTTTTTTAAAGGGCTTAGGGCATACCTGGGGCATATAGAAATTCCCAGGTCAAGGGCTGAATCAGAGCTGTAGCTGCCAATCTATACTGCAACCACAGCAATGCCAGATCCAAGCCACATCTGTGACCTACACTGCAGCTTGCAGCAATGCTGGATCCTTAACCCACTGAGCAAAGCCCGGAATCAATCCTACATCCTTATGGATCCTAATCTGGTTTTAACCCACTGACCCACAATAGGAACTCCGGTCCTCACTTTTTTAAATTTTTTGTTGTTGTTGTTGTTCTCATTGGGCAATTTCCATTACTCTGTCTTCTAAATCACTTATGCGTTCTTCTGTATCACCCGGTCTGGTGTTAAATCCTTCTGGTATGTTTTTCATTTCAGTTATTGTATTCTTCAGCTTTCATTGTTTCTTTGTTATATTTTCCAGTTCTTTGTTAAAATTCTGTGTTCAACCATTCTTTCCCTAAGTTCAGTTAACATTTCTATTATTAATGCTTTGAACTCTTCCTCTGATAAACTATTTATTTGTTTCATTATTTGATTTTTCAGGGATTTTTCCTTGTTATTTCATTTCGAACATTCTTCTGTCTTATTCTGTTTAAATTTCTCTGTCTATGAAATTAGGTGAAATGTTTACCTAGTTACCTATCTCAGTATTTTTTTTTTTTTCTTTGGCGGGGGGAGTGACCACGGCATGTGGAAGTTCCAGAACCAGGGATTGAACCTGCACCACAGCAGTGACCCAAGTTGTAGCAATGACAACACTTGGATCCTTAACCCACTGTCATAAGGGAACGCCTTACCTATTCCCATTTTGAAGTTATGTTCTTATTTGGGAGTCCCCTATGTGGTTTACCTATGTTTTGTTTGAAGAGCTGGATCTGAAATGAGCACAGTTGATGTCTTTCTTCCCCACGGTGTACTGGCAGCTATCATCTTCGTGGGAGGTGAGGTTGGAGATGGAGGGGCTGGAGTCAGAGCCAGGTGTGACCTAGGGCTTCCCCTTCTGTTTCGTGGCTGTCACCACCCTATCAGCGGTGGGGTCTGGTACCAAGGTCCTGGATCAGAAGCCCTGAAGCTCATGTCTGAGATGATTCCAGAGTGATGAGCAACTGGTGCAGGCCCTGGAGCAGGCTGGGATGTCCCCACAAGTCAGTCAGAGCTCCAGGCAGCTCCTGATCCCGGATCCTCCTCTGCATATACCAGCAACAGTCACCCTTTCTTCATTCAGATTCACTGTGGGTTCAAAGTCAACTCCATCCCCAAGTGCATACTCTCCTTAGTAATAGCAGTCTTCACACTAGTGGGTAGATGTGCTGAAGCAAGAGGGCCTGGAGCACTGCAGAAAACCGACCAGAGTCCTGAGTAGTTTCAATCTATTTTTCCACATCATTCCAGGGAGTAAGCAAGCACATGTGTGTTTTTCATGTAACTCTATTTTTATCTTCCTAGTGTCAGAACCCAGGCCTGGGGTGCCCAGTAGTGCTTCACTCTCCTTGGAGGATCTCCAAGACTATAACATACCCCTCTCTCTACACTGTTCCTTGCTAGGGTGTTGGGTCCCAACTTGATTGCTTTTCTTCTCTTCTTACACAGATCTGTATGGATCTTTCTTTACAGCCTTGGTTGTAGAAGAGTTTTTCTGCCAGTCTCCAGCTTGTTTTCATAAGAGCTGCTCTACAAGTAGATGTATTTTTGATGGGTTCATGGGCAAGGGGGCGAGCTTAGCTTCCTTCTATTCCACTATCTTGATCTCTCTCCTCTTCTTTTCTGTAAGTCAACTAAAGTTTTGTCTTCAGAACTTCTATATTTAATATTTTGTTTTTTTTAAAAAAACAAAATTCAACTGAGTAAATATCTAATTGGCTTTATTCAGCAATTCATGAATTGGGCAGCATCTAATAACAGAAAGATGCTCTGAGGAGTTGTACAAAATGCAGGGTTTTTATAGAAGATGCGATAAGCTATTCGCCGAAAAAAAAAAAGAAAATTTTCAGGCCAGGCCATCTCTTTTGCGGGAAAGGAATTGCAGTGGATATTAACTCTTCTTTCTCTGGGAGCTGGAGAGGGCCATGTGACAGATTATCCCACTGATGCTGAACAGAAAATTCCAGAGTAGCCAGTTAAGATTACATTCCTGGAAAAGTTTAAACTGCAATTAAGTTAGGTATTAAAACTAGGTTTGGTTTCTTGGGATTTTCGCTTTAACAATTTCAATATTAAAAATTTCTGAAGCCAAGGTATCAGATAAAAGTTGAATGTTATCAACTTCTTCTACACTAATTTATTAGGAAATTAAATGTATTAATTAGTAAACTCATACTTACAGTAAATATCCTGACAGACCTAAGTTTAGAAGGACAAAAAAACAATGATTCCTTGGAACACAGAGTCCCTAAATCCATTTTTAAAACGTTACTTGAAAATGTATTAGCATGAATTTTAGCCTGCTTAGGAAATGAGATAATGCAATCCTCGATTTTACTTCTCTAAAATAAAATGTGTCCATTTATAGCAACAAATGATAATATATTATCTCCATTAACCTAATAAAGATTAGGAATACTAAAAAGGAGCAAACCCAGAATGGAGTCACTTGTGTAGAGCCCTACCAAGACGTAATATATATAACCTAACTATAGTTTCAGTCTATACCAGGAGTGGAATTTTAGACCAATCACTTTGGAATTTCTTCATCAACAACTAGTGAGGTAATCTACCTTATAAAACCCACTGCCTTCCCCTAAAGGAAAGTGACCTTGCCTGAAATAATCACATTTTTAATTCCTTGCCCCTTGTCTATAAGGTCTTCCATTCTGCACAGATCCTAAGAACGCCTTCTACTTGCTAGATGGGATACTGCCTGATCCAGGAATTGTTGAATAAAGTCAATTAGGTCCTCAGTTTTACTCAGTTTAATTTTGTTTTTAACAGGAAAAACAATTGCTTTGCTCTGTTTTTTTTTAATTTTTCACTTAGTAAGATGAATGATAACAGTATAAACCAGAAGGAAGGACTTTGAGTAAATGAAACCATTCACTGCCTTCTGGGATGGCATTTCAACTTGTCAAATCTAGCCTCTTCTTTTTGCTTCCGGCTTTGGTTCAACCATACTCAATTACTTTTCTCTATTAGAACTTGCAGTGTCAGGTATAGCATTGTTAGATATGTGATTCAGGTTCTTTTCTTCTTGGACAGCACAGATGATATTACAAAGTATACAACTCATGCCTTTAAGGACAGTCTGTCCTCCTCCTCTACCTAATAATTCACTTCAAGTTAAAGTCCAGTGTTCGTTTAATAGGTTCTTTTTTTCCACCTCTCTTAAATGTGACCCACATTAGCACATTAGATCCCTTTCTGCTGGTTCATGCTTTCTGATCTTTACTTGAATTTAAGTTGTAATAATCATGTATGACTTAAATGCTAGTTGAAGGTCAGAACCTCTTCAGGGAAAAAAAAAGTAGAACCTATTTTGCAAATGACTAAGCTCTGAGAAAAAATGGTGGAAAAATGATCTATTTCCAGCTCTAAAGATGAAATAAGCTTTGAAACAAGCAATTTCCCTGAGTCTGTAGATATAACATAGCTTGCTACATAAACTAAGAAGATTTGAGACAGCAATTTTTTAAATCCCTTCTTGGTCTTTGTTCCCTTTCTAGTGTTAACCTGAAACAAACAGACTACCAGATACTTCTCCAGTGAAGATGAAGTTATTTGGGATCAGCAGAAAATTGCAATTCAAGGTCTGCAATCATGGTGAGCCACCTGCAAGTCCCTCCCAAGGGCAAGGAAAGGAAAACATTTACTGAGAGGAAAAGGAAGTCATGAAGGCTATAATAAATGGAGTCCATAGCTTTTTTTTTGGCTGGGCCACTGCCAATAACGAAGAGTTTTTCTTCTTCTTTTTGGGCTCTACTATCACAGCAGGGCATGACAGCACCCCTTTCTGGTCTGACTCTATTTAATCAGGGTTTCTGTTTATTAATTTTTTATAGGGGGAAGGATAAACTGCCCAAGGAAGGGAAGACTTCTAACAACAACAGAAAACTACCAACCTGCTAGTCAGACACTGCTTAATTAGTAAGACCAGTGAAATGGAAGTAAGATGGATTTTTAAACAGCTCCTTGCCTTTACTGGGGCAGGAAGGAAAAAAATTCCTGAGTAGAGTCTGTAGACACTGAAGTGGAACAAAATTGCACCCCCACACTTCCCAAACTATGCCTCTTTGCATAAGGTCTGTCTTGAGCTGGTTATTTCTAAAAAATAGAAGGCACAGAAGAATCTCTGAAAACTGAATAGAAGTTATGTTTTAGTAAGGGACATTTACATTTATAAGGGAAAACTCCATTTGTAAGGGTGCCTTCCTCTCTGTATAAGAGGAAGATGACTAAATATCTAGAAATTCATATCAGTGGAGACAGCAACTGATTTAAATCTGTAAAAAAATCTTACCTGTGTTTACCATGCTTTGCCTGATAACTTCCCATAACTGCCTTCCTTCTCTTACCAACATCATTTTTTTTCTTTAGCTAGAAATAATATTTAAGGTGGTGGCTTGGGCCATTTTGGGGATTACTCAGTTTTCTTAGGGCGCTCTCATGGATACAGTAAGTATAATGTTATTAAAATTGTTTGTTTTTCTCTAGTTAATCTTTTCGTTACTGGGGGGGGGGGGAGGTTTGTCAGTTAAGAACCTAGAAGGATAAAGGGAGAATTAGCGTTACTCCCCAATAACAAGAAATGAACATGTCAGCATGCCCTAGTGCATTCTTTGTTTAACGATGTGCTTTTCAGTACAAAATAATTTGTTAAAGTTGATGCTGCTAGGTAGCTGGTTGGCCATAGTATGTGTTGGGCTTCAAGACCTCTTCAAGATTGAACTCAAAGAGACTGAACTCAAAGCCTCTGGTCAAGGTAAGAATTACCAGACACTTATCATCATCCACCCATCTCGTTGTAATGCTCCTTCCCCCACCTTAAGCAAACTGGCCTTCTCTCCCCTGCCCCTTACTAGGAAAGGTATGTAGCCCACTCCTCACCATGCACCTATAGGGGCATTATATGCCCTAACCTACCAGCAAGTGTATCATTAGACTCCTCTTTTCCCAACCAATCAGCAGGTCAACGAATGTATTGTGAGCCCTCTCCTCTCCCTGGGTTATTAAAACTGACATGACCAAGCATTTGGGGTCAGCTCTCCTTGATTATCAGGAAGTTAGCCCACTGTGTTAACAATGTCCCTTGTCTCAATAAACTTGTCTTTTCTTTACTTTGCTTTGGATCCAGAAAATTCTTCTTTCTGACCCACATGCAAAGACCACAACAGTATGTGCTAAGTAAATATACATTTGCTTGCATATAGAAAATCACAGGGTAAGCAACAAGATTCAATATTTTAGGAATTTCTTCCAAGCCATATTTATAATTCAAATTACTCCAAAGTAGAGGAAAACTGCAAGAACTCTGAAAGATCATGCTGAAGTTATAAAGCCTCTTGCACTGAATTTAAAATTTCACAAGAAGAATGCAAAGAACTTTCACTTGAAAGTTGCTAATAAAGAAAAATGTGTTTAGTTTTGTTATGCTAATCCAATCTTGGTCTTATTGCTAAAACTTGGCTTCTGTCCATCAGTGCCAAATAAAAACACAGAAAGAGAGTTTTGGGTAAAGGAGAAAAAAATAGCTTCACTGCTTTGCCAGGCAAAGGAGCCCACAAGAAGTCTAATGCCCTAAAGACGACTGTGCCCTCCCTTGGGAGAGACTGGAAAGTGGTTTTATAGTTGGGAAGTAGAAAATGGGGCCACAGACAAGGATCAGGGTAGATGCAAGCTTTCTTTCTTTTTAGTGGCCCCAGGACTGCTTCTGGTGGTCCTTCTCTCTTGTTTTCATTTGTTGGAGTTTCAGTTCTGCAGAAGAACTCAAAGACATTGCTATGTATATTCCTTGAAGAGGAACTAGGGTCCTGACCCAGGGCTGCATTGTTTATTGAGTGTTTCTCCCTAGTCTTTGCATCCCCTCTGTACCCTGATTAGCAACTGTTTGAATCTGCCCTTTGGAACTCAGAGGTCATGGAGGCTGAAACTACTTCTCTAAAAATAAAAAACAGGGGACATAGAAGGGTTTGTGTGCCAAGGAGCCCCACAGTGTCCTCCTCAGACATTGTGAAATGTAGTATCTACCTTGGATATCTTGAACATGTTAACATATTTTCACTTAAGGTTAAAAGTTTTTCTCATAATGTTTTCTACTTTTGTTCTGACTTTTCTATATTGAAAATATTTCTTTTTGGCCACACCTGGGGCATATGGAAGTGTATAGGCAAGGGAGTGAATCTGGGCCACAGCTGCAACTTACGCCACATGGCTGCAGCAACACTGGATCCTTAACCCATTGTGCCACAGTGGAAACGCCAACATTTTCTTTTTTTAATACATAGAAGTAAAAATGTCTTGCTCATTTAATCTCAAATTTCTATATTAGGATTCCGGCATATTTATCTAAAGGTAACTCTACTCTTCAAAACAATATAGGATTAAAAATAAGGCTATTAACAAGGCCTTTTATTTATGATAAAGCTAGGCTGCTATAACAGATAATCACAATGACAGAAAATTCGTGAAAGTGGGATCTCATTTTGCTTTCGCCTAAAAGCTTGGGTATAAGAAGCCCAGGCTAGTTTGCTAACTGCCTGAGATAAGCCACTCGGGCTCTTTCTATCTTGTTCCCATTAACCTTTGGTATTACTCCTATCAATGAAAAGAGTAATCAATAGTCAATCTAAGAAAGAAATGGAAAATTTGATTCAGCCAAACTGAGGACTGTAACCTAGAATCCAGTCTTTCCTAAAAGCTCTGAGGACTGTTCTGAAGAGGTAAGGGGGAGGCTAGTATGTGTGTGATTTTGGCAAAGGAATACGTGCAATCAAGCACACACTTTGGTGGAAGGTTTGTGCTATTCCCAAGGGGAAAATATCTTGGTTAAAGCTTTGAGTGTTTTTCTAAGTATGGAAAGATGCAAGAAACTGAATTCATAAATGTTTTTCCTGAATATATCTAATGAATCAGTTCTGTCAGTTTTCCCAGAGCACAAAGTGTCTCTCATCTTGATCTTCATCCTGAATTCCTTTCAGGGTGTATTGTAGTCAGTGACTGTAGTGGCTAATGGCTTAATTCTTGTAGAACTGAATGGTGGGCAACATTCTTTATTCCATAATACCTTACCCTTCAGCCTTCATTTTAACTAAGGTTTGGGAGGCATTTGTATTGTAATTCCCCAGTCAGGTGAGGATTTCATTGATAGGCCACTCAATGTGCTATAAATGGAGTAGACCCTGTTAACAGCAGTAGCCAAAAGCCTTTGTTCTGCCTGTTTTACTAGCCTGTTGTGGTGCAGAAACTATTCCCTCTTGTTGCTTCTTGCCATAGTTAGAATTTTGTATTATTAAAACCACTGATCTTATATATCTATATATTTGGTCAATGATTTCAAGTTGCCTAGCATTATTATTTTTATAGGATGTTCAGTCACACATTTGGTAATACAAGAAACAATAATCTTTATAAAATAAGTAGAGTACAAGTAGTACAGCTAGTAACATTAATAAGGTCATAAGTAAGTATTTAAGCTAAGAATTTCCATCAGGTGTGGCCCAGTATATTCCCTGGTCATCTGGCCCAGTCTGTTCTGTACCAGTCACTGTCTTTAAGGGAAATGACATATTGGTATTGTGCATAAAGTGCACCAAAGTTATCTGCACATATGAGGCAACTGGCAGGTCACTGTGACCCCTTACAGGACAGAAAAAGGAATGTTGTCTTCTAAGGACTTACATGGCTGGCACCAGAGGAAGAAAAAAAATGGTCTTTGTTGTTAAGCATGTATTGTTACCATTAAGGAAGTCTGATTAACATAAAATGCAGATACACAATGCACACTAGAGGGGAGGGAGGAGGCTCAAACATGCAGAGGAAAATTTTACATTTAAATTTTTCTTGTCTTGGCTTAAAATATGAATTTTATTTCATTACTCTCATCTACATGTTCCCAGAGGGCTTCACCGCAACCACATTTCAGCCAGTGAAAAAGGAGCAGGGACAAGGGAGAGTGTGTCTACCCTCTCTTTAAAAAACACAGCCTGGAAGTTACACACATCACTGTTTTTCACACCTCATTAGCTTGAAAGAAGTTATATCATCACTCCTAGCAGCAAGAGAGACTGAGAAACCCAGCCTTTAGTTGGACAGTCATATACACAGCTAGAAATTATGTCATTGAGGAAAAAAGAGAAACATGCTAATTAGTGGGCAAGTAGTAGTCTTCACCATCCATCAAGAATAAGATGCTTCAGGAGTTCCTGATGTGGTGCAGCAGGTTAAGGATATGGCATCTCTGCAGCAGCCTGGATCACTGCTAAAGGCTAACGTGGCTGCTGAAGGCATGGGTTCAATCCCTGGACTGTCACCCAGCATTGCCGCAGATGTGGTATAGGTTGCAGCAGCGGGTCAAATTTGATTCCTGTCCCAGGAAGTCCACATGCTTTGGGGCAGCCAAAAAAGAAAAGAAAGGAGGAGGAGAGGGAAGAGGAGAAGGAGGAGGGGGGGGAGGAGGAGGAAGGAAAAGAAGAAGGGGGAGGAAGAGGAAGGGGAAGAGAACGGAAGAAGAAGACTCATATATAAAAAAAGAAATATTTCCTTTTAATATGATGTTAATGAAGTAACTTAATGTATTCGTTTTTATTCAAATGAAAATGTACTATTCTATTATATGTACGAACTTTTTTTAGGTGCTAAAAGGCTCACAAAAATATAAAAGGTTGAGTTACAACTCTCAAAAAGTTTATAATGATGGTTGATGTGGACTGGAAGGCAGATAACAAATACCAGTATTTATATAATTAAGTCAGAAGGCTAAATAATGTAAATACCATCAGAAATGTACTGTGATGCTGGGGGATAGTTTTCAGAGAAATCAAAATTTTCATTCAGTTATAGGACTCAACAAAAGATAAAATAATATTTGAAGAATGGTTGTAGATCTTAAGGTAAAGATGAAAGAGGACAGGAAAATAATGTACTTTAAAATGGGAAAGCTTTAAGATCATTTGAGGTACAATAAGTAATTCAATTTGATTGTCTCAGAGGAGAAGTGGCAGAAGATGAGGTCAGACTGAGTGTTAAGAGGCATAAAGTGGATAGCCTTAAATATGAGAACTTTAGAATCGGTTTCAAAGACAATTAGGGTTTAGTGAGTTTGTGAGGCAATCAGTAGAAGAACTCTATCTTATTCATATTTGTGTTCCCAGCATGTAGAGCACTGATTCATTATGAAGTACCTGTGAGATAAACATTAGTGAATCACTAAATGTGTGAAAGAACATATACCTCAGGAAAATTAATCTATGAGTGTTAGGTTGAAAGAATTGGAAGGAGATTATCACACTCCTTGAATCATTATGATTACTGTTAACATAATGTGCTGTTATTCAACATTTAGTAAGAACTGTATTCTGTACCCAATTTGTGTCAAACACTTCAGAAGCCTTTCTCAACAAATACTGACATCAATCCTATAAGCTAAAATACGTTTTATATAAAATCTGATTTTATATAAAAGAAAACAAATTTAGAGGATTAGCAATTTGCCTAAAGTATCCAAACCCAAGTCACTGACTTTCTGTCCCTACACACTTAATCACTATAACTAAGCTCCATCTTTCTGAGAAGACTTAGCTGTCTTCTCAAATAAAAAGAGTTCAAGTAAGGCAAAGTAAATCTTCTCAGGTAAACTAGGGGACTAAGTCACAGGACAGTTATGGGGAAGTAGATGTGAAATTAATTTTGTGGACAAGAGGTTTTAAAAAGCCTTGATTTGGAGTTCCCATTATGAGTTAGTGGTAACAAACCCAACCCATGAGAACTCAGGTTCAATCCCTGGCCCCACTCAGTGGGTTAAGGATCCCATGTTGTCACAAGCTGTGGGTAGGTCATGAGCTTGGCTCAGATACTGTGTTGCTGTGGCTGTGGCATATGCCAGAAGCTGTAGCTCTGATTTGAGCCCTAACCTGGAAACTTCCATGTGCCACAGGTGTGGCCATAAAATCAAAAAAATAAAAATTAAAAAAAAAGACGATTTGATTTTAAGAGCAAATTAAAACCTGTTGTATCTTTGGTCCAAACAATTTAAAACCTGCAAAATCTAATTAACCTAGGGGAGGAAAAATATCCAACCCCTGCCACTCCTAGCCTTCCACATGAGAGAAGGAAAACACTCAACTCCAGCTCATTCTAGCTCTCCTGTCCTACTTATGTGGGAGAAAAAAAAAAAAAAAACTTGAGAAACTTGTGAGGTTCATAATCCAGAGGCAAGGCTCTGTTAAGGACTGAGACCTAATCATAGGAATTAGAAAGCTTCACCTCCTCAAAACCCTACTACCACATTACAGCAGTTTGCTTTACCCACTATATCATGGCTGGCTATCAAGAAAAATTCAAAGGCATACCAAAAGGCAAAAAACACATTTTGAAGGGGCAGGAGAGGCATGAGAACCACACATGGAAGAGTTTTTGAAAATATAAGCTCAAGAATTTAAAACAACTATGATTAATATGCTAGGCCTCTAATGGATAAATAGATAACATGCAAGAACAGATGGGCAATGTAAACAAAGAGATGGAAATCCTTAAAAAGAACAAAGAATAAATGAAGGAGATGCAAAATACCGTAACAGAAATGACTTTGATGGGTTTATTAATAAACTGCACACAGCTAAGGAAAGAATCTCTGAGCTGGAGGATATATCAATAGACTCCTCAAAAGCTGAAAAGCAAAAAGAACAAATATTGAAAAAAAAAGAGCAGAATATCTAGGGGCTGTGAGATAATTACAAAACATGTTACATGCAGGTGTGGAATACCGAAAGGAGAAGAAAGTAATAGAAAAATAATTTAAAATAATAATGACTGAAAGTTTCCCCAAATTAGTGTCAGACACCACAGATCCAGGAAGTTCAGAGGGTAGTACCAAGCAGACAAATGCCAAAACTAAAACTAGGCATATCATTTTCAAAATATAGAAAACCGAACACACCAAAAACAAATCCTAAAGGAAACTAGAAGGGGAAAGTGTATTTATAAAATTAAAAAAATTAAAATAATAATTTTTTTTTTTTTGCTTTTTAGGCCATATCTGCAGCTCATGGGCATATGGAGGTTCCCAGACTAGGGGTCAAATTGTAGCTGTAAATGGTAGCCTATTCCACATCCACAGACATGCAGAATCCGAGCCACATCTGCAAACTACACCACAGCTTTTGGCAATCCTGGATCCTTAACCTACTGAGTGAGGGCGGGCATTGAACCTACATCCCCATGGATACTAGTTGGATTCATTTCCACTGTGCCACAACAGGAACTCCCATAAAATGCTTAATTAAAACTATAAAAGGCAGAAAAAAGTAGAAGACAAAAATAGGACCAAAGAATAAGGGAAACAAATAGAAAATAGAAACAAATATAGTAGATACTAGTACAACTATATGGATAGTTACACTGAACATCAATCATCTAAATACAACAATTAAAAGACAGATTATTGTAATTTATGTCAAAGGGCATTCTGCCTATATTCTCCTCTAGGAGTTTTATAGTATCTGGTCTCATATTTAGCTCTTTAATCCATTTTTAGTTCATTTTTCTGTATGGTGTTAATGTTCTATTTTCATTCTTTTACATGTAGCTTTCTCATTTCCCAGCACTATTTATTGAAGAGACCATCTTCTTCCCACTGTATGTTCCTGCCTACTTTTTCATAGATTAATTAACCATAGGTGCTTGGGTTTATTTCTGGACTTTCTATCCTGTTCCATTGATCTATATTTGTGTTTTTGTGCCAGTACCATATTGTTTTTATAAGTGTAGCTTTTGTAGTATTGTATGAAGTCAGAAAGCTTGATTCCTTCATTTTCATTTTTTTCCCAATAATGCTTTGCCATTCAGAGTCTCTTGTATTTCCCTATAAATTGTAAAATACCTTGTTCTAGTGCTGTGAAGAATGTCGTTGATAGGGATTGCATTCAATCTGCAGATTGCCTTGGGCAGTATAGCCATTTTGACAATATTGATTCTTCCAACCCAAAAGCATGGTATATCTTTTCATTTGTTTGTGTTGTCTTTGATTTCTTTCATGAGCATCTTATAGTTTTCAGAGCATAGATCTTTTGTCTCTTTAGGTAGATTTGTTAAGTGAAGTAAGCCAGAAAGAAAAAGACAAATACCACATGATATCAATTATTTGCGGAATCTAAAGCATGGCAAAGATGATCTTATCTACAAAACAGAAACAGATCATGGCCAAGGAGAACATACTTCTGTTCTCCGGGGGGCGGGGGGGAAGGATAGGCAGTTTTGGGGTTTGGGGATGTAAACTTTTATATTTGGAATGGAGAGACAATAGGGCCCTACTGTACAGCACAGGGAACTGTGTGTGATTGGGTCACTTTACTGTACAATAGAAATTGAAGAAATATTGTAAATCAACTGTAGTTTAATAACAAGCAAGATTGTCAAAGTGAATAAAAAAATCAAGAACCAACTACATGAAATTCATTTTAAAAATATAAACACACATAGATCTCAAGTAAATGGATGGAGGAAAATATACTATGTTAACACTAATCAGAACAAAGTAGGGAGTTCCTACTGTGGTGCAGCAGAAATGAATCCGACTAGTATCCGTGAGGATACAGGTTCAATCCCTGGCCTCGCTCAGTGCGTCAGGGAATCCGGCATTGCTGTGAGCAGTGGTGCAGGTTGCAGACACAGCTCGGATCTGACATTGCTGTGGCTGTGGTGTAGGCCATCAGCTGTAGCTCGAATCTGACCCCTAGCCTGGGAACTTCCACATGCTAGGAATGGCCCTAAAAAGAAAAACAAAAAAGTTAGCGGGAGCAATATTAATTTCAAATAGGGTAGACTTCAATATAAGGAAAGGTATCAGAGATAGAGAAGGGCATTACATAATGATAAATGATAAATGGGGCACTTCTCCAAAAGACCTAGAATTTTAACATTTACACACCTAAAAGTGTGTCAAAACATGTGAGACAACAACTAATAAAAATACAGAGAAATAGATATATCCACTATCATAGATGGAGACTTCAACACTTCTCTCTCAGAAATAGATCTAGCTGGCATAAAATTACCAAAAATATAGCTGACTTAATAGCATCATTGATCAACTGGACATAATTGACATCTGTAGACTACTTCATCCAACAATAGAAGAATACTTAGAAACAATATCAAAAGAATTAGAAGACAAACCAGATTTAGGTCTCAGATGCGGCTTGGATCCTGCATTGCTGTGGCTGTGGTATAGGCTGGCAGCTATAGCTAGGATTCAACCCCTGGCTTGGGAATCTCCATATGCCACGGGTGCAGCCCTAAAAAGCAAAAACAAAAAGAAAAAAAAAAGGAAAGGAAAAGAAGACAAACAAGGGACTGTAAGAAAATCTCCGCAAAACTCACATGTGATAAAGAACGGTAATCCAAAACACACAAAGGGAGTTCCCTTCGTGGCACAGCGGTGAACTAATCCGACTAGGAACCATGAGGTTGCGGGTTCGATCCCTGGCCTTGTCCACTGGGTTAAGGATCCGGCATTGCCGTGAGCTGTGGTGTAGGTCGCAAACGCGGCTTGGATCCTGTGTTGCTGTGGCTGTGGCGAAGGCCGGCGGCTACAGCTCCTGTTAGACCCCTAGCCTGGGAACCTCCATATACTGCGGGTGCAGCCCTAAAATGACAAAAGGAAAAACAAAAAAAAAAACACAAAGAGAATTAAAAAAAAAAAAACTCAGTTAAAATGGGCCAAAATATTAAGACACCTCTCTAAATAAGATATACAGATGGCAAACAAGCACATTAAAAGATGTGTCATATCATATGTCATCAGGGAAATGAAAATTAAAACAGCAATGAGATACTATACAACAATAAGAATGGTCAAAATCTGTAACACTAACAACACTGAATGCTGGTGAGAGTGTGGAGCAACAAAAAGTCTCACACATTGCTGATGGGAATCAAATGGTACAGCCATGTTGGAAGACAGTTTGACGTTAAACATACTCTTACAGTATGTGCCAGCAATTGTACTCCATGGTATTTCCCCAAAAGAATTCAAAACTTATGTCTACACTACACTCAGATGTTTATAGAAGCTTTTTTCATTAATTGTCACAACTTAGAAGCAACCAAGATGTCCTTCAGTGGTGAATGGGTTAATAAATTATGGTTCATGCAGACAATAGAATATCATTCAGTGTTAAAAAGAAATGAACTATCAAGTCAAAGACATGGACTAACCTTAAATGTGTATTACTAAGCGAAATAAGCCAATTTGAAATGGCTACATAGTATCTGATTCCAAATATATAGTATTTGGAAAGGCAAAATATGGAGAGAGTAAAAAGATCAGTGATTGTCAGGGGTTGGGGTGTGGAAAAGGGATGAACAGGTATAGCACAGACGAGTTTTAGGGCAGTGTAGTTACTCTGAATGATGCCATCACGATGGATACATGTCATTATGTATATATGTCCCTGTGTCCAAACCCATGGAATGCACAACACCAAGAGTATGCCCGAACATAAACTACAGACTTTGGATAATTAGGATATGTCATTGCAGGTTCATCAATTGTAAAAAATGTACCATTCTGGTTGGTGGATATGGATAATGGTGAAGGCCATACAAGTGCAGGGGTAGAGGATATATAGAAAATCTCTATACCTTCCCCACAATTTTGCTGTGAACCTAAAATTGCTCTAAAAAACTGTCTTAATTCAAAAAATATGTATGCTCAGGGAGGATACAGGCTTCCAGATTTTTAAAGAGTTCTATATTATGAGAAAAGTTTTAAAATCCCATATACAATAAGTAAATGTGGCAAAAGATTATTTTCTTGATAATACATACAAAAAATTTCCTTCTATAACAACGACATGAAAAATAGTGAAAATATAAAGTGCTACCAAGGAGGAAGAAACCAAAAGAAGAGAGTCGAATATGATTTATAGGACCCTAAGGAGCCAGTGCAGAGATTTTCTTATGATGGTGAGAAGGATAAGAGTTTAATAGGTGGCATGTTAGGTTGAACTATTAAGAATTTTGTGAAAAACAGGATTGGATGCATATCACAGGAAAGAGAAAATTTTATTTTTGATTGTCAGTTTAGATATCAATTATGTTTCTTCATAAAGCTTGGTTTATGTGATGGTGTTATTTTATTCTGAAGAAGAGTCATCATAAAAATTTTGGACTGCTTTCAAAGAAAATTGAAAGTAAAGTATTGCAATGCTCAGATGGGCATTAACTTGTTCAAAAGATCTGAGATGAAGAAAACAGTGCTTAACCATACATTCCCTAGATATTTACTATTTCAGCCTTTCCAATCCCTATTTTTACTAGCTCAAATTCTTGTCTTGGAGATCACAAAACAACTAATCTAATTATTGATAGACTACAGGGAACCAAATGCCTAATTATTTCACTAAAGATGCTTGAATACTGCCTAAGTCTTAGTGGTCTCTAAAATGGAATTCTCTTGATGTCACTAACTTAAGTAATTAGTATTTGCCGTATTTCTAGAGTAAAAGTAATCTCAAAGGAAGTTATTGTCTCAGAAATATAAGTAATTTAATGATAAAGAGCATTTAATAAACAATAAGGAGTCAGAATGGAGTTCATTTTTTTAAAGCTTTGGTATCTTTGGCCAGAGAATCAATCAGTCAACTTCTATGGGCATGTGGCCTTCCAAAGTAATTGAGTACTAAATGCCAAGCCAAAATAGTTTGCCTCAGGGAAAATGTTCTGTTCTAAGAATGTTCTGACTGATAGTAAAGTTTAGAAATGTCAAGTTGAGTTTTAATTTCAAGTGCGCAACTTTTAGAATGTAATGTGTTACAAATTCAGTATCCTGAGACCACTCCTCTTCAGCTTTTTAGATTTCAGTAATAAGAACTTCAGAGGACAAACACAATTACAACTCCATTCTGCTTATGTTATTCAGAGGTTCAAATAACTGATCTGAATTACAAACCTGTAGAAAGCCATTTTAAAATAAAAATAATAGCAATTTTTAGGTTCAGCATCTCTAAATCAGGCTGCTTTTCATAATAGCAAACAATTTGGCTGACTTTATAGTATCTAGTGGAAAAACCATAGAATTTTAAAAACATTTTTAATGGTAAAAATGCAATATCTCAGACATCTATCTGTTCTACAAAATATATTATTTTTCTGTAAATATTTATCTTGCAGGAGGACAAAGTAGCTATCTATGTGGTTAATACAGGTGAAATAATAACTTGATGTTTAAATATCTTAGCTATCTAAAACAATTATTATATTAACAAATATGAGATCATAGCTTTATATAAACAAAACAACTGACCTGATTAATAATTTAAAATTTTTAAACAATTGTTAATTGTTTCATCATCTACATAAATATAATTTAGCCTTACTAAAAATATCTTACATTCAAGCTTGTATAGTTGTACCCTATAAAAGATAAAAGCTAAACTCTGAAATTATCTTTTAGGAAGGCTATTATACATAATTAAATGTATTATAAAAAGGCACTGTTCCACTCATTTTTCAATGTTCTATTATTTATTATGCAATCAGAGAGTTCATAGCAACATAAATGTTCGAACATCCCCTTCTCCCTCCCCGCTATTCTCAAAGAAGATAGGAAGGTTCTGTGAAATTCAGTCATTTTTCTTGAATAAATGGTCCTTGCATTTTTTTCAAGGCTTTGGTTAATTTCCAGAGTTCTGAAAAAAGTTGATTTTAACAAATTTTCCAGTTATCACTGCTTTTTTGAAGAGCAGATTTTTAAAAAAGTCCTTACTTTGACATTCTGGAAGTGTTTCTATAATTGATGCTATTTTAATATTTTTAATTTTGGTTTCTGATTTTTTTATCACTAACAAAAATACACAATTATTTTCTTTATTGATCTTGCATATAGTTTCCTTGCAAAACTTGTTCAATCCTAGTAGCTTTTAAAAAATATTTTCCACTATATTTTCTGTAATGGCCATCGTCTCTTTTTGCTTTCCAGTCTCAATGCATTGTATTTCTTCTTGCATTGGTATACAGGCCAGAACCCCCAGTACAACACCAAGCAGAAGCAGTAAGAGTAGATATATGTGCCTTGATTCTGATCTTAAAAGAGTAGTGTTTGGTCTTTCACTATTAAATATGTATAACCTGTATTTTTTGGGTTTATGCCCTTTATCAAATTAGGGAAATAGTTAATATGTTTGTTTATATGAGGAATGGATATAGGGTGTGGTCAAGTGCTTTTTATGCATCTATTAAAATTATCATATGGTTTTTCTTCTTTAGTTGGTTAATATGATTGATTACATTATAATTTATGAATGTTGAACCAAACTTGAACTCTTGTAATAATTCCAATTTGGCCATTTAATGTTGTAGTCTTTTGATATATTGTTGGATTTGCTCAAATTTTGCTAGAAAATACTTTGCTTATTTCCTTGAGTGTCACTGGAGTATAGTTTATTTTCTTGTTATTATATGGTTTTAGTATCAGGGTAATGTAGCCTTATAAAATAAACTGGAGAGCATTCATTTTCCTTCAATACTCTGTAATAATTTGCATAAAATTGCTAGTAGTTATACCTTAATGTTTAGTCAATTTCACCAGTATAATTATTTGAATGGGAGTTTTATTTGTGGAAATCCAATTTACTTAAATAGTACAATTTTGATAATCTGTTTCATATTGAATGAGCTTTAGTAGTTTGTGCCTTTCAAGAATTTGTCCACCTAATCTAGGTTGTAGAATTTTTTGGCATAAGGTTGTTATAATATTCACTTATTCTCTTTTTTAATATCTGTAGATACTGTACCAATGATACCTCTTTAATTCCTGATATGGATAACTTTTGTCTTAATCACTTTTTTTCAAATTGGTCAGATTGGAGATTTACCAATTTTATTGATATTACCAAAGAACCAGCTTTTGGTTATTTTCATTTTCTTTGCTAGATTTTTTATTTCACTGATTTTTTTCACTATTATTTCTTATGCTTAATTTGAGGTTTTTTGCTATTGTTGTTCTGTTAAAAGTTTTTTGTGATAGAAACTGAGTTCATGTATTTGGGAACTTATGGTAATGACATTTTCTGATATAAATTTCTCTATATTTAGTCTTTTAGCTGTATCCCGAATAATTTCATATGATGTATCTTTATTTTTATTTAGTTAAATATATTTTCTAGTTTTTTTTGTTTGATTCCTTCATGGAATCATGAATTATTTAGAAGTCATTTAATTTCTAAATATTTTAGGATTTCTCAGCTATCCTTCAGTTTTTCATTTCTATCTTCATCCCATTTTGATCAGAGAACAGCTGTATATGATTTTTTGTGTGTATGTGCGGTCTTGCACACAGCATGTGGAAGTTCCCATGTCAGGCACTGAACCTTGGGTCAGAGCAATGACCCAAGCCCCTACAGAGAAAACACCAGATCCTTAACCTGCTGCACCACAAGAGAACTCCTTGAAACTTATCTTATGGCTTCAAATACAGTTTATCTTAAAAAGATTATGTACATACTCGAAAAGAATATGTGTTCTACTGTCATTGGTGGAGTGAATAATGAAAACAATTGAAGGGATAAAATATAAATAACTAAATTTTACTGCAAAATAAACTTAGTACTGGATGGTAGTATAGGGGGATGAAGTAAATTTGTGTCCAGGTTTATTTAACTAATATTTGATCCTTTCCAAAGTCAATGTCATTTTCTAAGTCACTTTTAATCCTAAGCCTCATTTTTTTTTCTTTAAAAAAAGAGACAGATCAACCAATGGGACCTAATCAAGCTGACAAGCTTTTGCACAGCAAAGGAAACCAAAAAGAAAACTAAAAGGCAACTTACAGAATGAGAGAAAATAACGTCAAATGATGCAACTGACAAGGGCCTAATCTCAAAAATATGTAAACAACTTATGCAGCTCAACAGCAAAAAAAACAACCCCATTGAAAAATGGGCAAAAGACCTAAACAGACATTTCTCCAAAGAAGAAATGCAGATGGCCAAAAGCACATGAAAAAATACTCAACATCACTGATGATTAGAGAAATGCAAATCAAAACTACTACGAGATATCACCTCACACCAGTCAGAACGGCCATCATTAACAAGTTCACAAACAACAATTGCTGGAGGGGATGTGGAGAAAAGGGAACCCTCCTGCACTGTTGGTGGGAATGTAAGCTGGTACAACCACTATGGAAAACAGTATGGAGGTACCTTAGAAAACTATACATAGAACTACCATATGACTCAGCAATCCCACTCTTGGGCATATACCCGGACAAAACTTTTCTTGAAAAAGACACCTGCACAAGCATGTTCACTGCAGCACTATTCACAATAGCCAAGACATGGAAACAACCCAAATGCCCATCGACAGATGATTGGATTAGGAAGATGTGGTACATATACACAGTGGAATACTACTCAGCCATAAAAAAGAATAAAATAATATCATTTGCAGCAACATGGATGGAATTAGAGACCCTCATACTGAGTGAAGTAAGTCAGAAGGAGAAAGACAGATATCATACGATATCACTAATAACTGGAATCTAACATACTGCACAAATGAACCTTTATGCAGAAAAGAAATTCAAGGACTTGGAGAACAGACTTGTGGTTGCCAAAAGGGTGGGGGAGGGAATGGGATGGTAGGGGGGTCTGGGGTTAATAGCTGTAGATTGTTGCCTCTGGGCTGGAAAAGCAAGAAGATACCACTGCATAGCACTGGGAACTATGTCTAACCACCTGTGATGTGTAACCCTGTCACCACGCTGTACAGCTGGGTATAATGTAAAGAAATAAATAAAAAATACATAAAAATAAAAAATAAAAAAGAGACAGAAAAATAATATCTTTGTTATATTTTGGCCTTGATTATTAATCACGCATATAAGTTTCTAAAACAGCTACTTTCCTATTTGTCCTATTGAATAGTAAATTATAGAAGAGCAGGGATCATGTCTGCACTGATAAAGAGTTTATCCACTGTGCCTAGGATACTGCATGTCAAATAGTAAACACTCAGTATTTGTTCCAGTTTCCCTCGTTTGGGTTACTACTCAGAATACTCTTGCAACTACCCATTAAAATCTATTTATGAGTGTGCTTTTTATTTCATCCTTTATATAATTCAGTTTACTCTTAATAGATCAAAATATTCCCCAGCTTCGATGATGAGTCATAACTGAGATAAGAACAAATTATGGAAATTGTGTATTAATATGTGATTCATGATGGACCACTGTTGCCTTTACATTTTTAAAAAGTTTTATTTATCTATGACTCTGGAAAAATGTCATAAAGCTCTCTGGGTGCTGTCATTTGACCTACTAAAAATAAGGGTAAATTTAAAATAATGACAATAAATATCATTTATAATAATAAGTCATAAGTCAATGAACATCTTATTTTTATAGCTCATTTCCTCTCAAACCTATTTGGCTGTAAATTTAGCATAGTTGATCCAAAACACATTATGAAACCCTTTGAAGCCTCTTTATCCTTGTCTTTCTTTTCCATAATGCTAGTAAAGCTAAATTTCATTTATTAGGCTTCTTTCAAACCTAGGGTTGTCTATGTGACATAGCTTTGGACAGGAAGGATTCCAGTGAAAAGGCTGTTACTTTCCTGATAAACATATATAGATGCTGCTTGATTTTTTGCTTGATTTATTTAGGGTGAGGAATTTCGCATTTTTTGCCTTAAATGAGAACACAAAGTCTGTAGATCTAGCAATCCCCTTGGTGCTGAGTAGAGATCATCATGTAAGAATGGCAGAGCATAAAGATGGAGATGATCTAGGTCTTCCTATGGAATTATCTAGCACAGAGATCAATATTAGCAAGTACCCACATCTAAATGTTTTTCATGCGAGAAAAGTAAGACAGGAATTATTGTGTCTTTCAATTAGTCCAGGCCACAATTCTAACTAATAAAATTCACTTTCCTGACAAGAAAATAGTATAAATTAAAACTTATTGTTTATTTTTAGGGTTAACATAATAGCTAGAATTTTTAGATTCCTAGTTATTATCTTTAACGTGGCAAATGAAGAGAGAGATAATTAATAGATAGATCTTGTTCAAATGTGGAGAAATTTAGATAAAGTTAAAGAGATATATATTTAATTTAACATATATATATTATAGTACATGTCAATATATATATCACCAAGTGTATGACATCTCCATACAGTAAGGCCTAGTCCTGGTCCTTCAAACCTTTTTAGTAACATCACCTTACACTTACCTAATCCTTCAAGTAGGTAAAGTGTTTTCACATATCACTTAATTATTTAAAAAAAAAAAAACCTGTAACGGTAAATATCTTTATTCCATTTTTTAACAGATAAAGAAATCTAATAGACTTTCTAATTCAAGCTGGTTAACTAAAATGGAAAGTTTTCCTTTTGTCTTTCTGAATCCACAAGAATGATGTTATGGAATTGCAAGTAATAAACTTACTAAACATGTTAAGATCAAATAAAATCTCCCAAAAAACAAATTATGAAGTTTTATTTAAAGATATAAAAGAAGTCACAAATAGATATAGAGTTTTCTCATGTATCCCTTTGGACAAATTTGATTTCTAAATATATTATTTCCTCTAAACAAGCTATGAATTCAAAGTAACTCAAGCAAACAGAATAGAGAGCCCAGAAATAAACCCAGATACCTATGGTCAATTAATCTTTAACAAAGGAGGCAAAAACATAAAACAGGAAAAAGTTTGTTCAGCAAGTGGTGCTGGGAAAACTGGAAAGCTGCATGTAAATCAGTGAAACTAGAACTAATCCTCACACCATGCACAAAAATAAACTCAAAATGGCTTAAAGACTTTAACATAAGACAAGACACTATGAAACTCCTAGAAGAGAACATAGGCAAAACATTCTCTGACATCAATCATACAAATCTTTTCTGTAGGTGAGCCTCCCAAGGCAACAAAAATAAAAACAAAAATAAAAAGTGTACCAAATCAAATTTACAAGCTTTGCACAGCAAAGGAAACCATTAAAAAACTCACAAAGACAATTTACAGGGATGGGAAAAAATAGTTGCAAATGATGCAATGGACAAGGGCTTAATCTCCAAAATATACAAAGAACTCATACAGCTCAAAACTAAAAACAAAAATAACCCAATCTAAAAATGGGCAGAAAACGTAAACAGACATTTCTTCAAAGAGTACATACGGATAGCCAGTAGGCACAGGAAAAGATGCTCAACATCACTAATTATTAGAGAAATGCAAATCAAAGCTACAATAACATACCTCATCACACAGGTCAGAATATTTTATCACTAACAAATCTAAAAATAACAAATTCTGGAGAAGTTGTGGAGAAAAGGGAACCCTCCTTCACTGTTGGTGGGAATGTAAATTGGTATGACCACTATGCAAAACAGTATGGAGGTTCCTCAGATAACTAATTAGAACTACCATGTGATCCATATATATGACTGGGTCACATTGCTGTACAGCAGAAATTGGCACAACACTGTAAATCAACTATACTTAAAAAAAATAATAATTCTAAACAAAATCTCAAAGGACTCTTCATGGAACTTGAAAATGAATATAGATCAAACAGTATAGAAACCCAGAAATAAACCCAACCACCTATGGTCAATTAATCTATGACAAAGGAGGCAAGAATACACCATAGAAAAAAAGTCTCTTCAATTAGTGGTACACGGAAAACTGGACAGATACATGTAAAAGAATGACATTAGAACATTCTGTTACACTATATACAAAAGTAAACTCAAAATGGGATTAAAGACCTAAATGTAAGACTGGAAACCATAAAACTCCTAGAAGAAAACATACGCAGAACACTCTTTGGCATAAATCATAGACCCTGGCAACATTGCTCCACCCAGTTTATTTTCTACTACAAAACAACTAGGAGTTCTTTTACGGTGCAGCTGATTAAGGATCTGGCTTTGTCACTGCAGAGGATTGGATTGCTGCTGTGACTTGTGTTCAGTCCCTGCCTAGCCTGTGAACTTCTACATGTGGTAGGTGAAAACAAAAAACAAAAAACAAAAACCCCCACAATGAGACACTTTAAAAAAGCTACATTATTTCCTTATGCCATCATTCTCTGTTTACTGATATGTTAATTTTTCATTAAACGTTTTCCACATTTTATCTTTTTTCATTTATTAGAAATCATTGCCAACATTTTTACCTAGTACTAACAGTAGAAATAATAAACTGACAATTCTATTTCCTAAATATTAATTTTTTTAAATTGAAGTATAGTTGATTTGTAATGTTATTTTCGGGGGCATATAACAGTGATTCAATATTTTTATAGATTATACTATATTTTAAGTTGTTATAAATATCGGTTATATTCCATCTATACATTACATCCTATCTTTATTTTATACCTTGTAGGTTTACCTTTTAATTTCCTTACACTGTCTTGTCTTCTCTCTATCCCTGTCCCCACCACTAACTACTAGTTTGATCTGTGTCTCTGAGTCTGTTTCTGTTTTGCTATCTGCATCCACTTGTTTTATTTTTTAGATCCACATATAAGTAAAATATATGGTATTTGTCTTTCTGTCTGACTTACTTTACTAAGCTTAACACTTTCCAGGTTCATTTATGATGTTGCAAAGGGCAAACTTTCATTCTTTTCTCTAGGTGAGTAATACTACATGTTCTTTACTGGTTCATCTATTGATGGAAACAGATTGCTTCCCTATATTGGCTATTGTAAATAATGCAGCTGTGAACATTAGGGTACGTGTATCTTTTCAAATTGGTGTTTTCATTTCTTTAGGTTTTTACCAGGAGTGGGATTGCTGGATCATATGGTAATTCTATTTTTAGTTTTTTGAGGAAGCACCATACTGTTTACCACAGTGGCTGCACCAATTTACATTCCCACCGACAGTGTACAAGGGCTCCCTTTTCTCCATATCCTTATCAACATTTGTTATTTGTTGCCTTTTGACAACAGCCATTTTAACAAGTGTGAAGTGAAATCTTATTGTGGTTTTGATTTGCATTTCTCTAATAGTTAGCAATGTTGAACATTTTTCCATGTGCCTGTTTGGGCATCTGTATGTCTTCTTTGAAAAACGTCTGTTCAGGTCTTCTACCCACTTTTGAAGGTCTTTTTACTATCATGATTGAGTGGATGAGGTTTATATTTTGGGTACTAACCATTTCTTGAGTATGTGGCTTGCAAGTATCTTCTCCCATTCAGCAGGTTGCCTTTTTGTTTTGTTGATGGTTTCGTTCACTGTGCAAAAGCTTCTATGCTTAATTAGGTCACATTTATTTATTTTTGTTTTTGTTTTCATTGCCTGAGGATACAGATCTAAGATATATTGCTAAGACTATGAGAAAAAGTATACCGCCTATGTTTTCATTCAGTTTTTTTTCCTAGTCTTACATTTAAATCTTTAATCAACTTTGAGTATGTGTGTGCACGTGTGTGTATTCTAGGGCCACACCTGTGGCATATGGAAGTTCCCAGGCTAAGGTTCGAATTGGAGCAGCAGCTGCTGGCCCCGACCACAGTCACAGCAATGTGGGATCTGAGCCATGTCTGCAACCCAGCCCAAAGCTCAGAGCAATGCCAGATCCATAACCCACTGAGCAAGGCCAAGGATCAAACCTGCATCCTCATAAATACTAGTCAGGTTCATAACCCACTGAACCACAACGGAAACTCCCACTTTGAGTATATTTTTGTACACCGTGTGAGAAAATGTTCCAATTTTATTCTTTTAAATGAAGCTGTCCGGTATTCCCAAAATCACTTATTGAAAACACTGTCTTTTCCCCATCATATACTTTTGCTTCCTTTGTCATAGATTAGTTTATTTCTGGTTTCTTATTTCTGTACCATTGATCTCTATGTCTGTTTTTGTGCCAGAACCATATTATTTGATTATTGTAGCTTTGTAGTATAAAGACAGTGAACATGACATTTCCAGCCCTGTTATTCTTTCTTAAGATTGCATTGGCAATTTGGGCTTTGTTTGTTTGTTTGTTTGTGGTTCAATACAACTTATAGAATGATTTGTAAAAAAAATATGTCATGGGTATTTTGATAGGGATTGCATTAGTTCACTGGATTGCTTTGGATAGTATAGATATTTTAACAATATTAATTTTTAAAAATTTTGTTTTAGTTCTAAGAAAAAATGCCATTTGTATTTTGATAGGGATTTCACTGAATCTGTAGATGGCCTTGGCTAGTGTAGTCATTTTGACAGTTCTGACTCTTCCAATTCAAGAACATGGTAAATCTCTCAACCTGTTTGTGTCATTCTCAATTTCTTGCATCAGTGTCTTATAGCTTGCAGAATACAGGTCTTTTGCCTCCTTAGGTAAATTTATTCCTAGATATTTTATTCTTTTTGTTGTGATGGTAAATGGGTTTTCTTAATTTCTCTTTCTGATCTTTCATTGTTAAGGTACATAAATGCAAAAGATTTCTGTGTATTACTTTTGTATCCTGCAAATTTACTGAATTCATTGATGAGCTCTACTAATTTTCTGATAGCATTTTTAGGATTTTCTATGTATAATGTTGTCATCTACAGAAAGTGACAGTTTTATTTCTCCTTTTCCAGTCTGGCTGTGTTTATTTCTATGTCTTTATCTGAATACTGTGGCTAGGACTTATAATACTATATTAAATAGAAGTAACAAGAGTGAGCATCCTTGTCTTGTTACTGATTTTAGAGGAAAGGCTTTCAGCTTTTCACCACTGAGCATGATATTATTTGTGAGTTTAAAATAAATGGACTTTATTTTGTTGAGATAGCTTCCCTTTATACCAACTTTGTTGAGAGTTTTTTATCATGCAGGTGTTGAATTTTGACAAGTGCTTTTTATGAATCTATTGAGATGACCATGTAATTTTTATTTTTCATTGTGTTAATGTGGTGTATCACATCAATTGATCTGTTGATACTTAACTATCCTTGCATCTCTGGAATAAATCCAACTTGATCTTGATCATGGTGTATGATCTTTTTTTTTTTTTTTTGCTTTTTAGGGCACTTTTGGCATATAGAAGCTCCTAGGATAGAGGTCAAATTTGAGCTACAGCTGCTGGCCTACACGACAGCCACAGCACCACGGGATCTGAGACACATCTGCAACCTACACCACAGCTCACGGTAACACCAGATCCCCCACCACTGAGTGAGACCTGGGATCAAATCCAAATCCTCATGGATACCAGTCAACTTTGTTTCTGCTGTGCCACAATAGGAATTCTGATCCTTTTAATTTACTGTTAAATTCAGTTTGCTAATATTTTGTTGAGGGTTTTTGCATCTATATTCATCAGAGATATCAGCCTGCAATATTCTTTTTTTTTTTTTGTAGTTTTTATCTTTTTATCAGAATGGTGGCCTTGTAGAATGAACTTGGGAATGTTCCCTCCACTTCAATTTTTGGGAATAGTTTGAGAAGGACAAATATTAACTCTCCTTTATATATTTGGTACAATTCCTTGTTAAGTTGTTCAGTCTCGGAATTTTGTTTTTTGGGAGTTTTTAAATTACTGATTCAACTTCCACACAAGTAACTGGTCTATTCAGATTATCTATTTCTTCCTGATTCAGTCTTAGAGATTGTATATTTCCAGGAATTTATCTATTTCTTCTGGGCTATCCAATTTATTGTCATAAAACTGTTCAAAGTATTGTCTTAAGACAGTATTTCTGTGATATCAGTTGTAATTTCTCTTCTTTTATTTCTTAATTTGTTTACATGGGCCCATTCTCTTTTTCTCTTAATGATCCTGGCTAGAGGCTTATTAATTTTATCATTTCAAAGAAACAGTTCTTGATTTTATTGATCTTTTCTACTGTTTTTTTTTTTTTTTTTGGTCTCTATTTCATTTCTCATATTTATTATTTCCTTCAATTTGCTGACTTTGAGCTTTTTTTGCTGGTTTTTCTAATTCCTTTAGAAGGGAGTTTAGGTTGTTTATATGAGATTTTTCTTGTTTCTTGTGGTAGGCCTGTATCCCTTTAAACTTTCCTCTTAGAACAGCTTTTGATGCATCCCAAAGCTTCTGGAAAGTTGTGTTTTTATATTCTTTTGTCTCAGGGTACTTCCTGATTTCCTCTTGGATTTCTTTGTTGACCATTGGTTTTTTAATAGCACTTTGTTCAATCTTCATATACTTGTGTTTTCCCCATTTTTCTTTCTGTAATTGATTTCTAGTTTCATACTGTTGTGGTTGGAATAGATGCTGGATATAATCTCTCTCCTCAAATTTGTTGAGTCTTGTTTTGTGGCCTAGAATGTAATCTGTCCTGGAGAATGTTCCATGTGGACTTGAATGTGTATTCTGCAATTTTTGGATGGAACGTCCTCTAGATATCTATTAAGTCCAAATGGTCTAATGTGTCATTTAGATTGCTGTTACCTAATAATTTTCAGTCTGGATAATCTGTACATTGATGTAAGTAGACATTAAAGTCCCCTACTATTACTTTATTATTGTCCATTTCTCCCTTTATGCCTTTTAATAATTGCTTTATATATTTAGGTGCTCTTATAGTAGGTGCATACATGTTTACAAATGTTATATCCTCTTCTTGTATTGATCTCTTTATAATTATATGAGGCTTTTGTTTTTTATTATAGACTTTGTTTTAAAGTCTACTTTGTCAATATGAGTACTGCTACCCTAGCTTTCTTATCATTTCCATTACAAGGCATATCTTTTCCCATTCTCACTTTCAGTCTATATTTGTCTTTAGTTCTGAAGTCTCTTCAGTAGGCATCATATAGATAGGTTTTATATTTTTATCCAATCAGCCATCCTATGTCTTTTGATTTAAGTATTTAATTAATTGACATTTAAAGTGATTATTGATATATATGTATTTATTGACACTTTGTTGTTGTTTTCTGGTTGTTTTGTAGTTCTTCTCTGTTCTGTTCTTCTTTTAATCTCTTCCCTTGTGGTTGGATGGCTTTTTTAGTGTTATATTTATGTTCCCTTCTCTCTAGTTTTTATATATCTATTGTAGGTTTTTGATCTGTCATTCCATTGAGTTCATATATATTGACTGAAACTATATCTACTTCTTTTAAACTGATAGTCATTTAATCTCAACCTAAAAGCTTTACATTTTAATATACCTCATGTTATGTATTTTTGATGTCATAATTTGTGCCTTCATGCCTATCTATTAATTTTTTATTATAGTTATAGTTAATTGTATATGTTTTAACATTCATACTAGCTTACTGAATTGGCTAATCCATATTTGACCTTTACTATATATTTGCTCTTACCAATGGGATTTTTTTCCCTTCCTATAATTTCTTATTTCTTGTAGGCTTTTCTTTTTCATTTAAAGAACACTCTAACACATTTGTAAGGTTGGTTTCATATTGATTTAATATTAACTTTTGCTTGTCTGTGAATCTATTTATCTCTCTATTCTGAATGATAACTATACTGAGTGAATTATCCCAGTTTGCAGGTTTTTCCTTCTCAGCACTTTAAATATATTATGCCATTACCTACTGGCCTGCAAAATTTATGCTGAAAAATCAACCTTATGGAATTCCCTTGTATATGACTTTTTTTTTCTCTTGCTGACTTTAGAATTCTCGCTTTATCTTTTGCTGTTTTAGTTATTATATGTTATTGATATAGTATCTTTGGTTTCATCTTGGTTGAAACTCTGCTTCCTGTACCTTGACAGTTTTCAGGCATAATTTCATTAAATACATTTTTACCCTAAAGAGTAATTTTAATAGTCTTTTCCTTTTGGGACCCCTATAATGCAAATGTTAGTGTGCTTACTGTTATCTCAGAGGTCCCTTAAACTATCCTAATTTTTTAAAATGTGTTTTTCTCCTCCCTATTCTGATGTGGGGGTTTCCATCATTCAGTCTTCCAGGTCACTTATGCATTCTTCTGTATCACCTAATCTGCTATTAATTCCTTTAGTATTTTCCTTTCAGTTATTTTATTCTTTAGTTGTAACTGATTTTTTTTATATTTTCTATTTTTGTTACATTTCACATCGTGTTCACCTATCCTTTTCCCCAGTTTAGTTAGCATTCTTACTACTATTACTTTGAACTATTTATCAAGTAAATTACTTATCTCTGACTCATTGGGGTTTTTTCCCTGGATTTTTCCTTGTTCTTCTGTTTGAAACATATTTGTCTGCCTTCTCATTTTGTTTAATTCTCTGTCTTTATGAAATTAAGTGAAACAGTTAACTATACCAGTCTTGAAGGTCTGTCCTTGTTAGGGAAAGTCCCTATGCAGACTGTGTGTGCCTAGTGACTCTGGTGAGAGCCAGATCTGAAGGCCTGATGGCTTGGGGTGTATTTCTGTGTTTCGCTTTTTCCCTATTGTGCATGCCTTAATTAGATGCTGGGTCAGGCCTGAGGGGTTGGTGTCACCCCACTGAGCTGGCCCCACCCCTTCTCAATTGCGCACAGGGATTCTGGCTCTGGCAATGGCCATCTCCAACCTGGAACTAGATTTATTCCTCAAAAGGGTATGCAGGGACATGTGAGCTAGCCATGGTTACTTCCACCCGGGTCAGAGATAAGGCTAGGGTTCAAGCTAGCTCCATTCCCTCTAAGTGAGCACATTCTCATTGTCAATGACAGCCTCTGCCTTAGTGGGGAGTAGTACCACAGCAAGAGGGACTCAAGCAGGAATCTAGTGCAGGCTGGGGGTTTGCACTGAGGCAGTCCTAGCAAGACAGCCAGAGTCCTAAACAGTTTTCCATATGTTCCCTGTGAGTGAGAGTAAGCAGATTTGTATGTTCACTTTTAAAAAGAAAAGTCTTGCTTTCTTATAAGCTTTAAGTCCCATTATTTTTCAAATCAGCTAAAAGGGCTCATCTTCCCAGCATCAGGCCCCAGGGTTAGGGTGCCTCTCCAGGGAGGATCCTCTAGCCTTTGGTATCTCCTTCCTCTTCTGTGTCCTCCTGTAGAGGTGTAAGTACAGACAAGATTGCTTTTCCTCCCTTCCTACCAGTGTCCATTTTGATCTTTCTTTACAGCCTTAGTAGCAGAAGAGCTGTTCTACTAGTCCCCAAGTAAATTTCATTGAGAGTTTCTCTATATTTAGTTATAGTTTTGATATTTTAGTGTAGGGAGGTAAGTCCAGTGTAATCCTACTCTGCTATCTTGATCTCTCCTAAATATTAATTCTTAATCATTCTAAATAGTAAACACCAGCTTAATTCATTATATATGAGAACACTATAAGTTTGATTTATCCAATCACATAGACACTAATTCCAAATTTATTAAGTATGGGAGAATAAGATTGTCAATATTAATCTGTACATGAATTTTTACTACTTCCTACTATGTCCCTAGCATATTTGCATAGAGTTGATAAAAAAAATTTGATATTTTATGTAAAATTTATCAGTCTCATGAGGTCCTGGGGACAGAATAGAGACTTACATTTAATGAATTTTATAAGTGAGAATGAAATGAAGCACATGGTCTCACACATGGCTGGCATATACATTAATTCATGTAACTTTTCTAGAAAACAATTTAATAATATATATAAAGATCCTTAGAGGTGTTTAGAACTTTGACTCACAATTCTGTAAAAAAATAAATAAAACTAAAGTAAAAATAGAGAAAATAACTGATTCATGTAAAAATATGTTCATCTTAATATAGTCTGTAATACTATTAAATAGATGAAAAACAAGTATTCAATTTCATGAGCTAAATAAATTATGAAGAGAGTAAAACAAGGCAAGGGACAAAACTAGAGAAGGATATACACAAATTTACGGTATATGTATATGGACATGTAAGAAAATATTATTGTAATTTGGAATGTTAAAAAAATTTTAAATAAGACAACCAAAATAAATATTAAAGTGGAGAATTATACCAGGACATATATTCTAGGAACTTCTTTGTAACAAAACCTGATAGCTGTAAGCTTATATTATAATTTCTTTTGCTTCTAGTGAAACTACTGATGTTGGTTTTGTTTCCTTATTCTCATCCATTGTAGACTCAATTGTTTTAAATTTTTCCTCCTGTGCACTATGGAAAACAGTATGAAGATTCCTCAGAAAGCTAAATATAGAACTACTAGATAATCCAGTAATCCCACTCCTGGGCATATATCCTGACAAAACTACAATTAAAAACATACATGCACCCATATGTTCACAGCCACACTATTCACGGTAGCCAAGCATGGAAACAACCTAAATGTATATCAGCCAATGAATGAATTAAGAAAATGTGGTACATATATACAATGGAATAAAACAGCCATAGAAAGGAAAAAATAATGCCATTTGCGGCAACAAGGATGAAACTAGTGATTATCATACTAAGTGAAGTAAGTCAGAAAGACAATACAATATAATACAACTTTTATGTGGAATCTAAAATATGGCACAAACGAACCTATCTACAAAACAGAAACAGACTCACAGATATAGAGAACAGACTGTGGTTGCCAAGGGAGAAGGGGAGGGAGTGAGATGGACTGGGTGTCTGGGGTCAGTAGCGGCAAACTATTCCATTTAGAATGGATAAGTAACGAGGTCCTAACGTGTAGCACAGGAAACTATATCAGCCTCTGGGGATAGACCACAATGGAAGATAATATGAGAAAAAGAATGTATATATGCATGTCTGGTCACTTTGCTATATAGCAGAAATTGGCACATTGTAAATGAGCTATAATAAAAAACATTTTAATTTTCCTATGTTAAAAACTTAGCAGGAGTTGTGATTTTGCCATGGTGAATAAAGAAAATAAAAACCTAGAATTCCTAAGGTTTCATAGTCCAGTGTTTGAAAACTTCTGCTGTTTAACTATGACAAAAAATATATAGTATACTTTTTGCCAAATATATTGATGTTTCTATTTTAATGATGTTTAATGTTCTGAATTTTGAAATGTTTTATTAAGGTTCTGTTATTTAATATAACGAATTACAGAAAGTTTATTAAATAGTGAACACAATTTTTTATTTCTTAAACTGTTTGAGGGTAAGGTTGGCAGGGAAAGCTATGATTTTTTTTCATAAAGTATATAAAATGTTAAAAGAACAGTGGAAAGGAAATGCAAAAAGGAAACTATGCAGGAAGATTTCAGTGAGCTTTCATACTTATTTTGTGTTGCTGCTATTATTTTTTTAAAATATATCTGAAATTTGATGAATTTTCAGTATCTTCACCTCCACTACTGTAGTCCAAGCCATCAACAATTCCTGGCTAGACTACCATCATAGTTATGGTCTACTTATGTTCACTGTGAATCTTATAATCCCAATAAAATAGAAATCACATTAAATTCAGATCATATCACCTACTGCTGAAATTCATCCAATAACTTAAAATTACCTTAAAATAAAAGCAAAAGAAGACCTACACAGTCTTTGCTACCTGGCATCTGACTATATCTCCAAAATCAGTTACCGCCATTAACGTTTCACTCTACTTCAGCCAAAACGGCCATCATGAGATTCTTTAAACATTTCCTTGCCTTGGGTCCTTTGGCAATTCCTTCAAACTAGAATGCCTTTCCTCTAAATATTTCCGTGGTTCACTGAATTTCTCTTCCTTCGGTTTTTGGTAAACATTATCTTCTCAGAAAGAGAAGTCTCTATCGCCTAACCCTGCATTCATTTTCTTTACTGAATACCTTATAAACTGACTTTAATTTACCTTTTTTGATTTTTAACTTTTTTCTCCCACTGGAACAAAGACTTGTCCACTTCCGTTTGCCTGCTTTACGACACTGTATCCAAAGTACCTAGAACAGTGCCTTACATATAATGAGTTGCATTTGTTAAATCAATGCATGAATTTTACCCTTACGAGAGTATAACTATAAAGGTATCATAATGGCTTTATAATTAAGGACTAGAGAAGCCTTTACTTGCTGAAGTGCAGTAGCCTTGTCCCAGGACCCACAGCTATGTTCTGAATTCTGAGGGGTATACTCTTTGGCACCACACTGGAAGAACTCATTCTTATTTGTAGACCTAAATATCTCTGGGTCTTTATAAAAATATACACTCCTGAGCTTCATCCAGGAAAAATTGATTCCGTAGTCCTGAAGTGAAGTCTCACAGACTTTACATATAACACATATGTGTACATACATATAAATATATATGTACACATAACATATATGTATACATATATAAACACATATAAACATATATTTATAAATGTATATGTGTGTGTGGGTGTATATATATATACCATTACAAGCTTCTTTCAGGGTTTCTGTATCAATAATAATATACTATGCTGTTGCATATATGTATAAGTAATATATACACACTATTACATATGTCATCATAGCAACTACAACTATATATGTAATATATATTATGTATATGTACAATTAACACAAATTGTAACAGTGTGCTGTTATATATATTACAGTGTGCTGTTTACAAATATATACATATATGTCATATAAAATTAAATACATATGTCACAAAGTTGACATATATAATACAGATACATATACATTATATTACATATGTATATATAATATTTTTAAAAATGTAGTGTTACATATTACAGATGTAGTAGTATGCATACGTACAATATCATATTATGATATGTATATTAACTCATTTAATAGTCACAGTAATTTTGATTATGTATCTGTTGAATTTCTATTTAAAAAGATGTTTTTCACTGGGAAAGAAAGTGGTACATCCTAGAATTTAACCCATGAAGAAAGCTATTTTTTCCAATTCCAAAGAAAAATAAGATCTCATATAGCTGTATCAAGGATTACTTCATCTTGAAAGTGTTTTTAAAAGCCAACATTTAGAGAACAACACAAATGAACATGTAATTTTGAAGGGAGTTCCAGAGAAAGTTGTATCCACTGAAGAGAAAAGTGAATAGGATTAATAGCTTTATTTCAAGACCAAGTGACTAATTGTATTGGACAGAGATAAATCTACTATTGGGAGGCCAGTGTATAGTGGTGAATACCCTGCTGAATCCTGTTTCAGAAACTTGCTACTTATGTGATCTTGGGCAAATTACTCCATTCCTCTATACCTGAGTTTTGCCTGACTCAATATTGTTGTGAATATTAAATGAGTTCATACATGTTAAGGGCTTGTGAAAACGCTTGACACACAGTAAGCACTACGTGAATGCTTGCTATTCTAATTTTTACAAGCTAGGGAAGGTATATGCTCAGAATAAAATAAATACTAAATAAATAAGTAAGCATCCTTCCTCAGGGAGTATTAATTCCTGTGAGCATGATTTTCTTTATATATAAATCACAAGCTGTTAAAAATATTAGAAATGTTGGAAACTAAAATGATTATTACAATACAAAACAATAGTGATCATAAATACTGTTGTCTTCTTCTAACTTTAATATGATGTATATTTTTCACATTAAGCATGAGGTTGGCACTTAGGATGAGATATGTATTTTATATATTAAAAGTAATATTTCACTGAAAGAACTCATCAAATGGATGTCCAATTAAATGCTTTGTTGGTATATGTAGACACGACTTATGAGATTACATGATTTTTCTGTTCAGGTATATTTATGTTATGAATTATGGAACTGCCTTTCCATTTCTGGAACAAATACCATTTGTTCAAGACTTGTGGTTGCAAGTAGGGGGGCAGGTAGACTGGGAGTTTGTGGTTAGTAGATGCAAACTATTCCCTTTAGAATGGGTAAGCAATGAGGTCCTATTGTATAGCACAGGGAACTGTATCCAGCCTCTTGGGAGAGAACATGACAGAAGATAATATGAGAAAAAGAATGTGTGTGTGTGTGTGTGTGTGTGTGTGTGTGTGTATGGCTTGTTTAGTTCTCTGTACAGTAGAAACTGGCACAACATTGTAAATCAACTATACTTTAAAAAAATTGAAAATATTTTGTTCAAGCTGCGTTACACTGGATTATGTTGCTAAACTATATTTTTAAGATTTCTATATCATATTCATACTGAGACTGATCTGTAACTTTCTGTTTTGAACTATGTTTGTCAGTTTTGTTTTTTTTTTTTTTTTTGTCTTTTTGCCTTTTTTATGTAGAGCCGCACCCATGGCATATGGAGGTTCCCAGGCTAGGGGTCTAACAGGAGCTGTAGCTTCCGGCCTTCGCCACAGCCACAGCAACATGGGATCTGAGCTGCATCTGCAACCTTCACCACAGCTCACGGCAATGCCGGATCCTTAACCCACTGAGCAAGGCCAAGGATCGAACCCGCAACCTCATGGTTCTTAGTCGGATTCGTTAACCACTGAGCCACAAAGGGAACTCCTGTTTGTCAGCTTTTTATATGAATATTATGCTTCCTATATGGAAGTAATGCAGAGTTTTTTCTTCTTTTTCTGTGCTCTATAGGTATTTTACTCACACTTTAGTTATCAGGTTTTCATAGTTTTATAAAAATCCTCCTGTGAAGCTTTCTGGGCATGCTTATTCTGGGATGAGATAAGGGTAGATATTTATTTGACAATTTTCTTAACATTCAAAATTTTTCTAAAGTCACTGGTAATTGGTCCATTTATTTATTTTGTTTTCTAAGATAAAGCTTAGAAATTTTAAATCCTCTGGCATTTCCTCTGCTGAGTTCAGTTCTTAAATGTATCTTTTCAAAACTAATTTTTTATTAGGGTATAATTTATTGAATGTATTTCAATAGAAATAATTTCATTCTCTAAATAGTCCCTTTTGTCATGCCATTCGCATACTGTTAGGTACCAACAAGTTTCCCAAACACTGCATTATACGTATAACTCAGAAGCCTAAAATCTCCACAGATGTGCTTTGTGGTCTCCATTGCTGACTTTCTATTTTTCATTTTTTTTCGTAAGAGCGACCTCTGCAATGTGGAATGGTATTTTCCACCTTATTGTAAAGGCATGTAAATATGCAATGCCAGAGTGCATAGCAGTCATCAGATTCTCTAAGGTGTTCATGACCCCCAGAAGTTAAGAGCTCGGGGTTTCAATATTGTTCATTAAGGCTTCCCACATGAGACATTGCATTAGTCTGTTAGGCATAGATGGCCCTGTCTTCAGGCTCACTCCTCTCCAACTATTGTTCATTCAGCCATTAGAGTTTTATCATTATGCTTTGTTTCTTAAAAGCCCTCAATGATACTCTGTTGCCTCAAACACCTTCCTTACTCCAACACATAAGATACATGATAGTTTGATCTATTCCTACATTTTCTGGCTTTGACTGTTCACAACAGCCTTCTCTCTAAGAAAGAGAAACCATCCTATTTCATGGGTCCACGACTCTGTATTTTTTCTCCCTGAATATTTTTTCCACTAACTCATTCCCAGGTTAGTACTACTAATCTTCCTAATGTCAAATTCTTTAGAAAGAACTTCCTTTTGGAAGCCTGAATGAAATTCCTGTCCTTAATATTTCCGGAGAATTGTCTTCATATCCCAAACATGACACCTCTCACACAACAAAGTCTTTGGAGTTCATTATATCCATTATAATCTGAGCTCTTCAGGAATGAGACCATATAATATATACATCACAATTTCTTTCCAGTACGTAATATGACCTTGATAACTTTTGTTAAACAAGTATGTGAATTTATTATAAACAATACACCTAGTAAGATTTCTGAAGATAGAGTTCTGTTAGTTGATGTGACCTGTGAAGATTTCAAAAGCCTAGAAAACACGCTGCAGCAACTTTCATTTGTATCTAAGAGCCTTGACTACTACTTATCTTTCCAGTCAGAAGCAATCGAGACCAAAGATTTAACGAAGTCAATACTGCTCTCTCCAAGTAGCTAACATAGGAAAACTGGAAAATAATGAAAACATGTCTTTTTTTAATATTAAAGAACATTGACCACGTACGCTTCTCCTTGATTTCAATCTTCCAGGCAGATTCATCATTACCTTTAGAAAATGTTGACTATTCTGGGGACAATAAAAACTTGCTCTCTATTTTGACAATCAAAAAGACAGCTCAAAATGATTTGGAGAGCTACCGCTGCCAGAACATTATAATTATTTAAATTGTATTCAATGTCTGTAAGAGAAATTGTGCCATTAACTTCATATTAATTGGAGATGAGAAAAAAAATCCTAACTTAGTAGCACTGAATAAAGCATTAGCTGGAGTTCATTAGATTTTCAAGTTCTTTAAATTATTATTATAATTATTATACTAAATTATTATTTTGCTTATTCACTATTATCAATAGACCGATACTGTGTTATGCCCAAGGCCCAAATTCAATTTACAATTAAGAATCCTTTCACTGCCCTGAGCTCCTTTTTTTCCCTACCATCTATCTCTAAAGATTAATAGTAATCATTTATGTTATGCTATTTCTTCATATTCAATACTAAAGCATAATTATTTTCTCCCCTTATATATAACATAATACTTGAATTCCTTTAATATAATAAATTATTTTAAAAGATAATGTTGTACATAATGAGGACAAGTGGAGTGAATAAACAAAGAGAAAAAGTTACAAGAATAATGCTAATAGAAAGAAAATGGTAGTTTAAAAGCATTAAGGAAATATAGTAAAGTTGCAGTTGGAAGGGAAGAGATTGGGGAACACTGATGGGAAAGATTTGTCAATTCCAACTTCCCAAACAAGTTGGAACAAAGCTTCCCACATTAAAAGTAAGACAATTTTCACATGCATACCAAGAGGAGCAATAATTTCTGTCTCACCCCTTACCTTGAACTTAAAAGTCCAAATAGCCTTTTATGAGTTCTAGATAAAATAGGAGCAGAGAAACCTATTTAAAATTGGTTATTTAGGCAAATGTTCTTGTTGAAACTTCACAACTGTTGATGACCAGTAACTTCATTTATTACATCTCTGGTGGGTACTTAAATTAACAATATCTTTCATTTTTGGAATTTTTAAGATCTCTTACATATATAGAGCCTTTAAAAATGAAGTAAATTAAGCCAATATATCAAACTATAAAAATATATATAATTGTGCACTCTGGTTTTAATACAAAAATGTAGTATATTAATGTAATTATTTTGAAAACTATCTTCAAATATTTTTAAATGTAATTACGAATTTTCTTTTTCTTAGAGCCCATGGCATGTGGAAGTTCCTGGGTCGAAGCTGCACCACAGCAGCAACCCAAGCTGCTGCAATGACAATTCCGGATCCTTAACCTGCTGTACCACAAGATAACTCCTAAATTTTTATTTTTATTTTATTCTACTTATTTATTTATTTATTTTTGCTTTTTTGGGCCACACCCATGGCATATAGAAGTACTCAGGCTAGGGGCTGAATCAGAGTTACAGCTGCCAGCCTATGCCACAGCCACAGCTCACAGCAACACCCGATTTCCAACCCACTGAGTGAGGCCAGGGATCGAACCTACATTCTCATGGACACCAGTCGGATTTGTTTTTGCTGCGCCACAATAGGAGCTTCGAAAATTTTTATTTCTTTAGGTGTCTATCTATGTAGTTACTCAAAGAGGTAAAAGTAGCTCCACTTCTTAAGTATGGGCTTAGAATTACCGCCTTAGAATACAATATGGAAAGAGAGAAAAATATGAAGAAATGTAAAGTAGTTAAACTTGACAATTACCACAGTCAAGTGATCAAGGCTAACACCAAAAATGATAAGCCATATTAATAGCATATATACTTGATATCATAAAATGAGAATGGTACTTTATCTCTGTAGTCCTCGTACCCAAGCCATGTTACCTCAGTCTAATCATGAAAGGAGCATCTATTAAACCTACAGTAAGAAGCATTTTATGAAAAGTCTGACCAGTATTTCTCAAAACAGTTAAGATTATCATAAACAAGCAAAGTCTGAGACCCTCACAGTCCAGAGGAGTCATAAGGATATGATAAATGAATGTATTAAGGTAGACTGGATGGCATTCTAGAACAGAAAAATGACATTAGGTAAAACTAAGGAAACCTGAATTAATATATATTTTAGTTTACAATGATGTATTAATATGGTTGATTTCTTTTAATTAATGTATCATCTAATAAAAGATTTTAGGAGTTCCTGTCGTGGCTCAGTGGTTAACAAATCCGATTAGGAACGATGAGGTTGCGGGTTCGATCCCTGGCCTTGCTCAGTGGGTTAAGGATCGGGCGTTGCCGTGACTGTGGTGTAGGTTGCAGAAGTGGCTCAGATCCCACGTTGCTGTTGGTGTGGCTGTGGCAAAGGCCGGCAGCTACAGCTCCTGTTAGACCCCTAGCCTGGGAACCTCCATATGCCGCGGGTACAGCCCTAGATAAAACAAAAACACCAAAAAAAAATTTTAACAATTAGGCATAGTTATGAGGTACATGTGAAATCTCTATATTATCTTTGCAACTCTTCTGTCTGGAAAAACTTATCTTTAAAATGATTACAGTCTGAATTGATTACATACTTAAGGGAAAGAATGGAGATAAATCATTGAGTTTTAAAGAGAGATTCCTTTTCCTAGGGAGCATCCTAAAAATAATCAGCATTTACATTTCATCATCAACATTAAGAGACCAAATATATTTATTACTAAAATGTACATTCCTTATGTTTCCTGTGCACCTTTAGAGATGTAGATAAATTCAGATGCTAAAACTCCGTCTTTGATTCAATAATTAGCATATGCCATTGATCCCATTATTAGTTGATCACTACTACCTCTGTGCATAAATGACTGATAGTAAATTTATAGAGCTCATGGCACGTGGAAGCTCCTGGGCCAGGGATCGAAGTTGCGCCACAGCAGCAACCCAAGCTGCTGCAATGACAATTCCAAATCCTTAACCTACTGCACCATAAGAGAACTCCTAAATTTTTAGTTTTATTTTATTCTACTTACTATTTATTTATTTTTGCTTTTTAGCAAATTTATACACTGATCAGGCTTTATCTAGATTTAAGGCTAAAACACCTGATATCACATGTGACATTACTTAAAATTACATAAATATAAATGTCATAAAATTAAAATTATATAAAATGGTATTAATTTGGTTAGAGAACAAGTTTTGATCTATAAAAACATATATTAGTATTCTTTACAACTTGAATTTCATATAAACTGACAGCAGTATTAGCTATAAGAGAGTAGAATCTTCTGGATTCTGCTATCTTTCAGGTCTTTTGAGCTAATATTACATTATAACAAGAATGTGAAAGAAAACCTCTAGAAATCCATGACAGAGAAATGGATCAGAAAGAAAGATAGCAATCAATTTTTTTGTTTGTTTTAAAGTTTTAGTGAAGTATAGTTGATTTATAATGTTATAATAATTTCTGCTGTACAACAAAATGACTCAGATATATAGATATTGTTGAAAGAGAAAACGTGCCCAAACCTAAGATTTAATCTAGAACAGATTGCATTTTTTTTTTGCCTTTGACACTTTCCTATTGCTTAATCCTATATTAGGTCAGAATAAAAACCTGTTAAAGACAAGGCCTATGTAATCTAAATGTAGTATGTCCTCTAAAAAGAATTCTAAAACGCAGGTAATAGTAATGTCTCTCTTATACAGATTAAGAAATACAAAAAGAGATTATGTGATTTACCCAGAGGTATGCAACAAATTAATAAGAATATCAAAACATAACTGAGGAAGATTATATCCAACTTTCAGAATTGGAAAAACCGTTCCTGCTTGTAATCTCTGTCTTCTCAATATTTTTTCAATCTGTTCCCTACACACTGTCTCCAAAATTCTCTATCTATTTGCATTTCCTGAGATCAGGGGCCATCAATTTTCATCCAGACTCATAATAGCCAATCATCAGCCCTTTCTCAGTCATTGCAGCCTCTTTAAAATAAATGATTTGTATTTATAAATATGATAAAAATACTTGCATAATTTTTTTTAAATTTTTGATCTACCAAATGCAATGTCCACCAAAATTTCTTTCACTAGAACAGTATTTAAAGAACAAACTATAGCTTTTAATGTTTTAATAACTTTATGCTCAGATAGTTTGCTTACTGGTGCGCATATTTAAAAATCTAATGAGTTTATAGAGTACAAAAGTAATGACTACATTACTTATGTGAACATAACCATTTGTTCTATAAAACCTCTAAATTTTCACTGTTTTATAAATTACAGCTCTGTTTGAGGTTCCTTCCTTTTTAAAGAAGTTAAGTGCAGTAGAAGAGAGTAGCATTGTCACATTTAGCTTTCTAATATATTCAAAGCAATGAATGTGTACACCTGATCCGTGGGTTTTGTTACTTACTCAACTCAATTTGGACAGTCTCTTACAGGAACTGGTCATCATGACCTCTCTCATTTGGTATCACCAGGCCCTCCTGAGCAGTATTTTCAAACTTTTATGATGGATTTTCCCCTTTAAGTGAAATATTTAAAGATAAAATCTAATTTTATTGAAAAGAAAAAACAGGATCTCAATCTCCTTTTCTTATTGTTCCCCCTGAGTATTCAGAGAAATTCTCTATGGCATCCCTATGAGAGTGAAAGACATAGTGAGAAAATAAATAGTTTAGAGCAATTAAAATATAATCAGTCACACTCAAATTCAGAATTAGGTTTTCTCTCCTACTTCTTCAAATGTAGAAATTCATGTACACAAAAAGAAAATCTTCGTCTCACTCCAAATACTCCAAGAGCAGCTGTAACTACATATACTATATGAAATCAGATCCTCACCAATTAAATGTAAGCATAATCTGTAGAGCTATACTTAAATATCATTTGGTTATGTTTCCACACAAATTTACACTGAAAACTGTGAGAATTCATATAAATAGAGCAAGTTCACAGAGTATCACCACTGTTTCTTTCTACTTGCTGGCTTGCTTTTTGTGGTACAGTTCTTGATAAATTGCTTTTCTGTGGTGTGCTTTTGAAAACTGAGAAAACATCTCTCCACTATAAGCAAGCTATATTCAGACTCTTTGGTGGGCACCAACTACAAGAGGAGCCATACACAAAATATTTTTTAAAATAATGTACAAAGTGGAGAGGTAAAGTTGGCTATAACTAATGCCAAAGATAACATGCACTCTGAGATCATAAACTCCAGCGTTTAGAGAATTTATTGCTATTTCTTTTCTTTACTATATGACTCCTTTCAGCAAAGCTACCCTAGTAAGAGAGTAAAAAATATTATTTTGTTCAAATACTATTTAGTTCCAATACCATGGATCAAAAAAGCTGTAAAGAAATATCAGATTATAAAAAATCATTCAAATTACTAAAATATTTTAATATATTCAGTTCATTTTTCAAAAAAATATTGAAGACTATTTCCTTTTTCACATTGTGGTATGAATTTAAACCTAAAAAATACATTTAAAATTTAATTTTTTCATGTGTTTTTCTCTTGTGCTTTGAAGTAAAAAACCAGAACAACTCTATATATAAATAGCTGTTTGTACATATTAATTTCTTTGAAGTCATTAACCTTTCACAGAGAAGAAAAGTTAAAGGGATTTACATTATATGAGGAAAAATTTTGTTTCATGTTCAAGTAGCAGAGGCAAAACAATTTCTTTAAAAGTTATAAAATACAGAATGATGTTCATGCATACCACTTTGAAATGCTGGCCTCTGCAATCAATTAAATATTTATTTATCTCTTACATTGTGCACTGTGTCTCTTCTACACTCCTAGCTGAAGAAGATTTTTTTAACGGTATAAAGTTTATTCTCTGCCCCTTGGAAGATTATTGGAATATTCTTGAATTTACATTTTACATTTAATTTATGATCACTCTACTGAGGTAAAGGGATTCTGAGAAGAAAACTAACTGAATAAGTGAAATGCAACCCATGAAACCTAAAGATGGAGGAAGGCTAAGAAAAAATAGTGGTGAGAAATACATTTTGCAATATATATTTATAGATATATACGTATAAACATACACACACACACACACACACACACACACACACACACACATATATATAACTAGACAAAATTCAAAGATAGGCAAATGACATGTTAAAATTAACAGTTTTCTTGAAACAGAGTCATAATTCGGGGGATATTGAAACAAAATTAAACATCAAAATTACTAACCTATCTCACCAAAGAAGTTGGAGCAATGCTGAAGAGGGGATTGAATAGGAGAGAATGAAGAGAAAGAGACTGAGTCATATCTATCAACCCAGTTTGACTGTCAGTCAGCTGTTCCACAGCTTCCTAGATGTTGGAACAATGATCACAGATTCAAGAATGAGCAAGTTTTCCTCTTCTAAATCCACCTGCCAGTTATCAAAGGCTCATTTTTCTAGATATACAGCTGCTTCATTGGCTATTTCCTTCTAAATGTTAAATATATACTATTTTGGAGTTCCACATCATGGCGCAGTGGAAACGAATCCAACTAAGAACCATGAGGTTGCGGGTTCAATACCTGGCATCATTCAGCGGGTTAACAATCTGGCGTTGGCATGAGCTGTGGTGTAGGTTGCAGACGCGGCTCGGATTTGGTGTTGCTGTGGCTCTGGTGTAGGTCAGCAGCAATAGCTCCGATTAGACCCCTAGCCTGGGAACCTCCATATGCCGCGGGTGCGGCCCTAAAAAGACAAATAAAATATATACTATTTTATTATCCACCAGCCACTGTACAGATGCTTTCCAGATTGTCAATCCTCCACTCTTGAGACATGTTAACTGTGCTGCATTTTTAGCATCTTAAGATAACTGATTATTGGTAGAGGTCCATTTAGCTAGAATGTTAGTTCCTCAGGAAGATTTAAAATAAGATTCAAAGAATAACAGCCATTTATGTGGTTGGCATCCTCAGTGGTTTCCCCTGTTGCATGTTTCTAAATATACCATTTCTGCTTACAGGGGAAATTCTCTGTGCACTTCCCACACTGTTGGCATAATGATCTGCTTTAACACAGTTCACAATAGGTATTTCAGATCTTAAAATAACTCCACGTCATTTAACAATAGAATCAGTTTTAATTAAAGTCCAAGAGTTAGTCAGCAATTACTAACTAGGTATGACAGTAAATTGAGCACCAGTGTCCAGCACTACTAATAAAGTTTCTTCACTCCCCCTAAGCCATTTTATCTATATAAACACAAATAAATCCTCACCTCTTGGTGACTCAAGAGTTCTCTAAGGGATTTGGATTAAGTTATCTCTATAGTCCCTCTAAAATAAAAGACTTGTGAATACTCTAAATGTTTCTTTCCCTTGATTTCATTTCTTCAGCCATCCAACAAAATTGTCTACATTTCTAAGACTAGGGAAAACAACTGAGTTTTTAAACTCTTGTCTGAAGAGTTAATTCTATAAATAAACTACATCTTTTTATAAGTTTACTCTCAAAGGTTTCAGAAACAGAGACTTGCAGGTCAACAGATAATATTTTTATTGTCAAATAACAAATTGTAGCACCCAAAAAAGAGTGGTAAGATCAGAATTTTCCCATTTTAAGAGGACGTTACTCAGAGTTTTCTCTCTCACTTGCACTTGATCTATCCTAACAGAATAAGCTAAAAAAAAAAAAAAAAACCTCTAAGTTTATTAGTCTAGTATTGCTAGAGAAATAATTTTAAATATCTGGATAAAGGATTAATACTTGCTGAATAGAATGCAAGAAATTAGGTTGGATTAAAGGCCTGCCAGGTAGAAAAGAATGATAAGCACAATCTCCTAAGGTTAAAAAAAAAAAAAAAAACTATTGGGAGTTCCCTGCCATGGCTCAGCAGAAACGAATCTGACTAGTATCCATGAGGACTCAGGTTCAATCCCTGGCCTTGCTCAGTGGGTTAAGGAGCCGGCATTGCCATGAACAAACACAGCTTGAGTCCAGCGTTGCTGTGGTTGTGGTGCAGGCTGGCAGCTGTAGCTCTGATTCAACCCCTAGCCTGGGAACCTCCATATGTTGCGAGTGTGGCCCTAAAACGATGAAAAGTAAATTAAAAAATAAAAATAAAAAACTATTATGTAAGCCTAATTTTCATACTACCACTGAGACAAAGGAAGATGGCACAAACTAGAGGGTAAATGTAGTCTCCTGTTACCTCAGCAACCTTGTAGTCCTGCTAGCGTAGGTCAACAGTGGGAGATCTGTTGTGGCCAGAAAGCAATGCATCTTTTCTGTGGCTGAGGGAATGTGGTGTCAGTGGTAAAAGCAGATAGGGAAGCAAAGTACAGCATAAGGATATTATATAATAGATTTCTACCAACTGGAAAGTTAGTACATGCAGCACACACACAGACACATAATCATTAATATACAATTTATACCTTCATTTTACTTTACTATCAGGCAAGTTTTAAAGTACGTACAAATAACATAAAATATTTAAAAGATAAAAATAAAAACAAGTAAAGTTTAAATATGTCCTCCCATATTCTAATTAATCATTTCTAGCACGACCAATGGTACACGGTAGAGATGCTACGGTTAGAGCCATTTATATTCATTTAGATGAAATAACACCTTCCATTTTATTGTTTTATAAATCCCTAGAGACTTTTAAATGTTATTTTTCTCAGGCTTTTCAGATTTGCATGCTGGTTTATTTTACATAAACTTAACACATTTGGAAAATCTTGTGAGAACTTTGAATTTCTAAAAGAGTTATATTCGGGGGAAAAAGCTACATTTTAAAAAACAGCACCTCTCAAAATGTATACAATTTTAGAGTTCCCATTGTGGCACAGCGGAAATGAACTCGACTAGGAATCATTAGGTTGCAAGTTCAGTCCCCTCCCTCGCTCAGTGGCTTAAGGATATAGCATTGCTGTGAGCAGTGGTGTAGGTCTCAGCCACGGTTTGGATTCCGAATTGCTGTGGTTGTGGTTTGGGTTGGTAGCTGTAGCTCTGATTCGCCCCCTAGACTGGGAACCTCCATATGCCGTGAGTGAGGCCCTAAAAAGAAAAAAAAAATTTATACAATTTAGTTATAAAAGCACTAACCACTGAAGTTACAGTCAGTACTGGTAGAGATACTTTGTGGACTATGACAGGTTACTCAGCATGACTGCAGTTAGCCTCATCAAATATTAAAAATGTACCAACTTCCCAATATAGAGTTATCATTCCCTCATTTGCCAATCATATGTGAACCAGCACCTACAGATGCTTCAGTATCAAGTGTCACATCTTTACATATTGAAATACTGAGGAACTCCAAAGATTCTCAGTGAAGAAGACAGGATTTTATGGGAATAAAAAGGGAAAATATGTTCCAATCAATTGGAAAGCCTATCAAGGAGTTCTCATTGCTGCTCAGCAGGTTAAGAACGCAACATGGTATTCATGAGGATGAGGGTTCAATCCCTGGCTTTGCTCAGTGAGGTAAGGATCCAGCATTGCCTCAAGCTATGGCATAGGTTGCAGATGTGGCTCAGATTTGGTGTTGCTGCAGCTGTGGCCTATGCTGCAGCTGTGGCCTAGGCCTACAGCTGCAGCTGCAGTTCAGGCCCTGGCCTGGGAACTTTCATATGCCACAGATGGAAATGTAAAAAGGAAAAGAAGGAAGGAAAAAAGAAGGGAAGAAGGGAGGGAGGGAAGAAAGGAAGGAAGGGAGGAAGGAAGGATAGAGGGAAAGAGAGAGAGAGAAAGAAAGGAAGAAAGAAAGAGAGGGAGGGAGGAAGGAAGAAAGTCTATCAGCACTATAAAAGTTAGGACAGCCATTTCTGCATGCATTTGCTGACTCCCAAATCTATAGACAGCCATGGAAATAGTAAGTTTCTAACAACTAGTTTGTAGAAGTTGTAAGGGAAATGCCTACGCAGCACCATTAAATATTATTTTTAATTAATTACGGAAGTGAGAATTTTCATATCCATAACCAAAGCTATTTTTTGTAAATAGAGATTACATAATAAGATTCTATATCTTATTATATAGCATCTTATATCATAACATCCTGTATGTTTTTAAAGCTATTGTCAATGGCCTCATCTTACGTTTTACTTTTGAATATTTTATATGTATATATCAGTGCAATCATACAATATATATATATTATTTGTAAATAAATAAAGATACATAATTGACAGTATATGCTTTCTTTTTAGCTCTTGAGAGAAAAACTTGTAGAATACAGTCTGCATATAATAGCATACAAAGATTAGAATGTAATTTGTACCTAAGAGAGTTAGTTATTTGAATTTTTAATCTAAACTATGTTTAGATTAAACTATGTCAAATGCTGATTTGATTATAGATTATGTTCTTAGAAATCTTCTTAGACCAATAAGAACATTTGGGATTAAATGTGTATCCAGAAAATTTTGATACTACTATGAGCAAACTTGACCCATTTTCTCTTTAATAAATTTCCATTTTTGTAGAGCTTATGCAGTGATAAGATTTCAAATGAAAAATTATGCCAACCATAAATGAAGCATATGTAAATAAAGATATCAGCAGCTTCTAAACATAATAAGTTCTGATTCCTCCTTTAAATGATATTAAAGGTTGTGTGGCACAGAAATTATAAACCAATCATGCAATCCTATAATTGTACTGATTAACTCTGATTCAATTAACAGATGGAGCTCTCCAAGGAGCTCTTATTTTGAGGACTAAAAAGAGGCTGAATTATCCAACTACTCCACCCCCTGCCTCAAATACAGCAGTTCTTAAAGTAATAGATGCTTTGATAAGTTTTGAAAGACTAATGTTTTCTCTTAATTATGTCACCTGTATCTATTAAATCAATATGGCAAATCCCAGGACCTGTAGATAATCAACAGATGTCTGACCTACCATTACATATTTACTTGAATAGAATCCTTCCTCGTCTTCTACAAAAAAGTAAACAAATCCTAATGTTACTAGAATTATTTTTTAATTAACCTGTAAGAATATGCTTGTATTTCTTTGGAAAATTGTCTCCAAATTACTTGAGAGTAAAAATGCAAGTGGCAAAATTATCATCACTGTATAATTCTATGGAATAACATCATATATGCATTTAATTGTCTAAAATTCCAATGAATACACTTGGAAAATAAAGAAGGTGAAAAAGAGAATAAAAGGTAAGGAAAAAAGGTAGAAGGAAGAGACATAATTTACATTGCTCAGATAATATACTTCACATTTCCTTCATTTAGCATAATCCCACGGAGAATAGGAGATAAGAGACATGAATATTCAATTCAGTCATTCTCAACTCTCTTCCCAAAGATTTTATACAAATATGTTATACAAATAAGTATGATTCTAGTGTTTAAATATGCATTGAAACCACCTGAACTCTGAACACAATCTAATACTTTATCCTGTGCTAAACTAAAGAAGCAGCAATATATTCCAGTTTGAAGACTAGCTATGTTATTCCTTAGGAAATATGAGGTGTGCACATATTACACTTTGCAGGTGATAAAGAAGATTATCACGGCTGACTTTGATAATGTGAATTTCTCTTCAGATTGCAGTAGCTAATCTACATGTAATCTGTGACTATGCTGTGGATGACTATGTTTAAAAATATTGGCAGTAAAGATATCAGTCACTTCTGAATCATCGCTATGGCTCTAGCCCATAGTCCCAGTCTTGAAACCATAGCTATTCCGGTCTGCCTTTGTTGGTTGAATTTGAATTCCAAAGAGATTATATGTTTGCTTGTCTGTTTGCATGTTTGTTGATTTGTTGGAGTTTTGTTTGTCTACTATGAAACATCCAACAGTGATATCATACCTGAGACCACGCATCTTTGAAAACGTCCGCTATCTTTACATTTGAAAAAAGAATTTAATCAATGGGATAATTTTTTGAACATGCTTTTACTTCCCTAAGCATTTTTAAGAATTCCTCAGCTCTATTCCAACAGGTAATGTTACTGTATAATTTTGAGACCAGAATGATTTATTAAAGTTATAGATATCTTTTTGCCAGTTACATACAATATTAATTATTTCCTTATCTAGAAATCCAGTGGTCTAGTAACTTCATTTGAATATGGCTTGAATTGATTCTTTTGTATAAATTTTGATTGTGACATGATGAATTTTTCTATTTTTTTTAGGAACCATTCCTTTTTTAGGCAAAATTCACAAAATATAAAATCCAGCATTTCAGTCATCTTAAATTGTACAGTTCAGTAGCGTTTGGTACATTTACAATGTTGTGCAACCATCATCTCTAATTTTAGAACATTTAAAATATGATCCATCCCATCAAATGACAGGATGAAAGCCCATATCTGAAGATACCAGATTTCATTTCTGAAAATGCCAAAATTATTTTACATGTATGCCTTTTACATTACTGACCTCATAAATATAGTTCCAATATACACTGTTATACACAAATTTTTATCTGAATTTATGATTACTTCCTTAGATCAAATCATTAGGAGCAAAATTACTGGACTCAAAGAGTGAGATTTTATATATATATTATAAATATATATATATATATAATAAACAATACATATATATTGTTTTATAGTGTACCAATTTCTATTTCCTTAATAATTTAAACACCACCAGTGAGAGCTACTGTTTTAAGAGTGCTTGCTATCTTGAAGGGGAGAGTGATTTGCGGTTTTTTTCTTTTTTTTATTGCTTTCCTCCCAGTGTTTGGTTTGTAATATCTATACACAACAGATGAGTTGTCATTCTCCAACTTAAAACCCTTCTTAAATATTACCTTCAACACTGAATTTGTCTGAACATTACAATTGAGTTCATTTCTTGATACTATAAAATTTCTCCCTCCACTTACCAGCTCTGTAATCTTAGAAAAATTAACCTCTTGAAGTCTGTTTTCTTATTGATAAGGTAAGTACCTCATATGTTTTAGTAGGGGGGGTTTAAGGATGAATTAAGATCCATGTCAGTACAGTGCCTTGGAGAATAAATGCTCCATAAATAATAGTTATTTTAATCAAATTAAATGTGAAATCAAAGTTTAAAAGGTAGCTGATAATATATTTTCAGAGTATCTGTCCCCAAGAAAAAGGTACAATATATTCAGAAAAACTCTATAGTCAAGCTGCATCAAAGCACAAGTCTTGTATAATTTCTATGCCTAGAACAGCACTTAATACAAAATAGAAACTCAATAGAAACTTTAAAAAGGTCTATCTACACAACTAAAAAAATAATAATTCTGTCCAATTTAGGGTTGTTAATTTCATATTATACATAGAAAGAAGAGCTAATCTGTTAAGCATTTAGTAATCCCATTAATATATACTTGTTACAGGTTCTAAGCTAGCCAGTTGAATAAAGTTCATATTTGACTCTTAAATTAAATGTTTTATAGTTTAGTTGGGAAGATATACATGTAACTTAATAAATACACTAGAGTGTGAAGAGATCCAAGCGAATGATATAAACAGGGTACTTTGATCGACTGCCCATCATAGAAAACTTCTCCAAAAAATAAATAATAAAAATGAAATCTAAATAACAGACAATAAATTACAGGAAGGGAAAAGGTATTCCAAGAAGAGGAAGAGAATTGTGTAAACATCATGTATTAAAGAATAAGTTTGAAGAATTGCTAGTTCATTTAGATGGTTAAAGAGAAGAGTCATGCAAGGGAGAACTAAAAGATGAAATTAAGGAAGCACACAGGGACCTAATAATAAAGGGTCTTGTTGCTTTCCACTGAAAGGTTTTTGGCAGGGAATGACTGATAAAATTTATGTTTAGAAAGAACTCTCTTTTAAACTATTGTAAAGAAGAGTTGAGAGAAACAGTGCTGACTGAAATTAGCAGTGAGCTATTCATCAGAGTGGTCTATTACAAGTCTATCACAGAATCCACAGAAGTAATAGAGATTTAAAATAGGAATCCACCAGAGTATACTTTCAAAAGTGATTGGACCTGTGGAGTAAGTGAAGAAAGAGAAATGCAATGAAAACTAGAATAATTGCCCAGTGTCTAGTTTGGAGAATTAAATTCAGCCAGGTTCATTTCCTTTTCCTTTTCCACAGGGAAGATGGAAAGAATAGACTTAAGACCTTGAAGGTGAGTTCATGTGGAGTACTGTAGAATCTGAAGTGACTGAAGGAAATGTCCAGTAGGTAGCTGAGTACATGAGCATGGGGAGGTAGATTTGGTAGACAGCATGACTAATGGTAGCAAAGACTTGTATCCGTCCAAGATAGATATTTCAGCGAGAACATATAGAGTAATAAAAGCAAAGGAACAATACAGTAATCTTTAGAAATACCAAAAATAAATGGGAGTCAGAGGAAGAGAAGCCTCAAAATATATTATTTGGATGTAGGGAGGAAGAAGAAAGCAGCAGATAGTTGTTCCACAGTCTCAAAGAGGGAAAGACCGTTAAGAATGAGGAAATGAATAATACTGTGGATTAAACTATTAGGAAAAACTATTATGTAAAAAACATGCTTTCAAAATCGTGAAATTTGCTTTGAAATTGGGTAGTATGTAGAGGCTGGAAGAATTTTGAGATACATAGTAGTAAAAAAACTAAATTGCCTTGAAGAGATTGTTATAAATATGGTTGTTATGATCTCAGAAGAAAATAAGGTAGTAAAACCTAAATTACCTTGAAGAGACTGTTTGAAATATGTTTGATAAAAGGGATTCTGGTGAGGACCCAGAAGAAAATAAGGAATAGGTTATTGGAAACCGGAAGAAAGGTTATCTTTGTTATAAATTTGGCTTTGTTATAAATAGCATCTTGCTTCTGGGTGGAAAATAGAACTTGTAATTGATGATGAACTTGAATATCTACCTGAGGAGACTTCCAAGCAAAGCATGGAAGGTGAGACTTGGTTTCTCCTTGCTGCTTGTAATAAAATCCAAGAGGAGAGGCACTGCTAAGGAAGGCACTGCTAAGCAAAAAGGAACTTAAAAACTTGGAAAGGTTTGTAAAATCCTCAGCCTGTCCATATGGCAAAAGATGAGAATACTCTGCTCTGGAGAGGACACGACAAGTGTGACTTGACAAACTTTCACTGGAAAGATTAGCCAAGTGATGGATCCAAACAATGATCTTACCAGAAACACTGTCATCCTGGACTGAAGCAGAAAGACACAGGAGGAAATGATGAAGGGCTGCCAGACTTCTGGAATTCTGTAGGCAGGAAACAGGAAATGGACTACTAGAGATATTAGGCTGAAGATGTGTGCTGTCTTTCAAGAAAAAGGAAGAACTCCAAAGGTGCATGAGAGGCCAGCAGGGAAGGCATCTCCTCAGTTCTAGAGGATAGGGTTACCACCTCCTTGGGCCAACAGGATGGGACCACCTCAAGCTAAGATGGCAGGACCACCAACAAGAGCCCAGAGGTAGGAACCAACAGGGCTATGGTGGCCCCTGAGACAGGGACTGATGGACCCTCCACAATCCCAGGTGGCAGAGCATCAGGCCACAGAGGATAATTCTCATGCCTTACATCTAATGAATTTTATCTGCCTAACTGTGAACTTTCTTTAGACTACTGATTCCTTTATTTTTTTTCCATTATCTTCTTTTTTGAATGGGAATGCCTATCCTAAGTCTCTGCCGTCATTGTATTGTGGAAACAGATCATTTGTTTTCTAGTTTCAAAGATCCAGGGATAGAGAGGAATTTTTCTGCAGGAGGGATTATACCCAGAGTCTTATGCATACCTGATTTAGATGATAAGGTCTGAGGTTTTTGAGTTAATATTTAAGTAAGATTTGGGGGCTTAGAGCTGACATTGGAATAGGTAAAATGTTGGGGATATTAGGATAAAGTAAACATTTTATATAGGTGATAAACACAAATTTTGGGGTATTATAGGGCAGACTGTTTTAAGTGTAATTGCGGCCCTCCCAAAAACATGTTCAAGTCTTAAACACCAGTACCTATGAATGTGACTTTATGTGGAAATAGGGTCTTTGCAGATGTAAGCAAGATAAGATGAGGGACACTTGTTGGTAATTAGCCTTAATACTGATGTCTATGACAAAAGGGTAATTTGACACAGAAAAACACATAGGGAGGCTATATAAAGACATACAAGAATAATATCATATTATGACAGACAGAAATTGGAGTATTGCTTCTACAAGCCCAGGAACACTGAAGACTGTCAGGAACCAATAGATACAGGGAGAGAGGCATGGAATAGATTTTCCTTCAAAGCTTCCAGAAAAAAACAGCTTTGGTCACAACCTGATTTCAGATTTCTAACCTTGCCAGCTGTGAGAGAATAAATTTTGTTGTTTTAAGGCATTCAGTTTGTGGTAATGTGTTATTACAGCCCTAGGAAACTAATGCAAATGCCAAATGCTAATGCTGCAGAGAGATCAAGAAAATTAAGGATGGAAAGTGAAATTTTGTTTAACATGAAGGTAACTGATATGACAGAGCACTGAAAAAATATTAAGTATTTTAACATCTAAAGATAACGTGAGTGAGGAAGTGGAAGTAGTAAATAGATATTTTGTTAAAGAAGCTCATCTTGAATAGAAGAAAAGAAATAAAAGTGGTAAATCAGAAAGTGGTCAGGAAAAGGCCATCTAATGTTGATTCTTGGACATACCTAAATCCTAAAGAAAAAAGGGGAGAAAAGAATTGTTGGAGAGAGAAAGGAGAGGAATTGTTGAAAGTACATGCAGTACAAATAAAAGAAGAGATACCACTTTTACAGAGACAATAATAAATAACGAAAACATGGATGAAATGCACAGAAATGTAAAATTTTTGGCTGATGATCTGAACTTCGTCAGATAAATTGGAAACACCATAATTTCATGAGCCTAAGATGGAGAAAAAAGAGAATTGAGGACTAGTTGAAAACCTATCTCAGACCCACATGAAAGAGTGTGTGGTAGACAGCAAGAATTGATAAGGAGTAGCCATCTACACACTTAAGTGGAGATGATCAATTGTTGATTAACTGATTGGTTGCCAGCAATAATTAGCGGTCTGACTGCAGGAGCCCAAAACTCAGAGGATGGAAATGACCCATGTAACTGCAAAGTAAATACAATGAAATAACAAAGTGGGAAAAAAAGCAAAGAGTCGACTGTTAGGACCTGGTATTGATAAAAAGAAAATCTCAACACTGTGGGGAAAAAAATGAACACAATGAAACTATTGAAATTCTACTCCGTTATGTTTATTTTTAGAAGGCCTATTAAAATAAAAATATAAGTATGAAATATACCATATTGTTTCCTTGAGTTGTAAGAGAGGAAAAAAATAACATATGACCAGCACCCATAATATTAAGATAAATTGTTGGCAAACTACTGGGGTACATCAGCAGTATGTATTCTAAGCAAAAATATGGAGAGCAAATAAAATTTGGAAGAAATAGTATACAGACTAAAATCAGCCAATATTTCTTGGTCATTAAGAATAAACTGCAAGCACTCACATAAATGATCATAATTTGTATTAAGTTTATTCAGTCAAACCAAGTTTTACATACCATTATCTAAAACCTATTAAATGTCTCCTAGGGTACCATCCTTGGCTTATTTCTCAGTATCCTCATACTGCATAGGTGTCTACTCATACAGACTCCTGGGTTTTAAATGCTAGGGAATAGGATTCTCTAAGTCACCTTCTAGTGTGTTACCACTTTCTCATCTTCTCTGCTTCTTTCCTCAGTGGTTCAAAGCTAAGGCTTTTGGGCTCTTATGATGAGAAAGAATTAGGAAACCAGCAGAGCTGGCTCAGATAAGAGCAGCATTCAGATTCTGGAGTTACAATAGCCAAATTATTTACCAAATTCTCTTTGTTGGGAAACTTCCTCCTTAACCATTATCTCCTAAACCTTCCCATTTTTCAAGGCATAAGCTTCAGTTAAGTCAGTCTTTCTTTGGGGGACTTCATTTTAGCCAAAGAAATTTTTTAAGAGAAGTTAATAGAATCCAGTGGGCACAACATCCTCCTGCTTATCTACTCTCATTTCTTTCTGTACCTTCCTATTCTACTACTTTTAATACTTGCTTTTATGTCAAAAAATAGTACTAGACAGCAGGTTCCATGAGGACAGGGTTCACATCTGGTTGTTTCACTGCTACATCCCCGGTACTTGGTACAGCTCCTGGAAGGAAGTATACTCAATACACACTGAAGGATTGACTAAAGCAACTAAGGAACAATAGCTACTCTACTATGACACAGGGAGAGTCTCTCATGTAAGGCAGGTCTAATAGGAAGGCCATGGCCTGGATCCCTTTTTTCTTCTGAAAGAAAACAACACTTTAAACCCCTTTCATCGCTAACTTCTAATTCCAACATCATTCATTTATTTGTCATATCACCTCTACTCATGTGTGAGACAATGAGGACAAAATCACAGAGTTATGAAGCTCTGTATGGGTAAGTAAAACAACAGTGTGAACTGAAGAGATTTCTACACAACTAGGTAATTTTACAGCTTTAAATACTTGATCAAAATATGCATGATTTCATTAGAGAAGAAAGAAGATTTCATTTGTAACTCAAGTAATTTCAAGATGGTAAAATGACAGAAAGAAGTAATTTGCCTTTCAAAAGAAAATGATTTAGTATAGAATTAGTGAACTGTAAGTGTGAATCTGCACTTACGACTTATCACACACTTTTCAGGTCTGTCTGAGAAGAAATAGAAAATAATACCTTTGATAATTATTATTTTCAGCATGCATTTATTTTGAAGTGGTATTGTGTCAATAGAACTATTAACAGGTTGCCTCAAATTTATTTCTGTACACTACCTTTTTGTCATAACAACTATATGAATGAAAATATTATTCACTACCAGTCACCTTAAGTCCATTTGCACAATAATCAGTTTTTGAAGACTAGATACTTAAGTGGGAAACTAAAAAATCAGAAGCTACCTTCTTTTGAAGTAAATAAAACTTGCTGCTCCAATACATCTTACCTGAAAATGTTTAGACGAAATGTACATTGTAGCAAGAGCAAAGGGCAGTAACATTTACTGAGGTCTCCCTCTTGCTTGGTGTCGTTGAAAGGCTGTTGAAACCACTCATCCCCAAAATAACTTTGAAAACTAGATTTTTACAGAATTTTCCTCTTCAGGTGAGGAAATCTAAGAGTTCAGGTGGAGAAGAAAAGCGTTCAAGTGTTTGGGGGGATTGCTAAAATATTTGTAATCCTAAACCCCTTCTCACCTATCCCCAAGAGACTAATCAAAGAGAGGCTTGGCTCTTGAACAACCCAACCTGATACACTGCAGGTGAGATCCACATAAGCCCAGACTACTTCCTCCAGCTTGCACTTCACAGAATGCTTGTAGTCAGGCCCGAAAAACCAAGGTGCCATATGTCCAAAACGTACAGCCATGTATATGTATTTATATTGCTCACAGCATATGTTCATCCCAGAGAAATGAAGAATTCAAGTCCAGTCCTCGTGTCTCAAGAAAATCTACATTTCGGGATTTCTGATTTACTCTCAGTGTGTTATGGCATTCCAACCCAATCAGAATCTTCCAGGAAAAAATAATTTCTCTCTCTGCCTTGAGGGGAAGGAAGTAGAGGTGGCCGATTTTCTGGTGATAGAGATTAGAGAAAGAAGGGAAATGGTGCATTTGGGAAGGGGGAGCAAGAGGAAAGGGGCTCTGAGAAGGGAGAACAGAAACACAGGAGCAGAAAATTGAGTGAAATTCCAAAAGCCAGTGACACCTTAACAAAGAGCATAGCTCGCGGTGCCCACAGCCCAACACAGACTGCATCCACACGCAGTTCTTTTGAGGAAAAATTTCCTGGGATTGTGCCTTTGCCTGAAGGGTGGTTTAAAAAACATCCCAAAATAAATGTCTGAGAGCAGGGACCTTAGCAAAATATCTTGAAACTAAAAGAGGAAAAACAATCTTGAACAGATTTTAATTATGTATAAGAAAGTGCAACCCTTTCTAGAGTGTTATCAGCTTTCCAGGCTCCAAGGAGTAGACTATGAATGAAACCCGAAGGGCGGGGTGGAGGAAAGAAGCGCAATCGTAGCCCAAGAAAGGGCTTGTCAGCTCCGCACTCCCCACAACGTCATCGAAGCAGGGGGCTAAAAGGGACTATAAAGCTCGCAGCAGCTCCTGAACCTCAATGCTTCAGCTGGTGCCCGGGAACCCGCGCAGGGGCACCCGGGAGTTCTCCGCTAACAGTCTCGAACATCTCTTTTTCCGACTATCTCTTTCGTCCTGCCTGCTTGATTCGCAAACTCCTCCAGAAAACGCCGCCCTTTTCCCCATCACCTGCGAGCTCAAAGTATCTCTTAATCAGTCAAGGCTGTGGTACCTTCTCTATCTCGCTTCCAAGCCGGGGCTGAGATCCACTCAGTAGCAAAGGGACCGGGAGGCAGACAACTTCGGAGGAGTTGGTCCGGGCTAGCGCTGGGTGAGTGAGGGGACCCGCGGCTGCAGACCTACCGCGATGGACTCGCTCCCCGCAGCTACCAACTGGACGAACGGTGCGGGAACAGCGGGTGCGGACGCTGGGAATCTGAGCGCGCTCCAGCCTGGGGCAGCCGCGGGGGCGGCTGAGGCTGAGTGGCTGCAACTGCTGGAACAAGCTGGCAATCTTTCTGCTTCCTCCACGCTGGGAATGGCCGCGGCCTCCCCGGAGCCTTCGCAGCCCCAGGCCAACCTCACCAACCAGTTCGTGCAGCCGTCCTGGCGCATCGCTCTCTGGTCCTTGGCGTATGGCGTGGTGGTGGCCGTGGCGGTCTTCGGGAATCTCATTGTCATCTGGATCATCCTGGCCCACAAGCGCATGAGGACTGTCACCAACTACTTCCTTGTGAACTTGGCTTTCTCCGATGCCTCCATGGCAGCCTTCAACACCTTGGTCAACTTCATCTATGCGCTTCACAGCGAGTGGTACTTCGGCGCCAACTATTGTCGCTTCCAGAACTTCTTCCCTATCACAGCGGTGTTCGCCAGCATCTACTCTATGACGGCCATTGCCGTGGACAGGTGAGCTGAAGGCTGGGAGGATGGAGGGGAGGCACAGAGAGGAGCTTGGCAGTGGGATAAGGTTTCAAAGGAAATGGTGACAAAATGGGTCTGATAAAAGGAAAAGGACTGAGAAAAAGTTCTCGAAGAAAGGCGGCCACTAACCTGTTTGTAGTCCTACAGTGGCTGAAACAGTTTCTGTTTCTATGGCCTCCCCACTCACACCCTATTCCCCTCATCCCCATTAAGGGCAGGCAGAGGGAGGGACAGAAGGCGGCAAATGAAAGAGATGGGAAAAATCTGTCATTCCAAGTAGGGCAAACTCAGCTAGAAAAACTTAATACCAGCATATTTTCTCAAATGGCTTCAAACAATTGCCACAAAAATTATGTTATCTGTAAAACGTAATTTTTGGCCTTCCGTCTCTGATTTCATTTCCCAGGAGTCTGTGGAGTACATGAGCTGGGTAAATCATGTGCCTGGAAGATGGCATCCAAATCTTTCAGATGATAGGCAAGAAAAAGCCCAAAGAATAAATGGTTAACAAATGAGACACACAGTTTATAGCTGTTTAAGGTCATTTTTCAGACTGTTTCCCCTTCTACAGAGATTTTTAAGCAATTACAAGAAACTGATAGACCTCCAGTATTTGTTCTCATATTTAAGTTTTTTTAAATTTCTGTGTACACTTTGTCTCATATTGAACATTATCAAATGTGCATACAGTGTCAAGATAAGTAATTATCTGTTGCTGAATGGTTAATTTTAATTCAATATTATGCTAAAAATGAACCACACCAATTAACTGTTTCCATTTTGATTGGCAGCATGCATGGGGGATGCATGGGGTTGGGGGTGGGGATTTGAGGTCACTCTAACTTCAAGTCTCAATGTTCTCATCTATTCTATGTTAACAAACTTGTTTCAAAATTAAAATGAGGCTTAATATTAATTCTTAATACATTAAGCCACCATTAAGAGAAAAATAAGAACAAAAAAAAACTACTTTTTTTCTTAGGTCGATCCTCTGCTTACTATTTCAAAATAGCAAGCCCAGAGGTATTGAAGACATAAAATTTTAGAAATAATTTTCAAATGCCAGGCCGAGGGGTTAAATTGAAGGAACAGGAGTTAGTTGCCACTAACCAGGAAAAATAAGCACAAAGCCATCTTTTTTAAACCTCTGAAACTGCCAATCTTCCTTTCCCATTTTTCTCTAGTTTTCCACAGGTATCCACCTCTTCATTTTTGTGGTGTCAGGAGTAGTGCAAAGCAGTAACAAAATCAGCTCCAGTTTGGATAAGTGACATTGCCTCTAATCCTGCTCCACCAAGATAGGAAGTTTCTTTGGCCTGAGCTTCTTTCTTTTTTGTTTTGGTTCAATCTATTTTTCTTCATTCTGATCTGAAGGAGATGCATTAGCATATCATGTTATAAATTTCTCACAATGTTACTGAAATGTTAACAGTACACTATGAAATTTGATGACAATTTAGGGTGTGAAGCTGGTATTTCAAGTTTGTGAGGAGAAAAAAAGGTCATTTTTTTTTAATTACTTAATGCCAGTATTTATACAAAATCTGAAGTGGTCTTGGAGTTAATTGATAATTGTAATGCTCTTTCATCACAATCACTGGTTTGAAGTCAATGAATACTTTTACTACTTATTCTTAATTTCTTTATCAGAAAACATTATTCAATTATCAAAATTATTCAAAATTTAGTATCATGGGATCTGAAACAAAATATGAAGCAAATTCAGCTCAGATACTGAAAATCTTTTTAAAACTGTTCTTTTAGATTCCACATATAAGTGATATCACGTGGTACTTGTCTTTCTCTTTCTAACTTACCTCACTTAGTATGAGAATCTCTAGTTGCATCCACGTTGCTGCAAACGGCATTATTTTGCTTTGGTAGATTCAAGCTTATGGATAAGCAATGAAGTCCTATTGTACAGCACGGGGAACTATATCCAGTCTCTTGGGATACAACGTGATGGAAGATAATACAATATAAAGAATATATATATGTGTGTGTGTGTGTGTGTATGTGTATATTTGTATGACTGGGTCACTATGCTCTATAGCAGAAATTGACATAACTCTGTAAATCAACTATACTCTGATTAAAAAATGAAAAAAGTTATTTAAAAAATTTTTATTTGAGTAGACAATTGATAAAAAAGAATTACAAAAATAGAGATAACTTTTAAAATCAAAGGCTATACAAATATAACAGTTATTAGAATTCTCAATAGTTTACCAATCCATAGAATCTTTCTGCATGGGTGTCTTATCAAATGTGAACTGAAAATACTAGTTCTGCATTGATGTCTTATCAAATGTGACCTGAAAATACTAGTTCTGTGGTATTTGCGTTATTTTATTGATTCAAGCTGGCAAGGTTGACTCCTCTGAGAAGTTCAGGTGAGTCATCGGTGCCTTTGGTTATGTTTTCATGGACTCTCTGCCTCATACAGAACATAGGTAACAGTATATGCTCACAGAAATTAATATAATTACTGCTTTATTGAACTAACTGTAAAGTTATATAAGCCCTAGTTAGGTCTTAACTGATAAAGGAAAACATCATTTTGATTACAGTGTTAACACTTGGCCTACTGAATTGTGTTTTCTATCTGCATTTTACATAAACAGAATTATATCCTCCCAGCCTAAATGGAAAGTGTACCGAACTCACTCTGTCCTTCTGCCTAAAATAGAAAAGATTTTCTGAACTTTAAAACTACTTCAGCTTTGACTCAGGCACTTAATGACTTTCCTTCAGCTGCAGCAAAATGCTTGCAGCCTCCTATTACCTCAGAAATCTTAGACCTGAAAAGGACTGTAGATATTCCTTAATGAATACTTGTATTTTATAAATTGAGAACCTCAAGCCAACAGTCATACATTTTGTTGAGTAATAAGAGGCACTGAGTTTTCCTTGGAGTGTTTTGCACTTATTCTACACTGGAAGAACTGTTTGATTTCTTTCTTTTTAAAAGTATGGTTGATTTACAATGTTTCTTCAGTTTCTGTTGTACAGCAAAGTAACCCAATCACACACAGTTCCCTGTGCTGTAGAGTAGGAGTCCACTGCCCATCCATTCCAAATGTTACTTATTTTATTTTGAATTTCACATTTTTAATGCAATGTTCGTAACTCTACCAAAGATTTGAATGTAAGTTCAAAAATTCCAATCTTATCCTGAAACATCCTATCCTTTTGCTTTGTTATAAATTCTTGCAAAACTGCTTTCATTGGCCAAGAAATCATTTTTAAGTTTTTCACAGTTCCTTTTTGCCTGGATGCCTTCATTGTCCACACACACACACACACACACAGTGGAATTATTTGCCAAAATTTCTCTCCATCATCCTTCACAAGTATGCCATTTTGATATATAACAATTAAACATGGCATTTATCTGAAAGAGGCTCAGCTTTCCTAAGATCATGAAGCACAACCAAGATTTAAGCCACTGCAGTCCTTTGCAGCACCTGTGCTGCCCTAAATCTCTATCCTTTCTTATGGCTCATAAGGAGTTTTGATGACTGCAGGGTTCAATTAGACAACATTACTACCTTCATTTAAATTAGAAGTTAGCACTTGTTTTTGCTACATAATTCACATGTATATATAATATATCTTACATATATATTACCTATGTTTTGAGAATGCAAATGTTAAAAATATTAATAGAACAGTTAATATAATAGAAATTCTGTCATTTAAAATTTATGGCCTATACTACTTGATATATAGAGATGTTAAAAATGGGAAATTTTTTTTTCCATTTTCTAAGCACATTTTTGAGGTTAAGTTAGAAACCCTAGACTGGTTCATTAACGTACAGTAAAGAACAATTTCAGGGTACTGGGTCCAGTCACTGCTTTTACCTGGACACCTAAAGGTAACTGAATGTTTTATTTAATAGTTCAAAAGCATTAAGAAACACAGCAAAAAATACTTTATATTCTTCAAGCCCAGGGACACCTGACATAAATAATTATTAAAATAAATATATTTAATATAATTGCTATATTTTAGGCAAATAGATAAAAATTTATCTTTTAAAATTTCTTTCATAAAGTTAAATTTTATGCAAAGTATTCGCAGAACCTCTATGTCTTTTGAAATTCATTATGGACAGAAAAAATATATAGTCATAAAAAATCATGAAGCCTCAATCTAGTAACAAATTATCTATATGCATTGTGGTAAATTTTCCCATTGCTTTAAATATTATGGCTATAAATACTTTGACAAATTTTTTAAATGCCTTTATCAATCTTTAATTCTAGTGCTTAAGCAAATTTCTCATTACTTTCCACTTTAGGGAGAGCCACTGCCCATTCAGTTAATATTCTTTATTACAGTAAAACTTAACTCATTATTTAGCCCAGATAATAAACCCCATGAGTTTAGCTTAGGATAAACTGCTTTATGTTAGCATTCTTTGCAAAATAGTAATTAAAACTATAGTTTGGAAAACATTACTTTTAGAAGATTTATTGTGAATCTTTAGCTTTTTCTTTTTTATATAATTTGTCATTCTTATTTAAGGTTGTTTAAATATCCCATTTGCAGTCACTGAAATTACTGCTGTAGTGAGTTATGAAAGTTCTATTAAAATTATAGTGCAAATTCTTATAAAATTAAACCTGAATACATAGCAAAAGCAATACGTCCATATTAATTGAATGCATGAAGCATAAGATCATCACAACATAAGATGTAATCAGAAGTGGCTCCTATATAAATATCAGAACGTCAGTTGATATCAGAGTTACATTAACAACATGGGGCAGAGGGAAAAGAGTTTACATCCTATTTAACAGACGCAGTCTAAAAAACAAGAAACCCTGAATATATAATATATTCTTACATACTAATAAAATATATAACTCTAATATGAAAAGAACAAAAGTAGTAAACAGAGAATTCACAAAAGAGTAATAAAGGTGTCTAAAAAATATTAAATTATGAGTTGCTTATATATTGAATCTCCATTTCCTCACCTGCTATTTGCTTCTTAAACTATTCAGATCTAAACTCTTTCCCCAACACTCTCAACAAGGCTTACTGAGAAATCTAGTGAGCATTTCAGTCCTTGACTTCCTTGACTTTTCCTCTCAGGTGGCCACTACCTCTTGGTTTCTTTCCAGCTTTCCTGATCCTTTTCTCCCTCAGCCTCTCTTCCATGGCTGTATTTCTGACTCTCTGCCTCTGTGCAGTGATTAAATAAGTCCCTCAGTGCTAAATCCTGGGCCTGGTTTTGTCCTTACGTTATTCTTTCTCCCCAAGTGATCTCATTCAAACCCATGGCTTTATTTTTCACTTTTGAATGAAGAGTTTCTATTTTTTTACATTAATTAATTGGGTATTTCCTGAAATATAGAAGACACATAAAAATCCATACAATAAAGGAGACTAATTGGTTGTTTCCTGAAATACAGAAGACACATAAAAATCCATACAATAAAGGAGACTAATTGGTTGTTTCCTGAAATATAGAAGACACACAAAAATCCATACAATAAAGGAGACAAATATAAATGAATGAAAAAGTAAGTATGGAAAAAACAGAGAAAATAAGAACAATACCAGGGTGACAATGTAACATGGACATTCAGATCAAAGAGTCCTAATCATTTATGAAATTTAAACTTCAAATATGTCTCTGAGCCTAATAAACCCACAAGAAAGGAAATAGTTAGTAAATTGGTTTACACTGTCCATAAAAACAATATATACACATTACTCAAAGGCTTAGAAATTTCAGATATTGAGTTTCAAGAAGTTCTTTGTATAGGTAATTAAGAGGACACATAATTGTGTCTTCAACCACAGTGTCATAAATGGAAAAGAAAATTCCTAATAGGTGTTTGGTGTTCCTCTGAGCAAGCCAAAGGCATATGCCAAAGCAGAACTCAGTGAATGAAGTTCTCAGGGTAAAACCTCTATCTGAACATAGTTTCTAGATGATCTGGCTTGCTGCAATGAAAAAAACTGCAAGAAAGGATAAAATGTGTTTCCCCCAAACGTATTTTTCCTCACATGAACTTTGGATACAGCTTGAGAGGCAGATAATTCAAATCTGTAACATATGGCAAAAGCTCTATAAACCATTCTCATTCCAATCCCCAATTTCTGACACTGATCCATTCTCTATACCAGTCTTTTATTTAAATGTATTTTCCCTTATTCATTAAAAGGATCGTACATGCACAATGAAAAGAATTTAAAATATAAATATTAGAAAGATAAATTTACTCATAATTGTTCTACACCCAAAAATACAGGCAATCTATGAGCTTCACATTTACACATCAACTCTTTCCTCATTTTTGTGATATATGTATTATCTATACACACACACAGTTCATGCACAGTTCCTTTTATACATGCATTTAAAACGATGTATTTTAGTTACTAAATTAGTGTCGCATTATGTCATGTTTAATTTACCATACAGGGTTATTAAACATGGAACAAATTATAAATCTTGGACATTATATGAAGCTATAGATGTTTACCTTACTCTACAACATTTTTACTTTAATTGTTTAAATTAAAATTTAAGATAAAAATAATACACATATTTGGTTTAAATCCTCTAAACCTTCTTTGAGCTCTGGTCATGTACTTGGTGTTTCCACTTGGATATCTGAAAAGCTACCTAAATTCCACCAAACCCATTATCTTATCTCCAAACCTTTTCCTCTCCAGTGTTCCCATTTCAGTAAACAGCACAAGCATCCATCCAGTTGTTCAAACAGTTTCCAATTCTATTACCTTCTTTCTGTTTCCACCCCCGCTTCCCTAGTCCAAGATACTGTTATATCTTTCCTGGCATACTGAAAAATCTTGGTGCCCTTACATCCATTCTTAGTCCACCCCAGCATATATAAGAACATGTTTCTGCACTCCTACTTAGAAGGCTACAATGTTTTCTCATTGTTCTTATGAGAAAGTTCTTAATCCAGACAATAATGCCTTGTATAGACTGATCCCTTGACCTGTCCAACGTCAAAACTCAACCGTCCTAATCTTTGTTCTAGCTACTCTGATCCTCTTTAAAGTCCCTAAATGTATGATGCTATCTTTTTGCCATAAAACCTTTGAACACAGTTTTCCTTCTGTCTCAAATTCTCTTCTGCCAATTCCTAATTAGTTGAAGGTACTCTCATTTAGATAACAGCTCAAATGTCACTTTCACAAGGAAACCTTCCATAAGCCTCCAAATTTAAATTAAATGTCTCTTTATAGATTCTCTTAGCATGTTAGTCATAGCATTTTTATATATTAAATTTCATATTTATATTTAAGAATATTTGATTAATAATTTCTTCTAATAAACTTGTGAACATCATAAAGACAAGTTCAGTTCAGTGCCTATCATACGGGTTTGCACATGATAAACACACAATCTAAACTGCTGAATAAATGAATCATAAAAGTCATAAATAAAAGTTGAAGTGGTAAGATATAACTTTTATCATTAAAATCAGCAGATTGCTAAGCATGTAGTAGACGGCATTTTTACACATGCTTCTAGACTGAATCACATGAAATTGCCAATTTTTATAGTTTAAAATGTCAATGAATATCTCACATGGTTTAACCTAACAGTCGGGTATATACTATGCAAAAAAAATCTTTCAAGAGTGCAATTGGCTAACATGTTCAAGGATATTTTTCAAATCAAAATTCAAAGAACTGAAAAAACAACTAAAAATTCCAACAAAAATAAATGAGCAAATAAATGATAGGTCATCTAAAAATGAAATTCTATATGGAAATTTTTAAATCACATTTGAACATAACATCAATGCTCCCAAGTCTCTAGGCCCATGTATATAAATGTGCTGACATTAACATGCATATCCAAAAATTTTTGCTTAGAAACCATTTCTTGCTAGTCTTCAATTATTTCAAAGAGTTCCTAGGAAGGTCTGATAAGAGTTCAACAGTAGTCCTCTTTAGCACTTTCTTTCTTCCCACCCTACTCTGGCCAGAGAGAGAGAGAAAGAGAGATTGACTGAGAGAAAAAAGAGGAGAAAAAGCAAAACACTTTGGTATCAAGCATGACAGTTTCACTGGAAGAAGTCATATCCTTCTCCAGATGGTTGTTTATGGCATATTGCATCCAAATTTGCAAGAGTCATAACGTACAAACTTTGTCCTCTGCCTGAGGTTTTTGTGATGTATATTTGTGTTCCAAACAGAATCTGGAAAAATGATGTTGTCCCTAACCTTTTTTCCATTAACAATTTCTTAATGACCAGTGTTCCTCATTTTCTACTTGCAACTCTCTCTCCCTGAGGCTCAGCTCTAAATCATATGTCCAGGATAAGGAACTGGCTCAGTTCTTTTCCCCCATGCCTCACTGCTTAAATCATTGTGCTTAAATCATTTTTACTGAGGTTTGCTCACTGGTACATTAATAATGCTGCAAAGTAGACAACTGAGGTTTGCAGCTCCACCACTTCATTAGACAAAGGCTGAGTATGAATCTCTTTTTAGACTCAGCAGTATATCTAACATCTGAGGAATTTTTAAACCATAGACTTAATAGTCTGATATAATTCTATATGTGCAATAAGGTAGAAATAGATTTGATTTGCTCTGAATGGTGAGACTTTGGGTAATTTCATTTTCTAATTATCTATAAAAATTCACTTACATGAAACAAAACACTTTATTAATTAATTAATATTCTGGAGATGGATGATGGTGGTGGTTGCATGGCTGCACAAAAATGTGAATATATTACTGAATTGTACACTCTAAAACAGTTACAATGGCACAATATAATTTTTTAAATTAAAATAGTAATTACTGAGGAGTTCCCTTTGTGGCTTAGCTGAAATGAACCCAACTGGTGTCCATGAAGATGTGGGTTTGATCCCTGGCCCCACTCAGTGGGTTAAGGATCTGGCACTGCCGTGTGCTGTGATGTAGGTCTCAGGCATGGCTCAGATCCTATACTGCTGTGGCTGCAGGGTAGGCCAGGAGCTGTCGCTCCAATTTGACCCCTAGCCTGGCAGCTTCCATATGGCAGAGGTGTGGGCCTAAAAAGCAAAGGAAATAAAATATTAATTAATTAGATTAATACTGTTCAAAGACCTAATAATTACTCTGAGATATATGCTAAAGAGTTTGGATTCCAGAAAAGAACGACCTGATTAAAATTTGTATAGATATTTTTGTGATAGATGTTTTATATCAACATTTTTAACACACTTTGTAGGCTAAATTAGAAATCATGAAGATATCTCTGGCAAAAAGAGTGCTGTTAACATTAAAGTGCATTAGTTTTTAAACTGTGAAATCATTTTTCCAGGAATTATACAAAAATATCACACCTGTGAGAAGTAATTTAGAAGATTTAACTTAGCTCAGTGTTTCTATTATTTAGTCTGGTATATGACAAAGGTTTTTAATATTCATTTAAGTGCCCTATTTTGAGCTTGTATTATCATCTATAAAATTTTTTGCCTTCAAATCTGCCCAAGCATCAAGGTTATTTAAATTTATCTTTTACATACTCCTGTAAGTAAGGAAAATATGTATCTGATTATATTACTAAGCAACAAAGGGCTCAACTGTGTACTGGAGCTGGTTTATTATTGTTATAGGGAATCAGTTGTGCATACTTCTCAACTCTGTATTCAGTGATATTACTTTGGTAGTTGACATCATGGTAGGAGTATTTACAGCACAGAAATCTGCAAATGCCAGAACCAAAATCAGTTTAGATTTGTTTGTTTTTTTTTTCTTAGAGTACTTGTGGTTAAACCTTTACCAGCACACAAATCACTAAATTTGTAGTCACTCATTCATCAGAATTTCTTTAGTATCTTCTAAACATTTTACAGATATGGGGCATTCTGGAATAAACAAGATAGACATGTCCCTTACCCTAATGAAACTGTAATTAATATTTCAATTTGAACCCCTCAGCTATATTTCAGAGTTCTAAATCAATAACCTATTGGATCTCACTATTTGAATGCATAATAAGCATCTCAGAATTTACATGTTCCAGACACTTCCTGATATTCCTCCAAAACGTACTCCTCCTATAATCTTCTGAGGTCAAAATACATTGAACCTCCTCCAGCCAGAACTTTTGGAAGTATTCTTGGCTCATTTATTCTTTCATATTCTATACTCAGCAAATCTAATCACTTCTGCTTTCAAAATATATATAGAATCTAATCACTTCTTATGTTGTCTATTGTTGCCTCTCTAGCCCAAGTCAATATCACATCTCACCTAACTGGTTTCCCTGCCTCTGATCTTGTTCCCCTTTGGTTTGTTCTCAGAGCAACAGAGTGATCCTATAATGAGTAAGATCATATATCTCTCTGTAAATCCTCCAATGGCTCGCAAGTTAACTCAGAGAAGAAGTGAAGTTCTTGCTATGATCTATAAGAATTATAATAACTGATCCTTTATTACTCTCCGAACTTATCTCCTACCACTCATCACTCCACCACTCTGTTCCACCATCACTGATTTCCTGTTACACACATACATTGAGCATGTTTCCACCTCAGGATCTTAACACTCTCTGAAACTCTTCCTCCAGATAGCCACATTGTTCATTACTTGTACTATCTGGACCCTGACTATTTAAATTGCTTTAATTTTTTTTATCACGTGTCACCTTATAAGATGCCCTATCATTAGCTCATCTGTAATGTTTATTGTTTTTATGTGTTCCCTACTGGATTGTAAGTTCCACTAGGACAAGGCTAGATCTGTGTCCCAACTGAGCAAATGAATAATATGTAGTCTATGGTAACTATGAGAACACACAGCAGAAAAGCACATTTACAGTGTTAGAGCAGAATTACATAATAATGTAGAAGCATTGTTTAAGTTCTTTATTTTACAAAAGAATAGAAATTATCTCCTAATAAGTTGGCTATGAGTAGTTACTATTTAAATAAAAACAAAACATTTTAAATACACAACCTAGTATGTGATTATCATATTAAATGGAATCATCTGTAAAGAAAAAGATTATGAGATTTTCAAAGGAGCACAGGAAAATTCTGAAGAAATTAAAATACTCACAAATTGAATGTTTAGTTGAATAAGTACTATGAATCACAATTCAGAATTCCTAGCTGTATAGGCTTAATGAGTTTAAAAGATGTCACAGTACCATATGTATTGATTTCTGTATCTTCAAAATACGAAAGCTGTTTTTTTTTCCCAATAAATTAACTACATGGTGTAAAATAAATTCAAAACTCTTAAACTTACATAATGTTTTCAAGCGTAAAATGTTTTAAGCAGGTCATTGCCACACAGTCTACCCTAGGGAGTTCTTTCCCAAAAGCCACCTCCCCACGCCCCATAATGCATAGAACTTCAGACTGCCTTGCTTCTCTTACTTTTAGTTAGCTGAGCAATCTTTGGTTTCCTCCTACTGCAAAACCACTGTCACAAGGAGCAAACAAACATTCACTGACACAAATAAATTGTTGAAGTAAAAATACTTTCAGTATCCTTCAACAAAGATTTACATAATCAAAAGTTCATGTTGAAGGCTATAGTGTTTCGGAATCAAACAGAAATAGTGTAATAATATTTGAAATAATAGATTAAAAAATATTTCCTATGTAAGAAATTACTGGTAATCTCCATTCACCAGTCACAAAACCATTTTGCTGAGACTATCTTAATGAACAGGAAAGAAAAGATCTCCTTAGAAACATATAAAAGGACACCATTTTATAGTTTTACCAGCTAAAGAATAGAACACATATGCCAAAGGACACATACACACAAACAATTCTATACATGCATAATTCTACACATGCGTTTCTTGCTTTGCACAAGTTTCAGTTACTAAATTACATAAATTACATAACAAACACCAATTCCCTCAATTACTAAATTATATAACAAACACTAGTTCCCTCAACAGCACAGCTCAAATTTTTGCTACCACATCATATTAACTGTGAGTACTTGAATAAAGAACTAAATTCTTTAGTCCATGAGTCACTCTAAAAAGAACAGATATATTTCATAATCAGTGACCAATCATATTATTTTTCAAAATCTGTTACTGATTGGTCACTGAACATCTGTTAGCCCACGCTCAGACAGCAAAGCACATAGTTGCACATAGTTGCACTTCCTCACTCTCTTTCAGTGATAAACTCAAATGACATCTTAGAAAATTGGCTAATCAAAAGATGGACTTGTCAACAAAGATGAAAATGTCATGATGAAACAAAAAGTGATAACACTGAGAGTGAAATTCAAATCCAGCTTAGGTGAAGATAAAAAATAGCTGATCAAGGGAACGTCGACAGTCATTTTTCAAGAGACTCTAAATGTGCAGTCAGAGGAAATAAGTAAAGGTGAATTTCTCAAAATCAGTGAGGAAAATGACAGTGGCAAATGGTGAAGATGTCCTAGAGGAAGTATAATTGGTAAAAAATCATCATATTAAAAAAAAAAAAAACCTCAGCGATATTTCATCACTTCCAAAGTTCAAGGATAAAAACACTGGAAGCTGATTCAAACTTACAAAGGAGTATAACACTCTTCCAAGGCACATAAAAAAATGTTGGCTCTATATAAGTTATATGAAAGAAGAAGGTAAACACTACTCAAACTACTCGTGATATCTTTATATTTTTTCTAAGAGTTTATATTTAGAGCAATTTTTTAATAGCAAAATTGAGGGGAAGGCACAGAGATTTCCTATATATCCCCTGCCCCTATATGTGCATAGACTCCTTTTTATCACCATCTCCCATCAAAGAGGTACCTTTGTTACTACTGATGAACCTAAACTGCTCATCATAACTACCCAAAGACCATAGTTTACACTAGGCTTTACTCTTGGTGTTGTACATTCTATGCAATTATATAATGACACATGTCTACTATTATGGTCTACTCCAGAGTATTTTCACTGCCCTAAAAATTCTCTGTGCTTTGCCTACTAAACCTCATTCTCAATGAGTGTTTTCTCTAGAAAACACTGATCTTTTTTTTTTTATGCCCAGAGTTTTACCTCTTCCATAATTAAATAGTTGGAATCAAACAGTATGTAGCCATTTCAGACTGACTTCTTTCACTTAGTAATTTGGACTGAAGATTTCTTTATTTTTTTTTCATGGCTTGATACCATTGTTTCTTTTTAGCAATGAATAATATTTCATTATCTGATATACTGTAAGTTTATTTATTCATTCATCTAATGAAGCACATCTTGGTTGCTTCCAAATTTTGGCAGTTGTGAATAAAGCTGCCATAAACGTACATGTGCAGGGTTGCTTTTTTGTTTTTTGGGCTGTGTGTGTATGTGAGTGTGAGAGAGAGAGAGAGAGAGAGAGAGAGAGAGAGAGAGAGAGAACAAAAGCTCCACTTGGAAAATACCAAGGAGCAAAACTGCTGGATGTTACAGTAAGAGTATTTTTAGTTTTTTAAGAAATGGCCAAACTTTTTAAAGTGGTCTTCCAAAGTAGCTGTATCATTTTGTACTCCTATTAGCAACGTATGGAGTTTCTGTTGCTTCACATCCTCTCCGGCACTTGATATTGTATATTTTCACCTTTCTAATCAGTGCATAGTTTTATCTCATTGTTCTTTTAATTTGCATTTACCTGATAATATATGATGCTGGGCATCTACTGGTGTGCTTATTTGCCATCTGTTTATTTTCTTTGGTGAGGTGTCTGTTAAGGTTTCTGCAATCTTATGCATATGTTACATCTTTTATAGTTTCTCACAGTTCTTGGATATTCTGTTATGTTTATTTCAGTCTTTGTTTTCTTTGTCTTTCAGTTTTTATGGATTCTACTGATATACCCTCTAGCTAAGAAATTCTATCTTCAGCCATGCTTAGTCTACCAATAGCCCATCAGAGGCATCCTTTATTTCTGTTAGTGTTTTTGAACTCTAGAATTTCTTTTTAGTTCTTTCTTTCTTAGGATTTCCATCCCTTTGCCTACATTGTCTATCTGTTACATGCTGCCTACTTTATGCATTACAGCCGTTAGGGTAGTAAGCCAGTTGTTTTAAATTCCCAGTACAACAATTCCTACATCCCTTCTAGGCCTGGCTCTGATGCTTGCTTCTCTCTTCAAAATTTCTTTTTGCCTTTCGGTATGCATTGTAATTTTTCTTGATAGCTATATGTGTTGTTCTAGGTAAAATGAACTGCTATAAATAGACCTTTAGGAATATGGTGGTGAGATGCGGGGAAGAGGAGTATTCTAGAATCCTATGATTTAGGTCTCAGTAACCTAATTTAGTGAGCTTATTCTTCTGTTCTGTGAACTTCACATGTGTTTCTTGATTTTTTTTCTCTCCCTTTAAATGGGACAGGATGGCAAGAATGAGCTACAGTTGGCTATTTCTCTTCTCCCACATGGAAAGCTAGATGAGGCTTGACTCAAGTACCCCAACTCCCCAATCACCAGGACAGTTAGACTCTGTTAATACTCCAGCAGATTAAACTATGGCCAACTAGTTTCCTCTGAGTGTAGGCCTTATTAAGAATAGTCTTTGGTGTGTTTCAAAATAGTTCCCTTTTCCCCTTCTTCCTTCCAGAAGCATGAGGGTGTGTTTCTCTGATATTCATTATGGGATCACGGTTGAGTTCCTGGAAGTAACTCTCACAGTATTGTCAGAGGTCCCTACTATATTTCAAAAATGTGTATCTAATATGAAGAGAAAATGTAATATTCTATAAAGCAGGACAAAATTATTCTTCCACAATTTTACTTTGTAGAAAGACCTAAATGTTCACATGCTTTCTTATTACTTTGTTTTTGTGTTGTTGATTTACCTGGACAATAGTTCTGCCTTTGTTATAACTTGTTCCATAGAATTCATCCTAAGGTTCATTATATATACCTGTTCCTGTGAGTTTCTGGAGTTATGTCATAGACGATACCTAACAATCCTTTGCATAGTAATTTCTGTTCTTCTATTTGGATATTTTAAATTTATTAATTTTTTAATTTGTTAATCTTTAGGGGAAAACATTCTAAAAGTTTCAGTTAAAAAAATCTTACAAGCAACATACATAATATTTCAAAATAAATGGAAAGAATTGTTGACATAATGAACCCTCCTCTGTAATTACATCATATCTGTTTGTTCATATCTTATCTTTACCAGTTGTTGTTGTTGTTTTGTCTTATTCTATCAGTTACTGAGAAAAGTGTGATAGTCCAACTATGACTGGGAATATATTTCTCATTTTAGTTCTGTCCATTTTGCTTTGAATATTTTGAAGCAATACTTATACTAATCTAAGATCATTACACTTTCCTATGAATTCATCCCTTTTATAATTATGGAATGTCCCTCCTTACATTTAGTAATATCTTATGCCTTAAAGTTTAATATTTGCGATATTTATATAGTCAGTCTTTTAGTTAGTGTTTACATGGTAACGCCCTTCACACAAACATTTGAACACGAATAATATCTAATATGATTAGAAATCATAAATTTGCTTACATGATGTGTGGAGATATAAATTCCAGTTACATAATTTTTAAATTAACATATAGTAAAATTGATTTTAACTGATGTACAGACCTAGATTTTTTTTTTTTTTAATGGCTGCACACGTGGCATAGGGAAGTTCCTGAGCCAGGGATTGAATCGGAGCCACGGCTGCAATCTATGCCACATCTATGGCAATGCCAGATCCTTTAACCCACAGCAACAAGCTGGGGGTCAAACCCACATCTCCACAGCAACCTGAGCTGCTGCAGTTGGATTCCCACAGTGGAAACTCCAAGATCTAGGATTTTTAATGCATGAATAGATTCATGAGGCAGTCCCCAATATCAGGCCCCAAAACAAATTTCATCATCACAAATCCCCTAATCCTCTAACTTTGAGTTCACACCTTCTCTTTGCCCTAAAACCTGGAGTGCACTGATTTGTCTTTCATCACTATAGTCTAATCTTTGGGAGAAAAAAAGAAGCCATATTAATATAATTGTAAAATATGTAAACTTTGAGATAGTTTATTTCACTCAGCATAATATCTCTGAGGTCCAAGTGGCTGCGTGTATCAAAGGTTTGCTCACTTTTTTTTAATTGATGGAGGTATTCCATTGTATGGAGGCACATCTACGCTTTGCAGGATATTTGGGTTGTTCCTAATTTTGAGCAATTATGATCTATTCTATTTATAGATCATAAACATCCATGTAAAGATTTTTGTGTGAACTCAAGTTTTCATTTCTCTAGGGTAAATAAATAGGAATGGATTGTTGGGTCATATGGAAGATATATACATAACTTTATAAGAAATTGTGAAACTGTTTTCTGTAGTGACTATACCATGTTGTATTCATACTGGCAGTGTATGAGAGCTCTGCTTATTATAGATCATCGTTATCAATTGATATTGTCAGATTTTTGTTTTAATTTTAGCCACTTTAATGTATATAGCTGTATCTTGGTGTGATTTTAATTCATATTTCACTGATGGACATTTATATTAGACAACTTTCATGTGCTTATCTGTCAATAATATATATTCTTTGCCTATGCAAGCCATTTGCCAATTTTTACACTGGATTGTTTTCTTACTATTAAGATTTTATTTTTAACAGCCTTATTAAGTTAAAAATTTTGTACCATAAAATATACTCATTTTAAGTATACAGTTTAATGATTTTTATTGTCTTTGGTGATGTACCCAACAACATAGTTTAATTTTAGAATATTTACATTTTCTTAAAAAGAAACATCACTTCCAATTTTGTAGTAGCTCTCTGTTCCACACGTAGCCCTAAACAACCACTAAGCTATTTTCTCCTTCTGTAGATTTAAGTTCCCTCAATTTGATATATATGGAATCATCTAAATCATATGTAGTCTTTTGCAGAGATTTCAAATTGTTTTCTTTGTTTAATTGGGTTATATGTCATTAAATTTTGAGAGTTGTGTATTTTGGATGCAAGTCCTTTATTAGATATATTATTTACAAATATTTTCTCTTTGTGCTTTGTCTTTTTACTTTCTTCATGGTATATTTGAAAAGCAAAAATTTCTAATTTTAAAGAATTACAATATCATTTTCTTTTTTATTGCCTGTTCTTTTGAAGTCAATTCTAAGAAATCATTAGCTACCACAAGGTTGTGAAGATTCAGTTCTGGGTTTTTTTTTCTGATTTTTTATAGTTTTAGATCTCATATTTATATGTCACCCATTTGGAAGTTCTTCTTGTATGTGATGTGAGATAACAGTATAATTCATCTCTTTGTGTGTGGATAGCCAATTATCATATCACTGTTTGTTGAGAAGACTACAATTTATTCCCATTAAATTGCCTTGGCACATTCATCAAAAATCAATTGAACATAAATTTAAGTATTTCTGGACTATTGATAATTTTGTTTCATTGATCTATATGTCTATTTTTATGACAGTACTACAATATCTTGATTACTGTAGAATTGTGCTAAGTTTTGAAATATGGAAGTATAAGTTCTTCAACTTCATTTTCATTTTACAAAAATTTTGACTATTCTAGACGATTTACACTTACAAATTATTTTTAGGATCAGTTTTTAAATTGTGGAATTAGAATAGGAATTTTATAAGGATTGTGTTGAATCTTTCAATCAATTTATAAAGCACGGTCAGAATTGAGTCTTCCAATCCATGGATATGGACTCTCTGTTTATTGAGGTTTTCTTTAATTTCTTTCAAAAATGCTCTGTAATTTTAAATGCACAGTCTCAATTCTTTTATAAATGTATCCCTATATTTGTTAAATTTTATTAAAGGTTATTCTTTTTGATGTTACTGAATAGAGTTTTTGAAGTTCATTTTCAAATTGTTCATAACTAGTATTTAGAAATACAATTGATTGAACTTGTTTCCTGTGACCTTGCTGAACTTATTTATGAAATTCTAATGGGTTTCGGGTTTTTCGGATACCTTAGAATTTTCAATATGGAAAATCATTTCTTCTAATAAAAATAATATTACTTCTGTTAGTAATAAAGACAGTATTTCTGTTCCATCGGAATGCTCTGTATTTCTTTTCTTTCCTTTTTTATAGTTGTTATTGTTGCTATTGTTTGTTTTTTAATATCTGATTTTTCTTTTTAATTACACTTTAATGATATTAAGGTAATTTGAGCACAAATTATTTAGTGATAGAAAATGACAGGAAAACAAGTTTTTTAAGTGCCTCCATTCATTAGTTTAGTCATACAATAAATACTTATTGGGTGCCAAATATATGCTATCACTATCCTAGATGCTATGAATATATTTATTATCCAAGTATATATTCAAGAGTATATTATTATCCTACTTTAGAGGTCATCTATTACGTTCTTTCTTCCATTTGAACAGTTAAATAAGCATTTACATCATCACAACTTAAAGACCAGAGCATTTGGAGTGCCTTTTGCTTGATGGATACTATCATCTCTCTGACTAAGGATAACAGAGTAGAATTGTCACAGGCCACTTCAGAAAGAAGCGTAATATGGTATAGGTCCATATTAAAATAAAACTGAAGGAAATTAATTCCTAGTGCACTCAAAGAACTTACAGAGTTTGCAAGGATAACACTGAACATTTCTATTTAATCACTGAACGAGAGAGCACTAATTGCTCTAACTGATGTCGCATAGAAGACCTTTCTACCCTTCATACAAGAAACTGTTTTAAATGAGAGATTTGAAAGAGAAATAACCTATGCACTACCTTGATGGAATAGTTTTTGTTAAAGAGTTAGGACAATATCAAGGCTTTTTTTAATCCTTTTATCGGAGTTTTGACATAAACTTGTTTTTCTTTCCACTCTAATCACAACTAGCTAAGAACCAAATTAAATAGTTATTTTTATTTGTTTTTGTCTCAAGCTCACCACAATAGCTTCTTTTTTAAGTTTCAAGTCTTAATTTCATTTTATTCAGCATAAAGGTATTAAGGTTGAGTGTCTACTATGCCTGATTTTATCGAAGTCTCCTTGTGTATATTGTGTTATTTAATGTCATTTTTACTCATAATCATAATCTATGTTATGTTTAATATTCCCATTTAGCAAAGTTAAAAAAACTATTCCTTTTTAAAAATTGTGTACACAATTATTCACTCATCCATCTGTCCAAATATTCAACAACCATTTGCAGTCACTATGCAACAATCATGTTGACCACTATAATACTTTGTTAGAGACTACAGAACACAGCGAATAAATCATATCTCCAGTGAGTTAAAATCAAAATATGAGCACAATGCTGTTGCAGCGCTGACGCTGTAAAACTTCTAGACAGAGAGAGGGAAAGAATCTTCAGGGATTACTCTATAATCTAAGAGACAATAAAAGGATGGGTAGAAGTTTTCCAGTCATAGAATAGCATACAGACAAGAGAGAAATCATTCAGCAAGGAAGCTAGCATGTGGAAAACATGAAATTATTATCTGACCTGGATAATTTCCATTTTTCAGTTCAGATCTACCTAATATCTATTTCATTCTTTTTTCTGACCCTGCCTACCAGACTGACTACTTCTGTAAACACAGTGTATCAATAGGATCCATTGCTCTCTGGCCTCTTCTAGGCTTTGCCTAGTGGGAGAGACCTCTGCAGGAGATGGGAGGAAGAAAGAAGAGTGACTTTGGAATATATCAACCACTCTTGCCTTTCCAGATGGCTAAAAATTGGCTAAGTCTCCAACTGTATACATATCTCTTACCAAGTGCTCCTTCCTAAGGTTTCATCTCTTCACATCAGATTATAGGATATTGAATTTACAGACAAAACAGTATCTACTGTGGCCAGAAGTAGGCTGGAAAACAGTAAAGTCTATATCATGTCAGGCAATGTTTTTTGCATGGTTAATATCATCAAGTACATCTGAAGACTATGTTCTATCTTTATACCAAAATGTTTAAATGTGTATAAACACATAAATATTGAGAAACAGAGCTCAATAAAAATGTTTACAAAATAATACTCATATGTGAAGAATAACTACAAAATGGAAGAGTTATTACTTAATTGAGAGTAAGTTATATCAAAAATTTTTATTTTGCTAAAAGACATCATCTTTTTGATGAAAAAGACCCCTTCAATTATATTAAAAAAAAGTGGTAAAGGAAAGTGGTCTAGTATTAGAGTGAAAAAGAAAACTAATAAAATATAACATTAAAAATATGAGCTTCTGGAGTTCCCACCGTGGCGCAATGGATTAAAAATCTGCCTGCAGTGGCTTGGAGGCATAGGTTTAATCCCAAACCTGGTACAGTGGGTTAAAGAATCCAGTGCTGCTGCAGCTAAGGCATAGGTTGCAGCTGTGGCTCAGATTCAGTCCTTGGCCAGGAAACTTCTATGTGCTGTGGGTGTAGCCATAAAATTAAAAAAAAAAAATGAGCTTCTGATAGGTATTTCTGAAAACTTCGGCCTCTATAAAAAATAATAACAAGTGACTTTAAAACTTGTTTAGGTGATATGCTAATTGGTGAATGCAATCTTAGCTGTTCTTTGTGAAACAGTCATACTAAGGAGACTAATGTATTTGAGGATCTGTTGGTAGGTGGAGAATGGTAGCAAGAAGCTCAAATACCTAGGAACATCTAATGTGATCATACCAAAGATTTATATTTCTTTAAAGGAGTGAGAGTATATCTTGGATTTGATCATTTCTTCTCAAGGTCCAAAGGGTGGTTATTTGCATGACCCTGAGGATGAATTTTCTTCATGCTTACTGTTGGGCAAATTGTTACTCTTGGAGAGAGTCACAGAATAGGAAATAATTGAATTTCCAATTATCAGTTTCAAATTGGTCTTCAGCAGTGCACGGAAATTCTGCTTACTTCTTTAGCCAACTAGCTCTCCCTTTCTACTTCAACATTTCTTTTCTTTTCTGATTTTTTTTTTGACCCCACCTAAAGCATGTGGAAATTCCTGGGCCAGGGATCAAAGCTGTGCCACAGCAGCAAACCTGAGCTGCTGCAGTAACAATGTCGGATACTTAACCCGCAGTGTGCCACAAGAGAACTCCAATTTCAACATTTCTTCATTTTCCTCAATCATTAACGTAATTCAGTCCCCAGTGGTAACTCTATTCCAAGTAATTATCATCTCTCACCAAAACAATAATGAGGTAACTTATGTTCCTGTTTCCATTTTTTCCCTCCTTAAATCCGTTTTCCAGACTAAAATCTGATTACGCTCTCTCCTGACTGAATCACCTCAGTTACTTTCCAGAAGTCACAATTCTATGACCTGCACTACAACTATGTCTCAACCGGCTTTCCATCTTCATTTTCAACTTTTCAGTTACATTAGCCTTTAGTTCCTCAAGTGCATGATGTTGTTCCCATCCTTACCCATCAAACTGGTTTCCTAGGGCTACTGTAACAAAGTAGCACAAACTGAGGAGCTTAACAGAAATTTATGTCTCACATTTCTGGAGCTAGAAGTCTGAAGTTAAGGTTTTGGCAAGGGCCATACACCATGTAAAAACTGTGAGGAAATTCTGCCTTGCCTCTTCTTAGCTTCTGGTGGACTGCAGGCATGGCATCCCTTGGCCTGTAGATGCATCACTCAATTCTCAAACCCCAGGTGCCATTCTCTGTATGTTTCTATATTTCTACATTTCTTCTATATACCTTATAATGAATTAGGACCCACCCTTCCAATAAAGTGTTAGTTAATGAGAACATAAATTTACTGCTGCCATACAAATCAAATAAAACAAGGTTCTACCTGTCACGAAATAATTTCTCTATCACTGAACTAATTAGCAGAAAAAAATATATAAAATTTGCAGTGTATTTTGAATTGTCTGTGCAGTAGTAGCTTTATAGGACTCTAAAAGTACTCATGTCACTTAATTTCTCATTTTAGTCTCAAAAAAATCAACCGTCTAAACATTCAAACTACAATTACAAATTTCCAGGGCAAGCAAAAGATTATGATAGAAGGAATATTCAGTTTAGTACAACAAAATTTATTGTACTAAGTATTGTGTCTAACTCTGGAAATACCTTAAAGCAACAGTTCAATATAATGAGAGAAATGCTATGGTGAGCTATAGGCCACAGCAGCAGGGACAGAAATGACCAACAACAATTACTGGCCTTCATATGTTTGACTTTCATCTTCACTTTTGCACATAAATGCTTTGGAATTTAGAGACAAAATGCAACTTCTGATTCTTCGGTAGGTAGGCATTTACTTTATATATTTTTCTTTCTCTTCAATAATTCCTTACATAAATGGTTATATTCAAAGCCATAATCTGTACCCATATAGAGTTTGAGGACTGGAAGAACTGGCTTAGAATTCCAGTTCTTACCATTTGGGATATTATAAACAATTTACTTAAACTTTAAGCCTGTTTTCTTTTCTGTAAAACAGAGGTAATATTATTATTTGTTATTGAAATTTTCTTGATATTAAATATTTATCTATATATGTATTGTGTGTAATAAATTGGCTGGTCATGCTTAGTAATAAATATATGTTACTATTATTAACTTTACCAACATAAGCATGAGAGGTGAACCTTAAACAGTTTTCAGTTTCACACATGTGCATTTTATGTTTTGTATGATTCACTAGATTTCCCTAAACCAAGTGCTGTTTTAGAATTATTTTTTCATAGCTAACATTCACTTTTGCCTATTAGCTATCATACATAATAACTTAATAATATTTCCTTTAAGTAAATTGAAACTAAAGTTAATATTATGAATAGCATATAGATAAATTGCAGTATATCTACTGAAGATCTAATTCCACCTAATAGTCACAAAAGCAAAAAGAGGTGAACAAGTTAATGAATTATCCTTATTTTGAAATACTTATTCATAAGATTAAAGGTTTTTGGCTTAAATAATACTTATTCTTTGATTAAAGTGTTGCCTTTGAAAATTCTGCATAAATAAAAACATATCTGAGAAACACAAAATGGCTAAAAGTAAAAGTAATATAATTTAAATAATGTATTTTATTAATAGATATGCCAAAATATAAATAATTTATTTAATGTTATTTTTCTAATCTGAATATTAGCCATAATTTTGTAATTAGCTATATTATCCAATTTAAAACTAGAACATGATTCTCCCAAGGCATACTGTTCCTATTTTCCAAGTGAATAAAGCTTGACTTTTGTTACCATATTCAAAGAATTTCTAATTTCTCAGAAAGTTGCAGTCTAAAATCGTATGTAAATATATTTTAGAACCTTAAATATATTTGCTATAACAATTCTGTAATACATAGGTACAAGACAGACACTATGAATATTTACATGATGCAGTATGAATTCAATTTTGGAGGCATTAAGAGAGCATAGCCTCAATTGAACTCAATTTATGCATCCTTATCTAAATCCTGAACTTGTCTCTGGATTCTTTTGAATGGATATATTGACAATATCCTTCCTAGGGATTCCTTATCTTTGTCAATCATATAGTTATTATCCATACTAGTTCTCTAGAACTTTCTTCTCCACATAGAAGAAAAGTAGAGATTTGGAGTATAGAATTCATATTTTAAAGCACCTAATACACACCTTTCCAATTCCATTCAGCAGACATTTATGAGTTTTGATAATGTGTCAGGCACAGCATCAAACAATCAATACTTTCACTTATATTATTTCTATTGATCTTGACTTCACCACTAAGATAGGCCTCTTCTTATTTCTATTTCAAAAATAATGAAGGTGAGGTTCAAAAAGGCTAAATAAGTGACAGAATAGGACTTGAACCTTGATCTGTCTGATTCCTAAGACTATGCCATAATTATTCAATGTGGCCTTTATACAAAGAAAATTTTTATCAGTTTGCTTACCAGAAGAGTGATAACCTTGGGCCTTGAAACTCCTTTGAAATTCATTTTAAACTCTGCTAACAAGAGAGCTGACAAAATTTTTTTGTTTGTTTTCATACAGGTATATGGCCATTATTGATCCCTTGAAACCCAGACTCTCTGCCACAGCAACCAAGATTGTCATTGGAGGTATCTGGATTCTAGCATTTCTACTTGCCTTCCCTCAGTGTCTTTACTCCAAAATCAAAGTCATGCCAGGCCGTACTCTTTGCTATGTGCAATGGCCCGAAGGTCCCAAACAACATTTCACGTAAGTTAATCTCTATTACATTTATCAATTAAATGTACTGAACACTTAAGGAACTATAAGCTGGAAGCAACAATTAAGCAGATAAGACGTATACATTTCTCTCAAGGGTTCACATATAACTCAGGAAGAGAGACACATAAAAATACTACAATATGATATGGTCAGTTAGTCTGTATAAGTTACAAAGGTTTCTAAGTGGAAAAATGTGATGACCTGAATATGGAGTAGATCTGGAGAGTGTCTGGAATAGGTGATAGGATCATTGGAAATGAAAGTACAAAGGAAAGTGAAGCTGTTATCAATTGAGAAATGAGTAAGAAGGGAGGAACTGAAACCCAAAACAGTGGGCTGCTCTTTTAAGAAGTCTGGCTGAAGGGAGGGGAGTCCTGGTAGGTTCTTGGCTGTGTTCCTTTGTTTTACCATTAAAGAAACTTAAGCACTAGATTGGAAAGGAAATGGGAACGATGTATGATAGAAATTGGACCTACCTTAAGAAAAGCAAATGGAAAAAATAAAACATAACTGTGCACTTGTTTTATTTCAATAATATTCATATTTAGTGATATATTTTTTCCTTTAAAAATAAAAAAATGATGCTACTCTAATGGTCATCTTTTCTGAAGCAGCCATTTAATCAAACTCTGCTCTACCAAGAGTCCAGATTTTTAGAGAAAAACATTAGTAAGTATTTATTGAAGGAAAAGCAGGCAGCAGTTATTAACCTGAGGACTATATGCTATCTATGCATTATTAATAACTCTTAGTTGTATAATAACAAAATTAATCATCATAAAAGTAAATTATTTGTTCGCCGAATCAATTTCCCACTAACTTTAAATTAACACTTAATAAGCTACTAGCTATAGGACAGCAAAGAGTTTTAAGATTCACTTTACAAAAAAACACAGATTTAGAAGACAAGCACAGCAAACTCTTTAATCACTTTAAAGCCTTCCTAAGACAGCATTAGCCACACAAGTTAATATAAACTCTAATTTGGTTATTATGTTATTGGTTGCCATTCTTATTCCTCCCTAAATTCATCCTTATAATTTTGATTGAAAGCTATGAAATTTCAGAATTAAGGTTGATAATTTATAGTATCATGATTTTGGTATGACTAATATATCTGTATGCTATTTACCAATAATGATGCAATCAAATGTCCCATGACTTTTGAAAAATTCATGTAAATGTTCATATGGAACTTTCTGGGCCAGGGATTGAACCTCTGCAACAACAACAACCTGAGCCACGGTAGTGACAATGCAGGATCCTTATCCAACTGAGCAACACGAGAACTCCTGTAAATGTCTTTACCTGATTTCTAAAATCGCAGTCAATAGCTTGTTGATCCAGTGTGACTCAGAGTATCTCTTTACATTTTTTCAATGAATGCAAAACAATTTATTTCAAATATGAAAAACAATTTATTTCAAACATGACTGATGTTGCAGGAAATATCGAATGGTTTTACACAAGAGAAAACATGTCAGTTGATCAGTTTATTCTCGCCTCTGTTCCTCTTAATTATATATTTAATTAGGCTAGCGCAGCAGCTACCAAGCCGAGGAAAGACATGTGTCTTGAACCTCTAGGCAAGGGGAACATGTGTAGTTTAAAAGAGCACTGCAGTTTAGCTATAGTTTTCATACATATTTCATTTGAAACATAGATTGACAAAGGTTAACTGGTAGCATTTGGATGGTTACACATGACAATATTTTGATGGCTTTATAAAATAAAGACAGAGAAAATGTGGAAATAACCTTTGACATTTATTCAATGATGATTTAAAATAGAATATATTCAGAGTCTTACTATTTCATTCTAATATGCTCTTCAGTATGTGTTTTTCATATTTCTTACAGTTACCATATTATTGTTATTGTGCTGGTGTACTGTTTCCCATTGCTTGTCATGGGTATCACATACACCACCGTTGGAATCACACTGTGGGGAGGAGAGATCCCAGGGGACACCTGTGACAAGTACCATGAGCAGCTAAAGGCTAAAAGAAAGGTACTGTTTCACGTAATTTACTCAGCACTTGTGTAAATTATGGCACGTTTTTTATCTTCTATAAGCTACTGACCATATTAGTCTGTAGTTGGAAGTAGCTCTACATACTTGGAGTAGTTCTACAATAGTTGGAAGTAGTTCTTCCAACTATGTGGACACTTCCCTTAAAAAACACTTCAACAATTTTAAAACACAGTCACTTCTTTACAGAAAGACTTTTTATTTTTGCTTTGTTATCGTATGAAGGAAAATTTGTGACCCTACATGTAGATAGATAGACAGATAGATAAATTTGATTATATATAGATATACATCCTGAACCAGAAACAGGATTTTGTTTATAGTGCAAATAAATATTATCCCTTCTTTTTAAAAAATCTGATTAAAATCAAATGCATTGTAAAACTGAATGTAGAACTCATTTCCAGATCATTTAAATTTGATCTCTTATTCACTTATTTTAATTAATCAAGAATCTGTGTTTAAGATAGCTTTAAGATTTTATCAAGATTTATAGTTAAGGTAAGTTACATTAAGGATAAAATCAGTTCCAGAAGTGGCCTAAGTTGCTTGGTTTCTTTTCTATGCATTAATTTAACAAAGAATATAAATGGCAAATTTCCTGTGATGATATTAGGAAATTATAGCACATGCTAAAAGAGATGCCATTCTTGAGATAAATGAAGCTTCTGGAAGATTATATAGTACATCAGAGGCATTCTGTTCAATAAAGGACAAAAATAGCTAGAGCTACAGAAATACAATCAACTTGGACTCCACTTGAAGTGAAATTTCAGAAGTTTCTAGTGGAATAATTATGAATACTCTGCAAATGGAAATATTATCCATATGACTTAGACTTCAAATATTAATACATTGTGTGGACTTATAAGCTTGTATGTAATGCAGTGTGATTTACCTATTTGTGTCCCTCCCTCCCTATACCTTCATGAAACATTTCCACTCATTTCCATGTATTTTAACCAATAATTTGTCATATTATTATTACTATTAATCATAAAAGCATAAAATCCTTTTTAAATATCTCCATATCTTATAACATAGTGTGCATTTGATTTTCTTTTAAAAATGTATATTATCATCCATGTATAAAACTAATATTTAGTAGCAGGTTTTCTAGGTAAATGAAAATAAGAACCATAAAGTTATCTTTTTAAGTTTACAACCCAATATCTCCCCAATAAAGAAAAATAAATCTTTTAAGTACTTTTATATAGAAGTTCATGATTGTTTACCAAGTATTTTTCATTCAGATATCTTGAGAAAAGTTTGTATTTTGGCTGATAAATCAATGGACACCATTAAAATATATCTGCTTTTTATATTTCTGAAATTATATAAATATTTTAACATATAAGAATATGATGAAAATGTACCCAACTGGGAATTTTAAAGCCTCATTGTCTTAAAGGAAAGGAACTAAAATCAAAGTTAAAAAACACTTAAAATTTATGACAGGTATGGATGACAATATCATTTTTTTTTAGGGCCACACCCATGGTACATGGAGTTTGCCAGGCTAGGGGTCGAATTGGAGCTGTAGCTACAGGCCTACACCACAGCCACAGCAACAGCGGATCTGAGCTGTGCCTGCAACCTACATCACAGCTCACAGCAATGCCGGATTCTTAACCCACTGATAGAGGCTAGGGATGGAACCTGCATCTTCATGGATACTAGTCAGGTTCATTAACTGCTGAGCCACAATGGGAACTCCCATAAAATATTTCTAATTTAAACAGTGACATGTAAGAAAAGTAATTTCTTTGGTCCCACTCTCTAATTTCTACGCTACCTGGGATACAACCTGCAGTCAGTAACCTCCTATAACTGAGTTTTGCATTGACTGAAAATGCTACATGTTTTGATTAAATTTTCTCCCTGCTCTTTATCTGTGGCAGTGGATAGGAACTATTTTGAAAATACTAGAAAAGATTCTGTATGGTCCTTTCTGGTTTACTAGTAGTACTTGAGAAGTGGAAGTCTTTTTTTTTTTTTTTGAAAAAGATAATATGGATAGCACTTTAGGAGGAAGTATCTGCAGCCCCCAAGTGCTTGGCAGTCACTTGAAAAGATTTCTCTATGGATCATCCACTAATATTTCTCATTCTGTAATTGTGGGTATAGGGAAGATTGCAATCAGGTTTACACATCATGGATTTCTAAAAGGAAAATTAAACTTTGGATATAAAATCTGCAACAGGTATTACAACACCAACATACAAAAATCTGTCCCATTTCTATACACTAATAGCTAACCATTAGAAAGAGAAATTAGGAAAAAATTACCATTTACAATTGAATCAAAAAGAATAAAATATCGAGGAATAAACTTAACCAAGGAGGTGGAAGACCTGTCCACTGAAAACAATAATACCATGATGAAAGAAACTGAAGAAGACACAAATAAACACAAAGATGTTTAGTGCTCATGGACTGGAAGAATTAATATTGTTAAAATGCTCTTACTACCCAAAGCAATCTATAGATTCAGTGTAATTCCTATCAATATTCTAATAGCATTTTTCACAGAGACAGAGCAAATAATCACAAAAAAAACCCCTGAATAGCCAAAGAAATCTTGAGAAAAGTAAGACAAAGCTAAGGAACCACACATTAATTTTAAATTATGTTAATGAAGATATAATATAATTTGGTATAATTATAGTATGGTATTGGTATGAAAACAAACACATTGATCACTGGAACAGAACAGAGAGCCCAGAAATAAACCCACACATATATGACCAACTAATTTACAGCAAACGAGCCAAGAATATACAAAGGACGGTACCTCCAATAAATAGTATAGGGAAAAAAGATAACCATATACAAAAGAATGAAAACAGACCACTATTTTACAATTCTCAATATTTCAGAATATGTGCTTGCATGTAAGAATAGTATCAGCTGCTGATTTTATAATATCGCTCTTTATATGGATAGATTAGACTGAATAAGGCTCTTGCAGTGGTTTCAAAATGTGTTTCTATTTAAAACTTAGAACTACCTGAAGTTTATTTTTGTAAGTTGTGGGATTAGATCCCGGTTTTATTTTCTAGGTGCTTTCCTACTGTACCTACGGCCATTTAATGAGTAATTCATCTTTTTCAACATTAGCTTAAAATGTCAAAATTATCATATTCTAAATCCTCTAATGTGTCTGAGACTCAGTCTACACGCTGTTTTATCTGGCTGTTCAGGCATTATCACCACAATGGTTAATTAATCAAGTTTTATAAGGTAGTTTAATATCTGACAGAGAAGCTTGCCATCCATATTTCTTCTTTTTCTTTTTTTTTTTTTTTGCCCATGCCCATGGCATGCCAAAGTTCCAGGCCAGGGACTGAACCCATGCCATAGCTGTAAGCAGAGAAACAGCAGTGACAATGTTGTAACTTAACCCACTGAGCCACCAGAGAACTCCTATTCCTTTTTCCCCCAGAATTTTCTTAGCTATTCTTGTTTATTTTTATATATAAAATTCCATGAAATCATTTTGTTTCATTAAAAACTATTTCTCTTTATGTAATTAGATTATATTTACCAACTTTGAGAGAACTGAACAGTAAGTAATCAGCGAGGAAAATGGAGAATGCATCGACAAATAGATAAACGAATGGCATTCTTTTATATTACTCTTGGGCAAGTGAATGTCATAACCAGGAGCAAAGACTCAGTGTGCCAAGTTCAAATGATGACTCTGGCACATACCTTGGGTAATATAACCTATCCAAGCTTCACAGAGGTAACATTCCCTGTAAAATGAAGTGAAAATAATAATAATGTGTATCATGTGGTTGTATAAGCATTAAATGCGGCAATACATGCTAAGTACTTTAAAAGGTGCCTGGAAAATAGAACTGTACTCAGTAAATGGTACTTTAGGCACACATTGTGAATATATTTGCTAGTATTGCAGAGATTGGAAAGCGTCATGTGGTAGAAAAGTAAAGAGGTATGATATAAAATAGGGCTTTTATCTTTTTAAACATAATATTGACCAACATTTTATAGTGAGTCATAGTTTGTAAATAACTTCTAGAATTTTTCTGTTTTACAGAAAAATGAAACTGAGTCTCAAATGTACAAAATTAATAAGTGACAGAACTTGGTCTTGAATCCTGGACATAAGTTTTTAGAATTGAATTCTTTGAGAGAACTAGCTCAAAGGTCCAGCTTTCAGAACGGTACTTTATGTCTGAATATTATTTGTATTACACAAGATGCATTCTCATACACTGACTGTGTGAACCTTCAGAATATGCCTGGGAGGTAGGGCTACTGGATATTATTTTCTTCCATTTTAATAAATCATGAAACTGAAGCTCTGAGAAGATGAAAGGTGTCTAAATGCATGTATCTGGTAATAGTGCAAGTGGTATCCATTCAGTCCTGTGGAGTCCAAAATGGCCATTCTTTCCATTACATTGAACTGAAAAGAACTGTCAGCCACCCTTAACCAATCTTCTGCCCATTTTCTCATTTATAAAATATTGAAATATTATTTTTTCTGGATTTTTTTGATGAGGGCAAATAAAGATTATATCTGTATTAAAGTGTCTGGTACCTAATGCTCATAAATATGCAATTCTAATCTGCACTTACTTTCATCTATTCATAAGACAAAAATAAACCTAATCATGATCACTAATAACATGAATAACACTTGCGATAGCTCTATAAAAGCAACTAGCATTTATTGTGCTTGTTACATGTCAGGCACTTGATTTAGGTGCTTTAAATAGATTAGCCATTTGAATTCTGACAACTACAAGAGAGAGGCACTATTGTTATTTTTCACTTGACAGATGAAGAAATAGTCATTAAATGGGTTAAGTAACTGCCTAGTATATTGAATGATAGAGTCAGGATTTGAACCCAGAAAACCTAATTCTAAAGAGTGAATTCTTATATTCTTAACTTCTACATTATATTGATCACTTCTAAACTTTCCTCAAGGTGCAGTTGTAGTAAATAAGATAAAGTAATTCTTTTCTTATTTTTCTATTTGTTTAATAACCAGTAGTACATTTTAATAACAATATTGTAATATTTGCTGACATATTCTGAGTTAACCCATATGTGGGTTAAATTAATCAAAAATTATTGTTTTTTAAGGAAAAGTTATTTTTCAGTATCAGAAATCCACTTAAAATTTATTTTTAGTACCAGCAGTCAATACAAAAATTAATTCTTAGAAAACAATTTACCAGTAAACTGGGACTGTGTGCATGCCAAGGGTGAAATAATGGAGTCCAAAACTAGCTAAGAAACCATAAGGAAAACTTGTCAAAAATTCTGTGAGCACTTTTATTCTAAATTTTATGGCCACATCCGCAATATATGGAAGTTCCCGGGCCAGGGATTGAATCTAAGCCATAGCTGTGACCTACACAGCTGCGGCAACACTGGATATTTTAAACCCCTGTACCAGGCCAGGGATCAAACCCCCACCTCCAAAGCAACCTGAGCCGCTGAAGTCAGATTCTTAACCCATTGAGCCACAGTGGGAACTCCTATTCTATAAGCTTTTATAGCATACAATCTAAACACATTTTATTTTACCTCACAGTAATAGTCTGGGATAGATAGGAACAGTTTTATCATAGTTTAGAGATACGTAAGTGGAAAAGTTGAATCTAGAGAAGGTAATGGTGTAATAGAAAGGGATCGGTGTTAAAAACTTGTAAAAATAATCATTAGAGTTTGGTGATTCTTAGATTCAAAGACTGAGGGAAAGGAAATGGAAAAATTCTATTTAAAGACAAGTGCTGAGGGAATTAGGACATTATTGACAAAAAATGTGGAGTCTGTGAGAAAATACAGCAGTTTGGGATGAAGAAGATAAATTCACTTTAAGAAAATCCAGCAAGGTGGAAATGATCTGTATGCAGCTGGAGGTATGTCCCGCAGAGGGAACACTTACTTATTCTGCTGAAGAGGACAACTGTTGTTATTACTGCAGGAGATGTTTCATACGTCTGTAATCCATGAGCACAAGTTCATATTCTTTCACATAGGAGCACAGGGTATTTTGTGCCCTGATTAGAATTTTTCATAATAACATTCTGTGACACTCTCTGAATGATGCAATAATTGTGAATATTTGTATACCACATACTGGGAATATAGGTGAACACAAATTCCTCCTCATTTCTCCTGTTTTTCCTGCCCAGTCTCCATACCCCCAACCTCCTGAAACACAAGTCAAAGGGGTAGAGAAAAATCCTTTTCCCAGATGTGTCAGTTTCTATTTATATTTATTTCACTGTTTCTACCTTTTACTATTTGTAATTTAGTTAAAGGAAGATTTTCTCAACTAATGCTGAAAAATTCATTGATAACACTGTTCCCCTTTATTAGAAGTTAATAGTTAAGAACAGATTAATAAAACATCCTTTGAAAAAGACAAGTTGCTATCTGATGGTTGTCACAGTTACTTTTGAGCTCTCAAAGGTAAGAAAGTAGTAGTTCCCCCTGTGGCTAGCAGGTTACGAAACCAACTAGTATCCATGAGGACGTGGGTTTGATCCCTGGCCTTGCTCAGTGGGTTAACGATCCAGAATTGCTGTGAGCTATGGTATAGGTCGCAGACATGACTTGGATCCCACATTGCTGTGGCTCTGGCCCACAGCTATAGCTCCGATTGGACCCCTAGCTTGGGAACTTCAATATGCAGCAGGTGTGCCCCTGAAAAGCAGGGGGGGAAAAAATTAAGAAAGTAAATACAACTTGTCTTCTCCCTTACATCATTTTGCATCATCATCACACAGCTTGTGTTAATATTAATATATAGTCTTTTAGCATCTTAGCCTTTGCTAGCAAGAGATGGCTTTATACTTGTTTATTCAGCATAGTGATAGATTGACTCTTTGGTAATAACCATTCAGATGTGTGTGAGGTGAAATCTCACTGTAGTTTTGATTTGCATAGTGATAGACTGATCGATAGTGACTCAGATTTTCAGATTTTTCTCCAGCTTCTATTTCAAAAGACCCAATTTGTTGGAAAAAGAGCCAACCTACAGAAATCTGTGTTCAAAAAATATATATATAATAAATACAATTAACCTAAACTGTAAGACAATGATCTCAAGAAACCACCGTAATTTTTCAAATGATTCAACTGGAGGAAGAAATAATTTCATTTAAATTCATAGTAAATAAGCTACCATGGACCTTTGGAATAGAGAGGTTCAGTTAACAGAGTGGTGGATAGCGGGGATGTACTTGTAGGTTTATGAGTACGTACATGATGCATGTCTCCCTAACAGGTTTGCTAGCCTAGCAAATATTTCCATGAGCCTTCTCTTCTGCCCCAGGCCCTCAGATGGTAACATCAGCTATAAATATTTTCTTAAAAACAGAAATCCTTTCTAAAACCCAAAGAATACATGAATACATTATTTTTTAGTGCTCCTTTGGTTGACAGCAGCTAGGACACCAAGGTTCCTACAGTTAAGGGCTTTCTGGCACTAAGGAAGATTTCTGCTCTGCTATAAAGATACGAGTTCCTTGGCAAGTGAGAATTCTTTTTAATGAGGGACTAGGATAGCACCCTTCTCCACTTCATTTTTAGCAGGCTTATCCTTAAGCAGAAAGAAAATCGACGAAACTGTTTTTCTGTTTGTTTGACTTGATTTTTACTCCTTTATCTCATCCCCAATTGGCAGTTCGCTTTTTAAAAAAAAAAAACTCATTATAGTTGACTTATAAAATTGTGTTAATTTCAGGTGAACAGCAAAGTAAATCAGTAATACATATACATATATAAGGCAGTTTGCTTTTGAGAACTCTTCTATTTGCTTTTTCTCCTCTACTACTTTTTCTTCATTTCTCCCTTAGAGGAGACGGTTCCTTTTCAAATTATTTTGCCATTCCATCTTTACATAATCCTTGCAACAAGAAACAGTGCACCCTAGAATGACACCTCTCTTTGTCTACCCCCCACATAATGCTATATAAGTGATTCTTACTCCTTTGATTTTGGAATAATAGCTAGTTCCTAGTAACCTACTCTTTTCATTTACCATTATTTATTTCATATACCCATATTTGAACTAACTTCATGTATATCACTTTTTTTTCATTTTCATGTGTTCTGAATGACAAATGTAAACTTTACTGAGGATTTTGTACAGTAGTCCAAAGGGAGAATTTGACTCTCAGAACATAAAACCCCCTCAGCATTTCTTCTCAAGTCAGCTCCCAGGCAATTATATGCGTCTCTCCCTCTTCATCCCCTTCCCCCTTTTCTTCTCTCTCTTCACCTTTCCTTCTTGCAGCCTCTCCTTGACCTGTTTCTCTGCCTCAGACCATTCAGCCATAATTTTTCAAGACAAAATTGGCATTGTTCCTACAATTCAAACTACTGAATCACAGTCCCTATGATTCAAATAATTCCAAATTTGCAGTCCTCATCTACATCCATTACCCTTCTCAGCAAACAAAATACTCCCCATATACTCAATTTCACCCTTCTTCAAGTCAGGAGAAGATTATAAAGAGAAAACTAATGTTGTTTTCTATTTCTGCCACACCAGGTTGCATGTGAACCCTTTATGCATGTGATTCTAATTACTTGCTCCAGTTTTTTTCAGATGTCTTTCTGCTACTGTTTTCATTTTTATTTCATTTCTGATAAGATTTCAGAGACTTTCCTCTACTACTTTGTTTAAGTAGTAGATCCCAAAAAGAGTATGATTCTCTGTACTTCACTCAGCATATTCCCAAACACAAGAATTTTGTATTTCATCTGTATTTCTCCCAAACCTATCTTTAATCGGTTTTTATCTGGAAATATTAAGAATAGGAGAAAAAATACGTTGTGAATACTTCTTACCTTTGGATTCTCAGGTATTATCCTCAGATAATTCCTTCCTCATTATTTCATCATTTTCCAACATGATCTGAAATACAAATTATACGAATCTCTGAAATAGGGATTTCTGAAGCGTTTTGCCACAGCCACCTAAGCCCAGATGAGAAGAATGATTTCCACTGACACTTTAAAGGAACATAAACATGTTTCACATATTAAATCTGAAAAGGAAAAGAGAATCCTGAAAGAACTGAAAATGATGGATAAAATACTAGTTACATACCAAAGGGAAACTCCAGTATTACTTAGAATAAACAACAGGCACCTCAAATCCTACTCATGCAGATTAAAATGCAGAAGATCAAGTATTAGGTAATAGTTCCCGTCATACACAGCACCTTGCTGGAAATTGAAAACTAATGACCGGTGACCACAGGCTTGTTTGCCATAGTTAATCCAGCTTGAACAGCAGAGAATGTTTTATTTTAGACAAGGATTCATGGAGAACTACAAGACAGTTTTTCATTCACTTGATTGAAAATACAAGCCAGGTTTCCATCATTACAGTTCTGGAACATTACAGTCTACCTCCTAGATATAAGATTTCATGAAGCATCTCCTGGAATATTTCATTACCAGTCCATGTAATTCTACTACGTGGAGGAGTAAAAGGAATTCAGAACAGTAAGCACAAACTCCAGCGCTTTAGGCAATAAAGAAGTCACCTTACATTTATTTAAGGATCACCTGTAATGCAAAGAATGGGAGACCCTATACTTTACAATTTCATTACTTTTGCTTTCTTAGCTTCTTCCCATAAGACAACTGAGAATTTAGGCAGTTTGAGCAGATGACTCAAAGGTTAAGTGTTTACCCATAACTTCCTCAAGTCTCATAACCTGAGATGGGAGCCATAGTTCAGAGGCATTTTGCTATAATGATCTTATTTGTTAATACATATAAGGCATATCAATGGCTGCTCTGTTATATTCTACGCTAAAAAAAAAAAAAAACAAAATCATAAGCAAAAGAGACCATTTTCCAGCACATAAATTTGTCAATGTTTTTTTTTTTAATTTTAGAGAAAAAATCAGAATCTCTGTCTTTGGGTGATTTAACAGCACAGATAGGATTCTCATTTCTCTGAAATAGATCGGTTTTGCACACAATCATCTTTTTCATCCAACTAAAGTAATATGTTATACTAGTAGAGCTGGGAAAAGCTCATAGCTTTATTTATATTAATTTTAAGTATCAAGAGAAAGAATGAATCTATTCATTTTGAATCTTCTATCCAAAAGAGTTGTAGGTATACTTCAGTTTGAGAGCAAACAGACCTAGCAAATGACATCACAAAATTCCCATTGATTATTGTGCTCTACAATTAATTTTGATTAAAACTTTTATATGTACTTTATTTTATTTTTTGGAAGTGTGATTCATTAAAGCTGACAAATACCCTTCCCTAAACACCTTGACATCGGTCTCTTCTGATTGCTCCTTATAACTGAGCTCCACATTTTCACAACAACACAGTTCTTCCGCAGTATTATGTTGGCATTCACTTCAGTGTGCGACTGGGAATTCAAGTGGCCACAGACTGCTGACTAGGCTCACTGTCTGTATGCTTATCAGGCTGCTGCCACCTTCCTTTGGTCACTGTCTTCTCATGTTCTTCATCCACATGTTACCTTGTTCTAGATCCTTGGCACTTCCTTCTCAAGAGTAGTTATCCATCAGTTAAACCCTCTCTCTTCTGAGTCATGATTTCACTCCACTATGACACTCCCTCAAAATATAACCACTCACGTCTCTTCTATGTTGTGCTGTTTATTTATCAAAGTTATTTAAAGACCTCACCTATTAATTGAAAAACTTATTTTCTCATTTCTTCTTGATTATGGATCACATTTTTATATTATTTTGCATGTACGATAGTTTTTGATTATATACTGGATTTTGAAAGATATTATATTAAGACTGTAGATGCCATTATCTTCAACTGAAAAATGCTATACTTTTTATTAGTAGGCAATTAAATTACTGATCAATCACTCAAATTTGAAGAGGTTTGGTTTGTACTTCGTTAGCGTGAATCTATTTTAGTTTCCCCCTTCGTTTTAAGGTTGATATCTTAATCCTGGGCATAGTATTTACTCCTGAGGCCTAGGCCTTCTGTGAAAATCCAAATTGTTTACTGAAACTCTAGTTTAAATGAGATTCCAACTCTAAGCCCTGTCTCCCTTAGTATCTGCTAAAATCTCTTCACTCTTACAGGCTTTTAGCTGTTGTTCACCTCCCAAGCTACTGATAGCCTTGTCCTGAGCATGTGCAGTGCAGGGACAACCAAGGATTTAGATTTAAACCAAGGATTTTGTACATATATATACTATATACAATATGTATTCTGTGTACACCATATACAGTATCTACAAATTATATAATATGTTGATGTTTCTGATACTAGAAAGATCTTTGTAATAAATCCTGTCCTTTTTCTCTGGTTGTATCTTTCCTGCTGTGCAGTAACCCACAAACACATACTAATGTTTCACTTATAATTGAGCATTCACCAATATCATGTTCAGGAGTTTCCTCTAGCTCAAGTCACTAATATTTGACATTACTGATCAAATTGAATCCATAAAATTTAATTTTCTGGAACACCACTGATTTTCCTGACATATTATGATGAAGACTTAAATTTTGTGTTTTAAAATATATTTCTAGAATTTTTAAAATAGAGGATATTTCTCTTTCCTAGAAATTACCCATGGATCTAAAGGAGTAAATATATAGACAGGTTATTTTTATTTTTCTCAGATGAACTTTGTAAACCAATTGAGACCCTAAATGCCAATAAAAATATACTGAGATTATATGCCATGGATTAGCTTTATGCTCTACATATTATAGTTACCATTAGAGTATAAGTATTTTTAACTTTTTAAAACACATGATCTTTTAATTATCAATTTTTTACTAAAAAGTTTCAAGTTATTAATTTTCCAGTTATAAAACTAAAAGATGTATCAAGAACAGAATATTTATTATCCCTCTTCTTCCCCTGTAATCATCTTAATAATTTTTTTTCTATAGGAAAGCTTTTCAAGGAATACCTCTTATTTTATTATTTATAGAAATATGCTATATTGGAGAAGTGGCAAAGCCACTGTGACTGTAAAATGATTAGGCTTTTGATTTTTAAGCTATAATGGGAAACATACCATCTCTCTATCTCTGTTTCACAATCACACACACACGAACACATATACATAGCAGGAACTATGCTTTTTAAGACAGACGTTCTTTTTTTTTAAAGAGTTATTTTTAAAACTCATATTGTCTGCACACCTTCTAAAATTTGCCAGAAGCCGTTGGCTTTCCAGCACTCAATCTTTATCTTGTCCATTACCCCCCAGCACAGCACTGTAGCCTTTCCTTTGCCTTTACAAAAGCACATTCATAACCAATTTAGGCCATAGTACCAGTAATTTAAGATATGCTTATAAGTTAGTCATATTGTGGGAATAAAGTAAAAATGAATATCTCAGTATGCCCTGAACATTTGATGAGCCTGGCATTCTTATTTCTATTTAATCCTCACAGTCCCCTGTGTGATGAGTGTTCTTATCTCATCTTTACTAATAAGACCACTGATGTTCAGAAAAACTTAAGTAACTTCCCCATTGTCACATAGCTATTTATAAATAGGGCCTATATTTGAATCAGTATTTGGATCTCATGCTGTTGACCCTGCTGTACATTGCTGTGCAATGCAGACTTCAAAGTTTGCTTCTACCTACTCCATAAAGAATGTAAATGGCTCATCAAGTGGCTTATATACCACTGATCAGCCACTTGATAAGCCATTTAAATTCTTTGCCTCAGTACTAAATAGAATCAAGTTAATAAAACACATGCTTTAAAATATCAGGGAAAGATTCCTCTCAGCAAGTCTCTAAATAAGTTCTGTGTATTGTGTCTCTCCAAGTTTGGGGATTATTCTTCCCAGACCAAATAATGAATTATAACATATATTTAATACAAATATTAAAACTAATATCAAAAGAAAAGCATTACTTTCTAGAATAATATCAATAGGTAATTACCAACTCAGAAGGAAAGCCTAGAAAATAATGGAACTAAATAGAATTAAAACACATTCACATGAGAATTTGAAATTATAATAGCTTACATTTAGTACTGCTAAGGCCTGGATTGTGTCTCCCCCAAATTCGTATGTTGAAGCTCTAACCCCTAATAACATATATTTGAAGACAGGGTCTCTAAGGAAATAATCACAGTTAAATGTGGTCATAATGATGGGGCCCTGATCCAATAAGATTACTCCCCTCGTAAGAAGAGACACCAGAGAGCTCACTTACTCTCCTTCTCTGTGAGTAGAGAAGGACAGCAAGGTCATATGGATACCCGGTGGCTGCCTACAAACCAGGAAGCAGAACTGCACCAGAAACCATCTATGCTGGTGCCCTGAGATCAGTCTTCCAGTGCCCAGAAGTGTGTAAGAATAAATGTCTTTTACTTAAGCCACCCAGTCTATGATATTTTGCTATAGCAACCCAAGCTAATTAAGACAATTATTTTATTATTAGATATTAAAATATAAAAATAATTATAACAGTTTTCCCCAAGTGATATTTAAAGTATTATTTTAAATAACCTTCCTCACAATCCTACAAGATCAGTTTCATTTTATATATGAAAAAACAAAGGCTTAGCAAAGACTGGAAAAGATAAAACAAACAATTGGCTAGCAAAGCTGTGACTACCATTCACATTTCCAGGTTCCAAGTCCATTTTTATATCACAGCGTCTATGTTATGATGTTAAGAGTAAACACTTTGCCTATATGAAGACTCATTATCATCAGCACTATCTATAACTATTAAAAATGTGACTGAATGATACAGGCCATTTTTTGCAAAGAGCAAAGTTATCTATATGTTATTCATTATTTTTCCAATATAGAGAGAATCTAAAGAGAAAATGTATAATGCTCTCTCAGTATCCTATACGAGGATATCACAGCCAAGACCATGTATAAGAAGGTCAATCATTCCATTTTTAATTAGCCATAACCGTCTCATTTGCCTATTCATGTATTCATTTATTCAAAGGAGGGCCATCATGAGCTGTATTATTCTAAACTCTGGAGATGCAAGGATAAACAAACGACCATGGTCCCCATAGGATTTGTATTCAAGTGAGGCAGGGAGATTTCCTAGATAAACAAAGTAAGGACAAATTGTGCCAGGAATTCTGAAGGATATAAACAAAGTAATATGGAAAGAATAACCAAAATGAGGGCCATTTTGGTTAAATGAGCTTTAAATGAGCTGACAGGAAATATCTTTTGAAGATGACTCGCTGAGCTCTTACCACTGAGAACCAGTCAGGCACACAAACAGCTGAGCTACTCGGGGCAGGAAAGACAACATGGACAATGCCTGGAACAGGAAAGTGTTGATGTGTTTAAGGATGAGAAAGTAAGAGTGCTGGACCATAAAGAACCAAGGGGAGTATGTAATGGGTGAGAATGAGAACAGGGCAGAAGAAGCAAAATACAGAGGAAGTTTTGAGCAACAGTAAGATTGAGTTTTATTCTAGATACAATGAGGAAACCATTTAGTGAGTAATTTATTTTCCCTTTTTTTTTAAGCCACTCTAGCTGTTATTTGGCATCACAGTCCAATTAGGTGGTGGTTATTTTAGTCCAAGATAAATATAATGATGCTTTTTCAGAAATTAACAGCAATAGAGATGACAAGACAAAAAAGATTTAGACATATTTTGGTGTCTTAGCCAACAGGATTTGCCTAGGTATTGAATGGGAAAAAGAAAATCAGGAAATGCAAAGAAACAAGCATGACATCTAAACATCTGGCTTCAGATATTGGATGTGTTGTGGTGCCACTTACTGAGATAGGGACATTCACGGAAAGAACAGCTTTGGGGGCAGGGGGGTGGGAGGAGTGGAGAAGGGAAAGAGCTTTTTTTAATACATAAAATTTTGAGATGAATTGAGATCCAGATGGATCACCTAGCTGGAAATGATGGAGGCCTGACTTCTGTCTTCTCATCTGCCGCTTCATTTTCCAGAGTGAAGCAGCAACTGCTCTCAGTTGATTGAGCACATTAGACTTTTTCTCACTTTTCAGTCTTCACTCATATTAATACCAGGACACAGAACGATGTGCCCTTAATTCTTCTCTCTGTACATCTTCTAGGTTTAAGCTTAAATGTTACTTCCTCAATACAACTTCTATTGGGTTTTACGAAGCTGTATTTAATTTCTTTTCTTGATAGAATTCATCATAATTTGTAATTTCATATTATTTGTGTATTTATTATTTAATGACTTTTTTTTTTGGTCTTTTTGCTTTTTCTAGGGCCACACTCACAGCATATTAGTTCCCAGGCTAGGGGTCTAATCGGAGCTGTAGCTGCCGGCCGATGCCACAGCCACAGCCACAGCAACGTGGGATCCATGCCGCATCTGTGACCTACACCACAGCTCACGGCAATGCCTAATCCTTAACCCACTGAGCAAGGCCAGGGATTGAACCCGCAACTTCATGGTTCCTAGTCAGATTCGTTAACCTCTGTGCCACGACAGGAACTCCCCTATTTAATGACTCTTTAACAGAATGTAAGTGCTGTGAAAATAGACAATATTTGTTTCTTCTTTAATGTGGCACTGTATCTCTAGAATATAGAACTTTGATTTCTTTATAAAAATGGCATTATTGTAAAACAATTGTAATCTAAGGGTATAAGATATTAAGTAAGCAAATATAATTGAACTTCTTTTGTTAAGGCTGTCCCTTCAGCATGGTTCAAATAGCTACTCTTTCTAAACATCTGGCTAAACACAAGAGCCAAGGGCAATAATGATGATTTTCATTTAGGTTTAAAATATTTATTTATTTATTGGTTTTTAGGGCCACACTTGTGCCATATAGAAGTTCTCAGGCTAGGGGTCAAATCAGAGCTGCAGCTGCCAGCCTACACCACAGCCACAGCTACAAAGCAATCCAAGCCATGTCTGTAACAGACACCACAGCTCATAGCAATGCCAGATGCTTTAACCCACCAAGCAAAGCCAGGGGTCAAACCGGCATCGTCATGAATACTAGTTGGATTCATTAATGCTGAGCCACACTGGGAACTCCTAGGTTTAAAATATTTAAAAGTATTTTTGTTTTATTCACTTAAATAGTATTTTTAAATTCCTATTATGTGCATAATATCGCAAAACACTGGTAAAACAATGATAAATGACATTTCTTTCAATTAAAGTATTCATAAAATGAGTGGTGAAATCAAATACCATAAGTCAACAGATATTTACTGAATTTTAAGAACTATGGTAAGTTCTGGAGACACAAAGATGAATAATGCATATGCCCATATCCAAATAGAAGGAAACAGAAACATGCTTGACAATAACATGTACCTGTGTTATCATATGTAAGTATAATATGCTAAGTCTAATTAGGAAATATCTAACACTACCTTTATGAAGAAATGAGGGAATCTACTTGGAGAGGTGAACTTGGGGTAGCCTCCCAAAGAATGGATAGAAAATTTTACAAGGAAAGAAAATGGATCAGGGCGTTCCAGGGATAAGCATGTGCCATTTACATAGATTCATTTCTAAGTAACCATAAACAAGGACATTATTTATAAATAATGCTTTCTTAGTTTGTTATATACCATAGAGGAAAATACTAGTTTTCAGTGACTAATCTTATTTTCAACAGAAAGAGATAAAAGAGTAGTCTTAAATATTCTAGATTATGCAGTTTCAGAAAACCAAGTATGTACACCTTCAAGATAAAAAGCCAGCTGCAAAAAACATCACGGCTAACATTTCAGAACACAATATATTAATAATACTGTGTTTTCTAAAGGACCAGTTATGCAACATACAGCAAGACATAAAATCTGTTGTTCGGGCCAACAATGTCAGCTTAGCTCTTTTCACCTGGCCACACCCTCAAAACACCAGATCTCTCCTTGGAACTCCTGGAACAGAGAAGGATGAGAAACTTGAATTGCACTTTATTGCAGCTCTTTCTTCTTTTACATCCTCTTCCCCAGAAAGGTCACTGAGGCAGAAATTTTGACCCTCTTCCCTTCTGTGAGTGTCAAAAGATCATAAACCCTAACAGTATCTATTTGGGACTAAAACGGTCCTTTTAGCAGGCCTGCTTTATGGTTTCGAGATATAATGAATATATGAGATTGTCAAGCATTTATACTTTTTTCTATTTTTCTTTAAATGTGTTTGATATGAATACTGTGGAAGTAAATGATACCAAATGAGCACATAAAAGAGTCCCTTTTTCATAGTTTTAGTGCAGATAAATCTGTCCTTACTCATACAGTTTTAGGTAGGCAAGATTCCAACCTTGAGTCCCCAAGCCCACTCTACTGTTCCAACTTTTCTCACTTTCACTGCCTAGCTTTAGAAATATCCCATCTTGGAGTTCCCTTCATGGCTCAGTGGTTAACGAATCCGACTAGGAACCATGAGGTTGCAGGTTCGATCTCTGGCCTTGCTCAGTGGGTTAAGGATCCGACGTTGCCATGAGCTGTGGTGTAGGTCACAGATGCAGCTCGGATCCCGCGTTGCTGTGGCTGTGGCGAAGGCCAGCGGCTACAGCTCCTGTTAGACCCCTAGCCTGGGAACCTCCATATGCCACGGGTGCAGCCCTAGATAAGGCAAAAAGACAAAAAAAAAAAAAAAAAGAAATATCCCATCTCACATAAATCTTAATTGGGCTATTCCTGGGTGGAATAAGATTCTTTGAGTAACCCCCACTTAAGCATCCTCTGAGCATGTTACATGAGAAAAGAAGGACTATTTTTCATGGTCTTGAGAAGCAGAATGTATACAAAATGATCCCTAGCTAAGGAATGAAGAGGCCCAGTAATCCTAACTCTGAACTTGCTTTGGGATCTTGAGAAATCACTCTACCTCATTGGTTTTAAGCCTCTCATCCACAAAATGGAAAAACTATATAGTCAAAGGTTTGTTATGGAGACTAAAGAAATTAGTATATGTGAAAGTTTTAAAAAATTAATATAAAAACCACTTAGCCTTTTACTAAAATCAAAAATGGACACAACTCCACTGAATCATCTACCACCGCTGCCTTCAAATGTATCCACTGACCCTGCCTCTCTCAAAGGTAATGTTACTATCAGCTTGATTTTCCTTTGGTGATTCTCAAAATGACCGTTAGAATTACCTGGCTGAGAGCATCAATCCAGTAAGCTAATCATTGCTTTCTGCAGCACAGAACCTGGCACAGGAAGGTTGTAAAGGGAAAGATAAGGAAACAGAAGTTTTAAGAGATAGGATGAGATATTTTTTAAGCAGAACACAGAATGAGAAATTTGAAAACACTACTATGCTTTCTAGAATTTATGAGAGAAAAATTTTAAATGTAGAATCAGAAATGGGATCTCTATTTCTGTCCAGTTACAATGTAACAACCCAGCCCATCTCCAAAAGTAAGAGAAGATACTGACCAAAAAATTTCAAATTCCGGTCCCATCTGGTAGTACATTATGAATGTACTTTTATATATTTTGTCCTTATGTTGTGAACACTACAATTTATAACATTTTTTGTGTTATTTGCTGGATGTATAGCTTTAAAGTAAACCATATTTTAAAACCATATTTTGACATTCTTCACTATGCTTCTATAACAGAAGCCTCAAAAACATGTCTTAGTCCCAATATTCATAATAAATGACAATTTCTTTTTTTGTTAATTCTTGTTGAAATTGGTCTTATTTATTTGAATACCTGAAATACTGGTAGATAAATCTGTTTTATAAACCACAGAAGTTTTTTTCTGGCTATTTCCTATTTTAATTATCTTTCTATAAATACTAACAAGCCAGCTCTGCTCCCTCAGAAGTAATACCCAAGTGTGATAACGAAGAAGCCTTTTGCCTTAATCAAAGGAACCACTCTTCAGCCTAAGCGCAAGTGACAGATTCAATTGGATTTTTGACTTGTATAACAACCACGAAGAATCTATCAGCTCATCCAGCAAGTAAGCTTTCTACATGCTTGTCATTTCTACTGCAAAGGAATTATCATGGAAAACAGTGGTTTGTGAGGGAGACCATATACAACCTAAGAGAGGCTCATCTTATGGAAACAGAGATCTTGGTCTATCCTTTATTCCCTGAAAGCAGTTCTCAGGCAATCAAAACCTATCTGGAAATCTCCATTTTCACTGGGAACTTGTATTTTCCCTCCTACTTTGCTTGGATAAAGCCATATACTATACTCAGCATTTCAAACATCGTATTAATCTGCTCATGTTGCCATAACAAAATACCATAGACTGATAATTTAAACAAGAGAAACATTTTCTCACAATTCCAGAGGCTAGAAGTCTGAACTCAAGGTATTGTCAAGGGTTGATTTCTTCTAAGACCTCTCTGCTGTGTTGGCAGATGGCTGTAACCCTGTCAACACATGGTCCTCCTTTTGTGTGTCTGTATCCTAACTGCCTCTTCTTTTAAGAACGCTAGTCATATTGGTTTAGGCCCCACTGTGATAACCTTATTTTAACTTAATTACCTTTTTAAAGCCCCTATCTCAACACAGAGTCACATAGAGTACTGGGGATTAGGACTTCAACATATGAATTGGGGGGAGTGACATCAGCAAGATGGCAAAATGGATGTATTCCATCACATCCCCATTTAAAAAATAATTTGGCATCTCTCCATGGGTAAGAGTGCCTATGTGGGAGCTGAGGGATCTAGGCAGGATACTGAAACTACAGTGCGGTCCAAGAACAGGAATGACAGTACTTAAGGCCCATACCCAGGAGGCTCCCTCACCTACAAAGGTCCCAGCTATAGACCCAGAAACAGCTCTATACTTCTGAGGACTTGGCTACAACCCCATCTGGCTTTGATTCTATCACCAGCAACATATCTGGGAAGAGGCTTGCCTACCAGGTAATAAACATACACACTTTGCTCTGGATGTGAACCCTTGAGTGGCCATGAACTGGCTTCAGCCCCCTTCTGCCGTCAACCGTGAGTCCCTTGAAAAAACTGACTTAGATAATCACTCTTGGATCAGAGAGCCTTTGTGGAAGTCCAGGAGTCCAGCAGAGAAGTTCAAGCACAGAAAAGATCTGAGATTGGATGTACCAGAATGAATAAGAGGAACCGGTTGACTTTATGCACATTATCTCTCCCACAAGGCGACACGGCTCAGTGCTAAGAGGCCCTTCTCAGCTGTGGTTTCTCCCGGGGCGGGTAGAGGGATAAGAGCATGTGAGGGGGTGAGTGCTGGCTTCCTCAGGTAGGTGAGGCCCTGCCAAAGAGTCCCGTCTCTGTTTCCCTTCATCAGAGGACTGTGGAGAAGTGAACAACCAGGAGACAGCAACTGGGAGAACAGTAAGCAGGTCTCCAAATGGAACAAACACATCAAAGGGACTCAGAACCTACAAACCCAACATGTGCTCCATCAGTAAGTCAGCTCAAAGCCACTGGGGATGCCTCAGCTGTGATCCCCCAACTGGCCCAGTTATAAGATGAATAAAATAGAGATCTAATGTACAGTATGATGACTACAGTTAACAATGCTGTATTATACAACTGAAAGTTATTAAGAGAGTAGATCTTAAATGTTCTCACCACACACGCCCACACACACACACACACAAAGTAATTATGTGAGGTGATGGATGTGCTAACCCACCCAACTATGGTAATCATCTCACAATATGTACATGTATCAAATCATGTTGTACACCTTAAACTTGCACAATGTTACATGCCGATTATATCTCAATAAATCTAGGAAAAAAATACTAAATAAAAGCGCCTTGTAAACCTAGAAAAACTGGGGGGGACATAATTCATTCCATAATAAGCCTCTACAAGATTTTATCTCTAACCATGATCCCATAATATCAGTCTTTATTTTTCTTGCTTTAATGTACTTCTTTTTCTAATTTCATCTCATCTTCCTTTTTGTAGCTCTATTCCCTTTTTTTTTGGCATCAGATCATTATGAACCTGAAATTTTATAATACTTTCAAATTCTGAGTTTCCAATGGAAAATTGAAATTACATTAAAAAGTAAAGAGGACCAATGAAATGTAAAGAAGTAGAATCCAAACACAATACTGCATGAACACACGCGCACGCACAAACACACACAAATATTTTCCACATTTACATGCATGTGCACATAGAGTTTATTTGTTTGGTCTTTATGTAATTTCTTATAGGCATTGCTCTAAGTTAAGTATTGGATAAAATTGGATAGTCATGTTAGTTGGATTTGGCAAGGGTGTTAAATTTCTTGAATGACACTAACACAATATGCCTATATTCTTATCTAATTCTGAAATCACTGGAAAATTCAACTCATCTATTGGACCATGCTGCACTTTTTTCACAAGTGTTACTAGTTCTTATTTTCTCACTTGGGACTTTGAAAGTGAAAGCAGTAATACAAGCGCAACCTTTAGTCCATGAAATAGTACTTCAGATTTTGAAGTTTGGCATTAGTTTTTTTCAGATCTTACTCTTGAGAATATTATTTTAACTTGCTAATAATGAAGTTAAAGAGATGTAATGGCCATTTAAGAACACTGATGCAGCCAAAAGGTAGAGAGAAGTGGTAGGGTATGCCATGGCATTGTTCTTCAAGACATGTTCTGAGGTTTTAATCAAAACAAGAAGTTTCTTCTCACATAGGACTGACCATTTCCAATTCAGATACTTAAAAAGAATAAATCATGGCCTGAAGAGCATAATTTATAGATTTTTTAAGGTAAGCAATATTTCATGTAATTTCCTAGACTATTTTTTCTCTTATAACCTAAAACCTCAAAATAATCCATCCTGCATTAATTTAATATGATAGATAAAAACAGCTGCAGGCATTCAAATCTAACCTGTATAGGACACAAAAATCAAAGATTATTGTTCCTTTGATACATGAATAAAAGTTGCACAAGCTTGTTCCCACTAACTTACAGAGTGAATTTCAATCTTGCCTCTATGAGTAAAATGAATCCTAAACCATTAAAAAGGAGCAACGTTGCTGAAAGAGCTGCCTCACTTGTCCCACCTCCCTTCTTCCTCCTGCTAGCAAGTTTCTGTGCCAAGGACAAAGGGTGGCCACAACTGTCCACGTTGCCATAGAAAATAAATCCCATTGCTTCAGAAGCTGGATATGTTTTTCAGCTTCAAGAAATACACATCATCAATCAATATTTATGTCGTTACAATAAAATTTGTTAATACATGGTGAAAGATCTGAATCGTCTACTATCCCAGTCCCCTGTCTTTCCTAAAAAAATGTCAGGAGTTTCAGGAAGTTTACCAGCTTTCCCGCTTAGCATTTATAGCCTGTCTGTGCTAGTGCCATTGTCTAGCAATGAGACACAGGGGAACCGAGAGGTTGTACATCTAGCATTGCTCAAGGTTTGTGCTTCAAAGTGCTCTTTCCCTTGCCTTTTTATGAGGAAGATGATTACAATTTCATGATTTCAGCATTTCACAGAGCAAGGCAATTTTGTCCACCCAAGAGCCTGATTTTGCATTTATATCAGATCTGGGGACCTGACAGTTTGATATCTGAAATCATTTCACCATATTTTTGTGAGCATAGACCCAAGGTAATAGTTAAAATGCATTTTATAGCAATAAATAAATAAAATATGTTATAGCAGTTGTTTCACTGTAAAAGAACCTTTCTTTTAGGTTCTTTTAAATCTTTCCTAAAAATCTTTAAATAAGTTTCTAAATGTTTTGCAACAGGGTTCTTAAGGCCACGTATACGTGAATATATGTTACCCGATACTTCTATCTCTACACATGCACTTTAATTTTCCAGTATTCTGGACTTCTTCTACACTGAGTGTTACAAGTCAATTTAAGACTCTGATAGCCTTTATAGATCTTTAGCTATTGCTGAAAAGCAATTTCATGCAAAGGGAGTTGTGGTAAGTCTGTATAAAAGCATTTAAATGTGCTTTTATATACATTTGCTGATATTGTACTTAACATAGTAGCCTCTACCATGTTCACAGTCATAAATAGAAAAATTTTTATTGCCCTTGCCCTTAACATTAATGCATAATGAATTACAGTGCTTTATGAATCAAATTAATACATCAGTTATACTGTATGTGCAGTCAAACTTTTTACCTGAATTTGTTTGCCAAGAAAAGGGAAAGACCTCATTTTATACGCACATGCTCATTTTAAAGTTGGAGGACAAATGATACCAGTAATTAGGGACAGGGAAAAATCATGAACATCACTTAACTGGCTACATGTCGTTTAGTTTCTTTCTTTTTGTATTCACTTTATTTATTTTCAAAACTTTGAATACCAATATTGTGTGAAGTCCAGTCTGCATGCCTGAAACACCTAAGTAAACAAAACAAGAAACACTTGCTTTTTTGTATTCTAGCACAAAGAGACACAAACTAAAGTATAAACATAAACAAACTGAAAATAAAGAACAAATCTAAGGGTCTGGAGAGTGCTGAAAGGAGAGATTATAATTTTAAATAGGGATTCATAGAAAAAGTGACAATTGTGCAAAAAGGCTTTAAAGAGATAAGGCTGTTGGCCAGTGAGAATAATTGGGTAAGAGAGGGAGAGAGGAGCCAGGGAGAAAGGGAGAATAATCTTGGAGAGAAGCTTGTACACCATGTTCAAGTAATAGTATGATGATCACATACTCACTAATGAAAAAGTCAACTAAATCCATGTCATTCAGTCTAATGTTCCCTGAGCCTACAGCTAAAATGCATTGTCATTCCTACTTATAATAAACTATAAGTTTAAGTTCAATTTACAACTAACAAATATTATTTTCAATTTTATTTACACCTTTGTATTCACATTTCTATGCATTTTAATTTACATTTTTCACTTTTTCATTATATTACAATCTCCTTCAGGATAAAAGTAACTGGTTCTCTATTCATTATTGTTCTCTATTATGTTTTCTAGACCCAACAGACATTCAATAAATAGTATTCATTATAAGCAGGAAAAACAGACTTAATAGTCTGAGTTTCAAAAACTCTAACTTAGATAGTTCCCTGGTAGTTCAGCAGGTTAAGGATCTGGTGCTGTCACTTCTGTGGCACATGTTCGATACCTGGCTCAGGAACTTCCTCATGCCACGAGTGCAGCCACAAAAAACAAAAACAAAAAACCCCACTAACTTAGATTCCATGAACCACAGTGTGCAAATCTTTTGGTCTTTGCCTTAGCTTCCTAAAGTGCAACTGAAAATCAATTAAAAAGCTGTCGGATGTGTGGAACATTGCAGATATGAAAATTTAATAAAATATGTCCCCTGTATTCTATAAATATATGAATAAAAAATAGAGATAAAAGGCAGAGTTCTGAACACAGTTATTCAGGAAAAAAGTACAAATGAAATAACACTGAGAAAATCAAAACACTTTTTGTGATGTGGCCGACGATGACATCCTGTAAGCTACTGACCTGGATTTTCAGCTCTGATGGGCCAATTTCCATCAGCTAATACTAGATACCTGCATGGTACCATGATTAGGCCCTCAGGAAAGTTTTGCCCTCCACACTGATCCATTTCATGCTTTGTCTATTTCCAGAATTATGTCTCTCATGATTTTTAACCTTGTCAACCTCCATCTGAATCCCAACTTGCAATCAAATGACAAGTCCAGTACTTGAAGTATGTTATAATTCTAAGATACCACATGACCATTTATATCAGGACTTTCTCTGATTTGTGTTATAATAGACTACGGATAAGCCACAAATTTATTTTGTATAGTATATTTTATTCTAAAATTTTTACTATTTCCAAATTCTCAAAAGAAATATGAACAAATTTAATCAACAGACTGGTATGAGAAATATCAAATGAGTGTATCATAGAATGTTATTATTTTTTTCCATATAGAAAACCAAGATCCTATGTTCAATAACTTAGAGTTTAATTTTCTTATAGACACAATGGAATGGATTTTATCTTATTTAGAAACATACAAAACATTCTCCCATTCAACCTCCTGTTACAAATTGTGCTTTGTCATTCACTATTCATTGATTTTATATCTAATTATCTGTCTCCAGCAATGTACTAGAGACTGTGAAGATGCTGGAGATATTAAGATAACTGGGAAATCCTCTATGCCTTCTAGGAATTTAAAAGCTTGTGAAAGAGAAATAGATATTGATATTCTTCTTTGGTTAAGGCTTTCCAGGATATTACAGTTCAAATGTGTGGAAACAGAGGAAATAATCCACGTTTACCAAACTCATAGAAGCTAATGTATAAACCAGTTGTGTAAGCCAACTGCCTATTTATAAATTTAAAGTTAGTGATATTTCCTCAGACTCAGGTGAACATTCTCAAGCATCACGCAAAGAAACCTTTCCTAATATCGGATTACAAGAGAAACCAAGTTAATATTCAGAAGATTGCCTAGTAAGCATAACATTAAAGTGAAGAATCTGAGTAGTCATAAGTGATACTCTGACTGTAATAAATGCTGAGGAACTTAGCCCTTACAGACTGATATACCCCCAGTGTGATTCAATAGTCAGTTTCTCTAGATGTAATATCCACTCTTACAGAGCAGCCTAGCACAGCCAAATCCTTGCTCTTGCTTCTTTCTCTATCAGGCTCTAAGGGTTTTTTTATAAACACTTATTTTCTTCAGGCCAATTTAAAATATATTTGTTTCTGTTTGAGTTGATGCCACCCATTCACTAGGTGACACAAGAACACTTTCTTAAAATTTACCTTAGGTGAGTGCCCCAGTATTACCTAGCCATTTTTTAATATATTGTCTATTCTTTAGGCATGCTATGTATTTAACCTATTGGCAGAAAAATATGATTTGCAGTAAGCTATTAGAACTACTATATATAAAGTCACTTTAACATTTGCCAAAAATTCTTTCTTTCTTTCTTCCTTTCTTTCCCTTTTTTTCTTTCTTTCTTTCTAGGTTGTAAAAATGATGATTATTGTCGTGGTGACATTTGCCATCTGCTGGCTGCCCTATCATATTTACTTCATCCTCACTGCGATCTATCAACAACTAAATAGATGGAAATATATTCAACAGGTCTACCTGGCTAGTTTTTGGCTGGCAATGAGCTCAACCATGTACAACCCCATCATCTACTGCTGTCTGAACAAGAGGTAAAAATGAAATTACCAAATGAAAGTTCCTTGTTACTCCTGGCTTTGCTGAAAGCATATAATGTTGTTCCAGCCTCCTGAGGCACATGTAAAATTCCAAAGAAACTGGAGACTCTCATACTAAGTGAAGTAAGTCAGAAAGAGAAAGACAAATACCATATGACACGATTTACATCTGGAAACTAATATATGGCACAAATGAACCTATCTATAGAAAAGAAACAAACTCGTGGACATGAGAACAGACTTGTGATACCAAGAGGGAGGGGAGGTTGTGGAACTGACTGGGAGTTTGGGGTTAGTAGATGCAAACTATTGCTTTTGGAGTGGATAAGCAATGAGATTCTGCTGTATAGTACAGGGAACTCTACCTAAACATTTGTGATGAAAAACAATGGAGGATAATGTAAGAAAAAGAATGAATATATTTATGCATAACTGGGTCACTTTGCTGTAGAGAAATTGACAGAACATTCTAAATCAGCTATACTAAAAAATGTTTAAATAAAAAAATAAACACCCTGACATATGCTTTAAAAAAAAATTCCAAAGGAATGGAAAATGGAAAAATTCACTGAGGGGAGCACAGAGCTAGATATTTTTATAGACTCTCCATATTTAACAAAATACTCACCTTAACAATTACTGTCCTCAAAACAATGCTCTTAGAGTTTCTAACAGGACAGCTTTCATATGGGCCAAAATCTCCTTCAAAACCCTTCAGGATTTTACTTTCTAAAGAAAAGAAATGCCCTATTATTAAAGGAGTTAAGTTGATAATGTGCTCAAGTCCTCAACTAAATGAAGATGCTTCACAGAAATGCAGAGACTGAGAAATGATGTGGACTCTTATTTAAAAGGATGTTTTGTAAACAGACTTCAAAATACAAGGTATTGTGAGAGTAACAGAAGCAATGGTAAGGGGAAGAATCCCTTTCCTCCTTCCTGCATAATGAGGTCAATGAGTGAGAGAGGATGCAACTTCCAGGGAATGGGTTGAAAGGAAACTGAGGTGGTGGCAAGGGGGAAAGCTATTTTTAAAGTGAAGTTATAAAAAAATATTCACAAATTTCAGACTGGAAGGAAAAAAGGTAAACTGTGGCCTCCAGAAAAAAACACTGGTTGCAATATCAGCACATGAAGGAATCAGGTTAAATGTCATAGGTTAATAACTTCTTCAATAGTCGAAAAGACACATGCACTCCAGTGTTCACTGCAGCACTCTATGCAATAGCCAGGTCATGGAAACAACCTAAATGCCCATCGACAGAGGAGTGGATAGGGAAGATATGGTACATACACACAATGGAATATTACTCAGCCATTAAAAGGAACGAATTACCAACATTTATAGCAACATGGATGGACTTAGAAATTATCATGCGAAGTGAAACCAGTCAGACAATTAGACAGCAACACCCAATGCTACTACCGGTTTCATGTGGAAACTAAAAAGACACAATGAACCTCTTTGCAGAACAGACAATGACTCACAGACTTTGAAAAACCTTGGTTTTTCAAATAAGACAATCTGGGGGGTGGGGGGATGCACTGTGGGTTTGGGACACAAAAATCTGTCAAATTGACTTGTGATGATTTATGTACACCTATAACTGAAATAAAATCCATTAAGTTAAAAAAAATAATTTCTTCAATAAACCAACGTGGTTTAGTGTAAGCAGAAACAGAACTTTCTGTAACTACATGACTTAAACCCTAAGTTCTCTTTCCAGTTGGGCCTCTACCACACTGTTCCTTAAGTTTGCTTAAAACTGCTTAATTCTTACTGTTTTTCATTAATGCATAAGCCATATATCAGTTAAGACACCTCATAAGCAGTACATCTGTTTTTAATCACCTTCATTTAATGGTTTACAAAACCAAAGATTTTTCACTTTCATATATGATTAGATAAAAACCATCTAGATCAACAATTAATTTCAATACTTAATGATATTAAGTTATAAATACGTAATTATTTCTGTAAGAAGCTATTACAAAATATGTCATTTTAAGTGCTTTAACCAGCAAGTCTAATTCAATACTCTTATGCAAATGTATAAAATTATTGACGAGATCTACAATGTCTCTTTGGCATACTGACTACTAATGCTGTGTTTTTACTATTTGATGACTTGCTTCTCACTGATGGAAAATTAAGACAATTCAAACTGGAAGAACTTAGAAGACTAGCACCAGTACTGTAGCATAATTTCTAAGAATTTGAGTAGAAAATGAAATTCAAAAATTGAATTGGCTTAACTGCATAAAGGAGGACTTTCTGTGGCAGCTGAAGGAAATTTCCACGTGAAAACATGACCTTTTCTTCCTGTGTCCTGCTTCTCCAGATTTCGAGCTGGCTTCAAAAGGGCATTTCGCTGGTGTCCTTTCATCGAAGTTTCTAGCTATGATGAGCTGGAGCTCAAGACCACCAGGTTTCACCCGACTCGGCAAAGCAGCCTGTACACTGTGACCAGGATGGAGTCCATGACAGTGGTGCTTGACCCCAATGATGTGGACAACGCCAAATCCAGTCGGAAGAAGAGAGTGCCTCCAAGAGACCCAAGCTTCAGCTGCTCCCGCAGGAATTCCAAATCTACCTCCACCACTTCAAGTTTCATAAGCTCACCCTATACCTCTGTGGATGAATATTCCTAAATCCATTTCCTGAGCTGAAAGAGTAGGGTGTGGCCATCATGGTGTCACCACAGGCCCCCACTTTCCTGATTATTTATCAGCCCTGTCCTACATACATACTCTCTGGAAACAGAAGGGCAATTTTTAGGCAGCTAGTTTTCAAATGAAAAAAGTAACATATAAATGTAACAAAGACACAATTAAGATATTTGCCCCATCAAAACTGAAATGGGCTTTAATATTTAAAACTCTGAATTATGTAACAGAAACATATATCTGAAAAATATAAAGTGTTCCATTTTTCTCATTTAAAAACTGCAATATACATTTGTGACACTAAAGTAACATGTGAATTTCCCAAAAGATTAAAGCAGCTTTAAAACATGATGTGAGTGAATAAAAACAAAAGCCAATATAAAATGAAACGTTTTCATCTATAGCTACAAAACCCAAAAAAAGTTATACGACTAATTTTACTACCAGAATGATGGAAAATTAACCTCCAAGAGTAAGAATATATGAAAATATTTGCTCAAGAAAACTCATTCTGTAGAATAATTTGTTTTTAAAATTTAAAGGTTTCTTCTATGAAATATAACTGAAAAAGAAATCTAGTTAAATTATTAGGCAGCTGTACATGTTATTCTCTTTATTATTTTTTCTGGCTCCAAAGGAAAAAAACAATCATTTACTTTTTTTTTTTTTTTTTTTTTTTTGCCTTTTGTCATTTTATGGCCGCGGGTTTATGGCCGCACCCGCGGCATGTGGAGGTTCCCAGGCTAGGGGTCTAATCGGAGCTGTGGCCACTGGCCTGCGCCGCAGCCACAGCAACGCAGGATCCGAGCCGCGTCTGCAACCTACACCACAGCTCACGGCAACGCCGGACCGT
>PVHT020000254.1:2601499-2761957 GCA_004024745.2 Catagonus wagneri | reverse complement strand
TTTTTTTTTTTTTGCCTTTTGTCATTTTATGGCCGCGGGTTTATGGCCGCACCCGCGGCATGTGGAGGTTCCCAGGCTAGGGGTCTAATCGGAGCTGTGGCCACTGGCCTGCGCCGCAGCCACAGCAACGCAGGATCCGAGCCGCGTCTGCAACCTACACCACAGCTCACGGCAACGCCGGACCGTTAACCCACTGAGCTAGGCCAGGGATCGAACCCGCAACCTCATGGTTCCTAGTCGGATTCGTTAACCACTGCGCCACGACGGGAACTCCTTTTTTTTTTTTTTTTTTCATTTACTTTTTGACCATTAGATATTTTAAAGTACCAAGCTAAGAAACAGTCAATGTTAAGACCATAAAATGACAAAGCAAATCCATAGTTCTTCCTTATTTTTCACAAATATTTTTAATTTTTTTAAGTAAGTATATTATAAAACACTAAATATGCTTTCTAATGAAGAAGGGAAGAATCCCATTTAGGTCTGAAACTGACCTCCAATTTTTAAGCAAGAATTAAATATAGTAATTCATAGTTATTATGGCAGAGAAGGCCATGAACTAGCTCCAAAGGAAAACGTGTTTCTCCTTCATAACCCAAGTAAAAAGATGAAGGTGGATATGGCACCCTTATTCTTATCTCTCTCCCTAATGAAAAAATAGTAAGGATAAGGGGAAGGTATCAGAAAATATATTCAATGCAAAACATTAGGACAAAATTGCTGTGTTCTACCTATATGTACTAATATACATATATGTAAATCAAGTAAGATGGGGAAAGCTGAATCAACTGTTAGACTAGAAAGCTGGATGACATTTGGATACATGTAAACTAATACCAGGAAAATAATAGTATAATACACTCCTTTTCACAGAAAGAGCTTTCCTTTTGTCAGCTTAGATAATTCAAAAGTTCCTCCAGAAAGAACTGAGCTGTTGATACTACAGAAGCACCTGTTTTACCTTAAAAATAGATACACTGACACATTTTGGAGAACCAAAACAAAACAAGGTACACCATTAAGTGCCATTAAGTGGAGAATTTATCTTCCAGACCTCAGTGTTTATAAATCATCTTTTCTTGAATTAGAGATATCATGATTCCTGCACAAGAAAGCAGAAACCTTCGACAATGTGTATCAATAGTACGCACTGTTCCTTTAAAATATTCAGTTAATTTTTTAAGCTATCCAGCTAAAGTAATTACCTGTAACACTTTATACTGGATTGTTATGCCTTCACCAACTCAGAAATGACTATTTTTTTGAAGATCAAGGTAAAAACAATTATTTCAAGAGAAATATCATGGTATATTGCTGCCACAACATTAAATTTTCCTATCCTACCACTATTTTGGACCCAAAGTCAGAAGTATCTCATTGTTCCAAAGTGCTAAGAATCTAAAGAAATCCTGTCATGTATGTTTAAGTTGAATTTCTTCTGATGACACCAATAAACAGACACACATATGTACACACACATACAAGTGTGCAGACACCTACCATCAGTTTAATGTATGTAAGAACTTCAAAGAATTAAATTCCAAACTGAATGCTGAAATAGTAAGCAGCAATTACAGTCTCCACAGCTTGATAAAGTCTGTGAAGCTTTTATGCATGCTTTAGATAAGCAAATGTATTATTTAGTATCTAATCATTGAATATATTCTTAAGTGTTCATTTCAAAAAATGTAAATGCTTATCATACAATGTGAAAGTGTCAAGAAAAAGCCTACTATTTTTAAGCAAACATTACTTCTTAAATTTATAAATGATTGTGGGACTAGCACTAATGAATATTCTAGATATGTGGGACCATATCCAGCTGCAAAATAGGAATGTGAAGACTGGGCTTCAAATTCAGTATGGTCAACCAGCACCAAAATACATTAATACAGTTGAAAAACACAATTCCTGGCCTTCAAACACATTAGTGAAATTCAGTACAATTCACTAGGACATCTAAGGAAAAATACTGTTCCAATCTGTTATTTTGTTAATGTTCTTTTTGTTGTTGTGGTTGCTCTGCTTATTGAGTATCCTTCTGGCATGACAGAAATACTCAAGGTCCAGACAGTATCTTTTAATACATTTTAGAGAAAATTTCCTTCACTTACTCAAATCTCATGACTCCTAAACCAAGACCTTATAAAGCAGAATATTTTAAGGTCAGAAATTTGAAAAGTAATAATAATAAAATTGATGAATACAATATGTAAGAATGAAATAGGTAAGATTTTAGTCCTTTTGTCTTGAATTGTGACACTGAGAATTGTAGAATAATACACATGGAAATCAGCTTTAGTAGGAGCTTTTTTAAATAAAGCCATGCCAGTATTTCCATTTTTCTCAAGGTTTAGAAGAATTTGCCTGCACAATTCACTCTACCCTTTGATATTCAAGTTCACTGGGAATCTTACTCATTGTTTGCAGGCAAACACTGGCTAGAAATACCAGGCAGATGGTCAAAACATCTTAGGCTTTTCTGGACTTAAATCAGCAGCAAAAAAAAAAAAAAACACTTTTTTTCAGAGAACTCTGAAAGACAAAAAAAAAAACCTTACATCAGTTTAAATACTGTTTTTAAAAGACAAAAAATAATAAAATTTATACTTTCATGATTTAGCATCTGGACAGAGTGTTCTGAAATTACCTGCATGGGAAAAAATTAAAATATAGAATCCAATCTAACATCTTTTATTTTTTTTAGCAACCTCACTATGCAGCTGCATAATCCCATCTCCCAGCTTCACGACAATGACATTTCTGACCCAGAAGCCAAATTCATATTCTTTTCCAGATACTGACAATCTCTTATAAACGTAAGTCCAATTCATTTCAAAGAAAAATCCACCCTTACAAAGCACACAGAAGAATGCCAAGAAGCTTAGTATCAAACCTCAGAAGCACAAACAAATGTGAAAAAATCAATGCTGGCCAGCTCAGAATTTGAATTTGATTTTTGTTAATGCAGAATTTCATCAGAAAACTTCTAATTGGTATCTAGTAAATTATCTCATCAAATGAAAAGGCAGGAGAATTATAACAATTTCTCACACTTTCACCACTAACAATTTGAGTTCCCACTTCTTGTTGATGGTGTGCCAAAAATTACGAATATTCAAGCATTATACTAGCCAGGTTGTAACAATTTCCAACCAGGAATGAAGACTAATGTCCAACAGATCTGAACAAGGTCAGTAACTGTGTGTTGTAAAATAGCTTGACAAAAATTCTGTGTACATAAGAAATAAATGTATTTAAAGCTTGTAGTCAGTGACTAAAGCATTTTCAAATTGTGGTAATTATACCAAGTAGGTTTAATGCGGTCATTACTCTCTGTATACACGGATATATGTAACAGATTTGTTTTTTTTTTCCTTTAAAAACATTAAAAATAATATTACAAGTAAAAGCAGCCCTAGTGTTTTGCCACTTGTTATCAAAGCATATATCATGAAAGGTCCTATCTTACCTAAACACACATAACTATCCCTCAAAACTATATTGATTGTCCTTCCTTATTTTTCCTCATAAAAATGTCCAGTTTTCCTAAATTTCCTTGATTTAGAAAAAGCATTTATGAGGAGCAAAGGTATCAAAATGTAGAAAAACATTCAGAGTAGAAAGCAGGAGCAGGTTAATTGGAAGGTAGACTCAAAAGTGCACCGGCATCAGAGCTATAACAAAAGACAGACTTAAATTTAAATCCAAGCCCTACTATCTGCTAGCTAGGGGACTTGGAGCAAGCGATTCTCTGCTCTGAGCCTCATTTAACTCTCAATCAAAAAGAGAATATAATAATTTATTCAAAGTGCTAAGTGAGGATTGAATGAACTAGTGTATGAATAAGAACCAAACATCAAATAAATATTCAAAAACATCACTAGTATTAGTGCGCGCGCGCGCGTGTGTGTGTGTTGCTGGTGGATTAAAGAAACACTTATTGTCTATATCATTCTTCCCCCATCCAAATCTCTTGAGAGGCATAAGTAGCCTATAGTCTCCAAGCCTGTAGCCCTGAGCTGATTTCAGAGTCTGCCCAAGATTGTATGCATGTTCTGGCAATATGCCATCTGGCTCTGGGCCCTGAGTAGGAAAAGCTGTACAGGTAAAGAGTTAGAAATTGCCAATTAACAGAAGGAGTGGTTTCGGACATGTGAAACCAAACTCACTTCTTAGGAAAGTACAGTCAATTTAGATTGAAGAACAAAAATATTATACTTCAGAAGATAATAGATGAGAGAGGAAAAGCTGACATTTTTCTTTTCAGGTTTCCTTGGCAGCATCACTAACTGCTCTCTCGGTGCCTTCTTCACCTGCTTTGAGGAAGAGGGCCAGAGACAATTCCAAGTTGGGTGGCAGCAATGACCCACACAGCCTCTCCATTTCCACAAGCTGTAAGGACATCTCTGATTCAGTCCCTCAACCTCATTTAGATATAAGCATTCCCTATCCTATCCAATTAACTCAACATGAAGGAAAAGGGAGAGGAAAAAACAAGATATCTTCATCAACTCACCACACATCCAAAGCATCAGGAAATCCTCTAAGCTATTAAGATATCTAGTGTTTCACTGATTCACACTATATCAACTGCTACAAACCTGGTCCAAGTTACTGTTATCTCTTGCCAGGATTATTGTAATAGCCTCCACCCAAGCCCTCCTTAAAGTTGACTCTCAATAAAGCAAGCAGAGTGATTCTTTTAAAACCGTATCACATCATCTCATCTCATACCTCGGCCTAAAACCCATTCATGGTTTCCCATTTCACTCATAATAAAAGCCAATGGCATAGACAGACTTTCATGATGTGGCCCTTAGTTTTTCTGCTTTTCTCTCCCATGCTCACAAGGATTCATGGATCCATCTACATTGACTTATTTCCTAGCATGTGCCAAATATGCTACAACCTCAAGATTCTAGAACTGGCTATTCCTTTGGTCTAGAATGTTGTCCACCAAGATAACTACGTGACGAACTCCATCATTTTCTTTAAATCTTTGCCCAAGGAGGCTAATCCTGATTACTTAATTTAAAAGAGCTAATTCTCACCCTACACCAAACTATTCCTCGCAATTCTCCATCTTGCTCTTTATTTTATCACAGCATTTATCATTTTTCAGAATACTATAAAATTTACTTATTCATTATATATTATCTACCCCCTGAACTGATATATAAGCTCTATTAGGGGATGGGATCATTAAATACTTATTAAATAAGTGAATGAATAATAAAGTTTAATGCACAGTATAGTGGAGTTGAAGTTCTTTGTATATCCGTGATTTCTCAATGTCAGAGTATGTCAGATGACATTTTCCAACTGTCTCTCACAACAAGCCCCCTTTGTATATTCTCACTGTGATACCAGGGCTGGGATTTTGTAAAAACGCTCTTCAGACTCCCTTGTTGGCAGATTTTCTGTTAGGTTCTGTAATGGGAAATACTAGAAGGCAATCAGAGTGTACAAGGAGAGAAATTCTGGTCAATGACATTCCAGCAGCGGTAAACTGATGTCACCTACCTCTAACTTCTTTTAACATCCCGGTATCAGCTTTCCATGCACCCTCTAAAATACAGTGAAACTGTGCTTGTGCCCCTTAAACAATAATGTACCAATCATACCACATTCCCTCACTGAAGGTCTATGACACCTTCAAAAAGTCCCAAGAATCAACTCACTGGGGTCCATCTTTTGAGTTCTCAGAATCTAGCAAAATCTTCTCTTACTTTTTTTACATTCCAGGATTCCTTACCAAGTATTAATTTCTGCATTACATCAATACCTGCTTTTTTGCTCTTTCAGACTTCTATATAGAATCAAAACCTCTGCTTAAAATACCTCATGTAATACATACTTTCCTTACTGAATCGCTTGACTAATACAGTACTTAATATCAGGAATGATCACAAAGGATTCTCGTATAGTTTAATTATGTCTTTGATCTCAAATACTATCTGTACAACCAGTCAATGGAAAACTGTACATTAATCAGTGGCATGCAGTGTCATCATGAGTAGTTAAATTAACACCTATGGTTACTTGGGATGAAAGGCCTACTTTGGGAAGCTGAATGGCAACTACACTTATTTATTGCAGGATTATTAATTACAATGACTGAGGATGGAAGGTAGTAGTATTCCTAATAATATCTATACTAGAAAACATACAGAATGAAAATGACAAAGGCTTTAAACGTTTAACACAAGTAGTTATTGTAAGACCACCAGGCTTATAAGAGGGTCGTAAAATAATGTCTTTTTTTAGGTAACCATAGAGCAGATATGACTAAAAATTCTCCTAAAATTTAACTATGTGGGTTGCAGAATTACAACATAGGTTACATTCATAGTTCATTGACTAAAGAGGATGACAATTCCCCTTGAGGAAGAACCTTGCAACAAACCACAAAAATACACTAAGTATTCCTCCAAGCCTTTCCCCAAAGGATTGTGGCCTTTCACAAAAAGAATGTGCACTATCAAAAGAGAAAATACCAAGTATTCTGAGGATTATGATATACTGAGTGAGTAATGATTATTATGATAGGAATATCATAGATAGATAAAATCAATAAAGACATAAAAATTATGAACCATATAGAAATTCAACAATGAAAAGGTATAATAAATGAAATAAAAAATTAACTAGATGGGTCATGAGCTGCCAGAAGGCAGAATTAGTGAATTTAATGAGAACAATAGAGATTAAGCAACTTGAACATCACAGAGACAAAAAAGTAAAGAAAAAAATAAACAGTCTCAGAAAAAGGTGAGATAACATGAAGCACACCTAAATATACATAATGGGGCCAGAAAGAGAGAAAAGAAGAAATCAGTCCAAAATATTTTGAATAAATACTCACTTAAAACCTCCCAAATTTATTGAAAAATAAATTATTTTTTTAAATTTGTATGTTTTATTTTCTTTTTTTCAGGTTAAAATAGTAATCCTTGGGATTTTATTTTTCTTTTCCATTATACCCAGCTGCACAGCATGGTGACAGGGTTAAATATACATATATAGAGTCATCACAAATGGTTAGACATAGTTCCCAGTGCTATACAGTAGGATCTCCTTGCTTTTCCAGCCCAGAGGCAACAGTCTACAACTATTAACCCCAGACCCCCCTACCATCCCACTCCCTCCCCCACCTCTTGGCAACCACAAGTCTGTTCTCTAAGCCCTTGATTTTCTTTTCTGCATAAAGGTTTATTTGTGCAGTATATTAGATTCCAGATATTAGTGATATCATATGGTATCTGCCTTTCTCCTTCTGACTTACTTCACTCAGTATGAGGGACTCTAATTCCATCCATGTTGCTGCAAATGACATTATTTTATTCTTTTTTATGGCTGAGTAGTATTCCATTGTGTATATATACCACATCTTCCTAATCCAATCATCTGTCGATGGACATTCGGGTTGTTTCCACGTCTTGGCTATTGTGAATAGTGCTGCAATGAACATGCATGTGCAAGTGTCTTTTTCAAGGAAAGTTTTGTCCGGGTATATGCCCAAGAGTGGGATTGCTGAGTCATATGGTAGTTCTCTGTATAGTTTTCTAAGGTACCTCCATACTGTTTTCCATAGTGGTTGTACCAGCTTACATTCCCACCAACAGTGCAGGAGGGTTCCCTTTTCTCCACATCCCCTCCAGCAGTTGTTGTTTGAGGACTTGCTAATGATGGCCATTTTGACTGGTGTGAGGTGGTATCTCGTAGTAGTTTTGATTTGCATTTCTCTAATAATCAGTGATGTTGAGCATTTTTTCATGTGCTTGTTGGCCATCTGCATCTCTTCTTTGGAGAACTGTTTATTTAGGTCCTTTGCCCATTTTTCCATGGGGTTGTTGGTTTTTTTGCTGTTGAGCTGCATCAGTTGTTTATATAATTTTGAGATTAAGCCCTTGTCAGTTGCATCATTTGACACTATCTTCTCCCATTCTGTAAGGTGTCTTTTTGTTTTCGAAAAATAAGTTAAACATCAATGAACTCCAGATAGTATAAACAAAGGAAAATCCACATCCATACACCTCAAAATTAAAATATTAAAAGCTTAAGATAAAGAAAATATTTTGAAAGCAACAGGAAATGACTCAAAATGGAAAAAAATGTTTTTCATTTATTTAATAACAAAAATGGACCTATGACAAAAATTGCTACAAGAGACAAAGGATTTTTTTTTCCATTACAGCTGGTTTACAGTTTTCTGTCAATTTCTCAACTGTACAGCATGGTGACCTGGTTACGCATACATATATAGATGCGTCACAAGTGATTAGACATAGCTCCTGGTGCTATACACCAGGATCTCCTCGCTTTTCCATCTCAAAGGAAATAGTCTACAACTATTAACCCCAGACTCCCATACCATCCAACTCCCTCCCCAACCCTCTTGGCAACCACAAGTCTGTTCTCCAAGTCTGTGATTTTCTTTTCTGTAGAGAGGATCATTTGTGCAGTATATTAGATTCCAGATATAAGTGATATCATATGGTATAGAGACAAAGGATTTTATATATTGATACAAGGCTCAACTCATCAAGAAGACATAACAATTATAAACATATAGGCAACTAACAAGAGTTTAAAAATATATGAATTAAAAATTGACAGAAATAAAGTCAGAAATAAGCAGTTATAGTAATAATTGGACACTTCAATACCCCACTTTCAATAATAATCTATCTAGACATATAATCAATAAAGAAATAGAAAACTTGAAAAATGCTATATTTTTATTGAAAAATAGTTGATTTATAATATTATGTTAGTTTCAGGTGTAAAAATAGCAATTCAGATCTATGTATCTATAGATAAATAGACATATAGATAGGTAGAGATATATTCTCCTTCAGACTCTTTTCTTATAGGTTATTATAAAATATTGAGTATATTTTCCTGCGCTATATAGTAGGTCCTTGTTGGTTATCTATTTTATATATGTATGTATACATTCATTCCAACCTCCTAATTTATCCCTCCCCCCGCCTTTCCCCTTTGGTAACCATAAGTTTGATTTCTATGTATATGTGTCTATTTTCGTTTTGTAAATAAGTTCATTTGTATCATTTTTTTCTTAGATTCCACATAAATTGTTAAAAATTAGGATTGGAGCTAGTAGGAAGTAAGGGTGCTTGTTAAGCAGAGATTGGTTGTAGTCCAAATGGTTACCTGGTTACATGGGGAAAGCTTGAGACCATAACATTGCCACTGGCAGCTGCTAGCAAATATTTCTTTGAAAATGGCTGATGGTGTCCCTGAGTTTGATATAGTTTAGAAAATTCAAGTTCTTAGTGATGGAGGAATGTTTCAAAATCATATGCACAATGGCCACCCAGCTCCATTTAAAATGCCTGAACCATTTAAATATCTTATTCCATTTTTTTATTATTTTTTTTAGGGCCATACTTGTGGTATATGGAAGTTCCTAGGCTAGGGATCAAATCAGAGCTGCAGCTGCTGGCCCACACCACAGCCACAGCAACGCAGGATGTGAGCCACATCTGCAACCTACACTATAGAGCAATGCCAGATCCCAACGTGCTGAGCAAGGCCAGGGATTGAACCCACATCCTCATAGATACTGGTTGGGTTCTTAACCCACTGAGCCACAATGGGAACTCCCCGCTGTGATTTTTAAATGCATTATTTTCTTTAATAATTAAAGCAGATGTATAATCCATGTTTGATAGGCCATAAGACAGGGTGTCCTAGTTAGCATAAAGTTCAAGCCATGTCATGTATAAGCCAGAATGATTTCCCCCGTATCTCAATATGTGAAAAGTTCTTCCATCAACAGAAACAATAAAAAAGACAGACAGCAGCACATGGGACAGACTGAATTGAATGTAGATAAATTGAAATTGAAGAGTAAAATAGTACAGCTACAGTAGAAAACACTTTGGCAATTCCTCAAAATATTAAATATAGAGTTATACAGCCATTCCATACCAAGGTATCTAGCCAGGAGAAATGAAAACATACATCTCCACAAAACCTCTATAAAGATATTCATAGCAACATTATCCATAGTAATCAAAAAGTAGAAACAACTCAAATGCCCTTGACTGATTAATAAATAAATAAAACGTGGTATTTCAACAAAGTCAAGTAGTATTTGGTAATCTATAAGTTGAAAGGAAATAACTGATTTGTGCTATAAATATGGGTGAACCTCAAAACCATTACGCTAAGTGAAAGAATCCAGTCACAAAGACCACATATTTACATGATTCCAGTTATAGGAAATAAACAAAATAGATAAGCCTATAGAGAAATAAAATAGATTTTCTGTTGTCTGTTACCTAGTCTTTAATGGGAAAAGAAGGAGTACAAAGGGGTAGTGATTGCTAATGGGTACAAGGATTCTTTGGGGGAATGATGAGAATGTTCTAAAATTACTGTGTTGACCACACAACTCTGTAAATGTACCAAAACCCACTGGATTGTATAATTTAAATAGGCATAAACTACACATGAATAAAACTGTTTTTTTTAAAGGATAGGGATTTCATGGACCAAAAATGTAATGGGAAAATCAATAACCTATATATCATTAAGAGTCCTTTAAAAAACCCATCCAATCAGCAAGCAAAACAGCTGATTAAACAGATTTTAATAGGGAACTTAAAAAACAGTGGAGGGACTAGTTCCTCTTTTACAAATGCAACTGATTTTTTAAGATGTTTGCATTAGGGACATAACTGTGATATGGTAATTTACAGTACATTTATATCTGGTCTTCATTCCTATTTCTGACACAGAACTCCTAAAACCCTTGGAATTTCCAAAGTGATGAGAGCAATAAAAAAGTTATTTTGTTATGTTAACCGGGTGTCTTTTGGACTTTACATAAGGATAGGAGTTGGTTGCTAAGAGAATCAACCAGGTACTTAAAGAGTGGGAACTTTTAGTCACCTCCTGACCTCCTAGGAGTGAAAAGGGGCTGGAGGCTGAATCAGCTTCCAAAAGCCAATGATTTAATCAATCATGCATATGTAGTGAATTCTCCATAAAAACTTAAAAGGAGCTTCTGGGTCAGTGAACACATGGAGGGGCAGGGAGAGTGGTACCTGGAGAAAACACAGAACCTCCATGTCCTTTCTCCATACATTCCCTATACATCACTTCCATCTGGCTGTTCTTGAGTTACATCCCTTTATAATAAACTGGGGACCTAGTAAATAAATGTTTCTCTGAGTTCTGTGAGCTGCTCAAGCAGTTTAATCAAAACCAATGGAGGAGGTCAAGGAAACAAATTATTTACAGCTAATCAGTTAGAAGGACAGGTAGCAATGTGGACTTGTGATTGGCATCCTGAGTTGGAGGGGGTCGCTGGAATCTCCAGTCTGTAGTCCAGGGGTCAGAAGCATAGACAACTTTCTGAGCTTGTGACTGGCAGCTAAAGCATGTGTGCCAGGGTCAACGGGGCAAGTAGCATCAGTCTTGTAGGACTGAGCAATTTACCCCATAGAATCTGATCTTATCTGTGAGGAGATAGCATCAGAATGGAGTTGAATTAAGTTCAATTCTCAGTCACACTACTGGTGCCTGAGAATTGCTTGGTGTTGTCTGGAATTAGATGCTGGTGCCACTGAGGCACCACCCTCATTGGAATGGGTCCTCCTTATCTCTGCTGCTTTGCTTCAATAGCTTTCAATCCAAAGCCCAGGGTGGCAGCATCGGATTGGTGCAGCCTAAGCTGTGCTTGCTCATAGCTCCAAGGCCAACTGAAAATGAGCATTTCTAAAATAGGCAGCAGGATCTGCTTCATAAAGTGAAAATTCCCAAAACATAGATAGCTTTTCAATAAGGATAGCAGATGTCTCTTATAAGTGTGTTGAGTAAGGAAAATATATCTAGATGTTACATAGATGTTCTTAGTTGTTAGAGGCAGTTTACGAGTTTCCTTTTATTTTACTGTCTTAGCCATATTTGCCTTAATAAGCATGTACTGCATAAGTAATAAAAATTTTAAGAGCATTATTTTTGTTGAGGAAAAGAATAAAACTTTCTATTTTAACTGACTTCACAGGAAATGTCTCCATTTTTTCAAAGTTATTGTTACCATGCCTTGCAAACTTGAAAAACAGTTGCTACGGGTTTTTAAAGGTTAGAGTATTTGGCTATTGATAGGCAGAAGATATTACGATTAGGAGAAATTAACATAATTACTGTCTGGATATAATGTCACATTCATAAAGGCACTGTATAAATTAAAAAGGAACTCCTTTGACTCTGACAAGCCAAACAAACAGTGATGAATGGCCCAGTCTCCTCCTAAAGCACTTGAACTTGTGCCTGGTCTGAGATTTCAGGAAGACGAGGTGAAGATTTCTTTTAATTAACTTTGTATTTTATTACCAATGAAATGTCCTTTCCTGCTTATAATAAGATGCCCACTGTTCTATGTTTTAATCACAACTGTCATCGGTACCAGAGGTCTCAATTGTTGGGTCCCACTTCCTCCCACCTCCAAATATCCTAAGAGTGTATCTGTGTGGGCAGTCCTAGTCAGCCCGAGAGAACAAATGCATTTTAAATGAATTCAGCCTCTGAGCATGTGTTTATGGACCAGGGTAAGGAAAGCACAAAAACTGTAAAGCGTCAGCACTGTGTTCCTAAAAGACAGAACCCCAAAGTACACGATCTTTTATTTAGCAGAGCATTGTTAAGACTTAGATATGCAAGTGTACTAGGTGAAGACAGTCTGAAATATGCACAAATGAATGAATTGATCTCAAAATATGTATTGATGACAGCAACAAGTTCTTAGCACCCAAGCAGCCACTGAGAACCTGAATTAGGCAAGTTGAAATGAAATTCAACAGACCTAGTGGGGGTTCAGTGGGGACCATGGTTCAGTGAAGAGTTGTATGAGAGTTTTAAGCAAGAGAAACTTACTCAAAAACTTTGGGTATTAGGGAAAGAATACAAGCAAATAATTTTGCATAATCAAAAAGTTTATATTTTCAAAGAATTGATGCTAAAATGCAAATCTTGAAAAATATGGCTAATCACTAAAGAATGAAAAAATTTGACTGAAACTAACCTTTTTTTGCATACACAATAAAGGCATGAGAAAAAGTATATAAATTCCCCAGTCAGACTCTTTAGCCTTTCATTTCAAGGCCTTGCAAGTACAAGTCAGAAAAATATTGTTTCTTAAGAACAGTCCTTCAGGCTAATGTGCTCCAAAAACTTGTGGAATTTACCTCCCTACTCACCAAAGCAGACTCTGCTGCTACATAGGAATCCATCTCATCCCACTTCATCCTTTCATGTTGCATCTCATCCACCCAGTCATGCAGTACCACCCCTGGCCAAAGCAGTGCTCTGATTTTATCCGACCTTTATGCTATCCCAAGGAGGGGTATGCCATACTAATAGAGGGAATGGTAAAAAGATAGTTGTCTGCAAACTCAAAACCTTTAGAAAGAACATGAAGTGCAAACGGTTTCTTAGTCTTCTAAAATTTAAAAAACAAGGTAACAGCACGGAAAACATAGGTCTGAAATGAATTTACTAAAGTTGGCAGTAAAACTATCTCGATTAAAAAAACAATAGTTTAAAAATCAGATGTGTCATTCACTTACAGACAAAAATTAAAATTAGTCCTCATACAGTCAATTCAAAGTCACCAAAAAATGAAAGTTATTTATTTTACGAATATGACTTTTAAATACCAAACCCATATTTATGTTAGTTTAAATAATGATTACTTAAATGTATGATCCCCAAAATGTATAATATCTTAGTTAATTTTTCACATGAAGCTCAAACATAGAATCCTGCCTTAGAAGAGGTGGTTCTCCTCCCAAGCTGACTCAATGAACTGAACTCTCTCCCTCTGTGGCACTGCTATCTTCAAGACCCAGATACCAATATGAGTGTGTTACCTTGAGTCAAAGCATGAGGGAAACACGTTTGGCTATGTCTGATTCCTAATTATATTCCACAGGCAACAGCTAGATACATGGTACCACCTAAATGCAAGGCAGCAGGAGAAATACAGACTTTGCTTTCAACAAGTATGAATTAGCCATTTCCTTTTTACGCTAGAGTCCATGAAAATATGGTCAAGTATAAAATGTAGTCCACCTACATCATATGATAACAGAAGAGCAGACTATTAAAGATAGTCCTTTATAGACAAAGGTGAAAGCAGCTAAAACATATTAAAATATTATTTAGGAGTTCCTACCACAGTGCAGTGGGTTAAGAATTTCATTGCAGCAGCTCAGGTCACTAAGGAGGTGTGGTTTCCATCCCCAGGCCCAGTGCAGTGAGTTAAAGGATCCTTCATTGCCACAGTTGCGGTATAGTTCACAGCTGAAGCTCCAATTTAATTCCTGGCCCAGGAACTTCCATAAGCCACAGGTGTGGACATTGAGAAAAATTATTTAATTGCTATGCTAATACTCTTCAGTGATCACATGAAATTTCATTTTTCAGAATGGGGTTGAGCCAACTATAATGTTTCAATTTATCATTATGACCATCCTCAGGAAATTGAGTGTGCATATTAGGGCGTAGATCATTCACAAGAGTCTATGATATTATACCAAGGACATAGGATTTCCTTTCCATTTAGATTTAGAGATTGCTCAATTTATTCCTCTTACTTTGTCTGTTTCAAAAGAAAACATTCCTGTGAAGGCAAGAGAAAATCATGCCCAATTTAGTAAGAAAACTTTTGTTACATTTATTTTAGGAAATAAAACAACATCACCTTCAATTAGCCACTGTCTTCCTACTACCAATATAAACACATGGTCTATATTTTTAAAGTCATGCATAGCTTATTACCCTTTATACAAACTTATGAAGTAGACCATTATCCTGTATTAATTTATTAATTTAATAGAGAAGTTAAATTAATTTAATAAAGAAGTTAAAACGTAGATGTTTTAAGGCTCATGATAAAATTACACAGCTTGCTACTGGTAAAAGTGAGCTTCGAACCCAGGAAATTTGACTCCAGAAACTACTTATGCTTCTACTAGTTTGTGAAATCCACGTAAACTTCGTGAAGGAAAGCATACCTCTGACTCTGATCATAATCTTAGGAAATAAACAATCCTGACACATTCTGGTATTTTAAACTGTGGAGATTACACATTTCATTTGGTAGTCTTGATGTAAATGAACCACCATCTACAAACATTTCAAAACATGTAGTACTTTCAGAGAAGATCCTGATTAGTTAGGTGCTAAGACATTTTTATGAAGTCTAGTTATCCTAATGAATAAATGTCAATCCTGTTTCTTTAAGCCTGAAATGTCCCAGGATTGACTCCAAATCAGAACAGTTAAGTAAATTAGCAAACCTCACAGGAAACTGGAAAAAATATCAGAATACTGATTGGCTAACTAGTCTATCAGCTTCCTACATGGAAAAGCAATTATTCAAGAAATTGATGACCATGGAATCAGAGCAAAGGTTATAATTAGTCAATTTCTTTTATTAATTTTCCCTGTTTTTCCTTGGATAATTCTTATCTATGGCTAAGACACTGTTGATTAATACAGCACCTATCTTATTGAATCCTCAAAATGCTAAGACCCAGTTGCATTTGTTAGACACATATTTTCACTACAATAGATGATAAAACAATATATGCATAAGGTGTCTAGGGAACAGATTGAGGAGAGCACATCTGTCTACCTGGGAAAACTGAAAGGAAAGAAGAGAGATACAGAGAATAATCTTCACAGAAGAGATGATGCTTGAATTGAATCCTGAAGGATGAATATGAATTATGTAAAGAGAAGAAAACGACAAGCATAGAGAAAAGAGTGTATAGGGCCAAGGAGACCTAAATATTCCATAATTTTTCCCACTGATTGCTAAATCATTTTCTAAGTTAAAAGGAAGCTAATGGTACCTCACTAGGTAGCACTAAAACTATTTTGAGGTTTGGCAACGCCAAATAATAAATTACTTCCACCAGACAGAGCCAGTTACCATTTATAATATTAATTTAAATTCACACAAGGAAGTGCTCACATTCTCCTTAGGTTCTTTCAGCCATGCATCAAAGTCATAAAAATGGGCACTAATCTGATTACAAATGATCAAGGCCTTTCCTGTCTGTAACATTTCAGATCAAACTCAGTGTTTTTTCCTGAATCACTAATAAGCAACGAAAACTTTTTTTATTTTTTATACTATTTATACCAGCAGTTGGAGTTACTGGGTACAAAATATTTTACTTTGACTCAGAAACATTAATGCAATCATTTTTATTTCAGGAAGACTTTAATATAAAATATTCAGCTTTGTTTTATTACCATTGAATGTTTAGAACAGATGTGTTTACTCCATGTTTGAGACTACCTTATTAAGGTCAGAGATGAAATGAAGGGAAAGATAAGGATCAAGTATGAATGGAGGGAATAAAACTATAGAGCTCAAGACTGGAGTGACATCAAGTTCAAAGTGAGTTAAAATTGGAATGAGGATTATGTATGGAATGAAGGTAATAGACTCATGTCTAAATATCCTGTCTCAGAAGATTTCCATTGCTCATGAGTAGATTACTAATACTCATGTTCATGGAATAACAGAAAAATAATTCTGAGGCACTATTCCATCACCAACAAAATTTGTATTTGTAATTTATAATATTTAGCAGATAAATGCAGTATAAAAATAACTACAGGAGTTCCCGTCGTGGCGCAGTGGTTAACGAATCCGACTAGGAACCATGAGGTTGCAGGTTCGATCCCTGCCCTTGCTCAGTGGGTTAAGGATCCGGCGTTGCCATGAGCTGTGGTGTAGGTTGCAGACGCGGCTCGGATCCCGCGTTGCTGTGGCTGCGGCGCAGGCCAGTGGCCACAGCTCCGATTAGACCCCTAGCCTGGGAACCTCCACATGCCGCGGGTGCGGCCATAAACCCGCGGCCATAAAATGACAAAAAGGCAAAAAAAAAAAAATAACTACAAAGATAGGTGATAGGTGATACAGAGATGGAGAGATAGATGACTGATAGGTAGATAAATAAAATAACTTTGATACAGAACTGTATATTAACTAGAGTTCTCTTTGGAATTATTATTTTTAAGTCACTATTATAATTCAAATCCTAAATAGATTTTTTTTTTTTTGCTTTTTTGCTTTTTGTAGGGCCACACTCAAGGCATATGGAGGTTCCCAGGTTAGGGGCTGAATCAGAGCTACAGTTGCCGGCCTACATCACAGCCACAGCAACACAGAATCTGAGCTGCACCTGACCTACACCACAGCTCGTGGCAATGTCGGATCCTTAATCTACTGAGAGAAGGCAGGGATCAAACCCGCAACCTCATGGTTCCTAGTCAGATTCGTTTCCGCTGCCCACAACAGACACTCCTCAAACCCTAAATAGATTTCTTTTAAAATGAAGTTCAACACAAGAAGTTCAGCAATACATACTAATTTTTGAACAAAATTATTACAATATGCTATCCTAGACATAAGGTAAAATGAAAAAAAAATTGGAATGGGTTTTGTCCTATCCTTACTGTTGAATGAATCCCTTCCACTTTCACTTATGATTGAGAGAGAACAATCAATTTATTGTTCACTCACATTATACCAGCATGTATGCCAAGCACCTGAAATACTAAGAACAAAATGGAGACCAGGACTTCATGGAACTTACAGTCAAAGGAAGGAGATAGTATTCAAATAATTATACAGCTATGTATTTAATTAGTACCATGAAATCATTCTTTCCATAATTCTTTCACTGGCCTCTGAAAGAGAGATGAGTCTAACTTCCTATGGAAGGAGACTCCATGCTTATCTACTGTACCTATGTGCCTTAGATTCCACAGGGGATTTGTTGTTGTCAACAGTGATGCTAATGGTTTTATTGACCTTTAAATGGGTACCAAGAAAGAATGATCAATTCCCTCACCATTTCCCAGAACTCCACAGAGACTCTCTTGTCATGGTTATCATGTTATAAATCCAACGATTACTTATCTTACAACACAACTCAGGAGGATTTTTCACAGATGATCACTTCCTTCTTGGAATGCTTCTCTTGAATCAAGACCCTTCAGCCTCTTGCTTTTCTTCCTATTTCACCAGCTACTCTTCCTACTCTACTTGGCACTCCTCTCAGTATGGAAATGCATACAAAGCTAACTCCTGGGCCCCTTTCTCTTCTCTATCAATACACTTTTCCATCTAGGCCCATCACTTTATATATCTGTATCTCGTAAATCATTACCTCCAACTTTGACTTCTCACAGTTCTAGATGTGTATATCCAGTGTGGCACCTCCACTTGGAAGGTATCTTCACACAATCATCTCAAATATAATATGACAAAAGGAAACATGAGTTCTCCCTTGAGAATATATGACTAATAAACTGTCCAGTATCAGGTGGTGCATGTTTGACCATCTCCTACGATTTATGGCAAGGATCTCTTGTTCATCTATGGGATACATAGGAGATGGTCATAACACCCCCTAAACTAACTCTTTTTCTGATCTACACATATAATACTACCATCCAACAAGTTGCTCAAGCAAACAAGCTATCTTTTACTCTTCTATTTGCCTCTTATCCACATCTAATCAGTTCTAAAGTCCTGTCAACAATGCCTCAAAACTGTTTATTTTCATTTGTATTACCTCTCATTTTAGTTAATATTATCTCTCACCTATATCTGCAAAATGATCACATTGCTGGACTCTCAGCCTTTACTTTTATTATGAAAAATTCATTATCCACATGACAGACAGTCTCTAAAACTCCAGTAGTTTTCCATCACATTTAAAATATTATTTTCCTGACTTACAAAGTCTTAAGTGACTTGATTCTGGCAGCCTTCTTGATTCATCTTGCCTTATGCTTCACATCACCCACTCTGTTTCAACCACATAAGTAAATTCTTCTTCTGTCCCTAGAATTCTTGTCCTTGGGCTTTTAATTAGTCATAACTTCTACCTGAAAAGAGCTTCCTTATAAACTTGTCATGGCCAGCTAATTACTGTCAATCAGATCTCAGTTTAAATGATTATCTCTTCTTAGATATAGTCCCTGATCTCTCAGTCTCTATTATATCACCCTCTTTTAATTTTCTCCAAATATTTACTACTATTTGCTATCTTGTTTATTTATTTGTTCATTTACTTGCTAGCTGTCTTCCCTGCCAGACCGGAAGCTGATGAGAACAAGTACCTTGATTGGCTTATTCACCAACAGAATCTCAGTATCCGGGGCTATGCCTGACACATAATGGGAAATTAATATATAATGGTTAAAAGAACAAATGAATGAATAAAGGAAAGCAGTTGTTAAAGCATAAAGTTTGGATTAATACAGGCCATTGTTTCAGTCCCACTAGCTGTGTGTTCTTCTTGAATCTTAGTTTTCTTCTGTAGTATGGGAATAATAATTGTTTTTATCTTTCTAAACAATTCTTAAAATTCAGCACCTACATAATAATAAAAATCATTATTAAACATACATGGTCTGCTTCAGTCAGCTTCTAATAAATCTTGAGACAACACAAATAAGAAGGAAGTAAGACCAGAATTACAAAATTCCAATTCACTAGATTACTCAATTGCTAGACAGATTTTTTTAAGGAAGACTGAAAAGAAAAACTGTATCACTTCCTTGTCTGCTTCTAGTCAAAATCCATTCTTAAATTATAGCAAAATAAGTAAGCTATAAATAAGAAGAGAGAAACTGATTTAAGACCTTACGGTCTTTGCAAATTAATTTATTTCATTTCACTAGGATCAGTGTAATACTGAATATATACTCAAGCAATTATACTGAAAGAATTATATGATAGCCTTTTGGGGAGCTTCCATCATAGCTCAGTGGTTAACGAACCCAACTGCAACCATGAGGATGCAGGTTCTATCCCTGGCTTCCCTCAGTGGGTTAAGGATCTGGCATTGCCCTGAGCTGCGGTCGCAGACATGGCACAGATTCAGCATTGCTGTGGCTCCAGCCTAGGCCGGCGGCTACAGCTCCGATTTGACCTCTAGCCTGAGAACCTCCATACGCTGTGGGTGTGGCCCTAAAAGACAAAAAAAAGGGACCAAAAAAAGAATTATATGATAGCCTCTTAAGCAGATCTGGACAATTATAGTTTTACTACATGGAGATTAACATTTAAAATTAAAAATTTAGTAACCACAAACACACAATTATTTAATCAAAATCACTGAATAATTATCTTTTTTCATAGTTAAAAGTCATTATTTTACTTGAGGAAATCAAAATGTTTAGGGAAGTTACTTATAAACCTACACATTGATCTAAGCTGATATGCATTACCATGTGCTTTCCTAGGTAACTTCGTTTGCAAAAGATGTAATTTTGAGATGAGTGATTGCTAGGGAAAAGAGCTTTTATCATTTTTAAGTTACTATAAATCTAAAAAGATTGAGGGAAAGATTTAGTTTACTAACAGTCTTTGGGAGAGAGGAAGAACCAGGCAGCCAAGATGCCACAGTAAACCTAAAGTTGGATTAAAGATTCAAACACCATCTCACATTTCCATTCAGTAGCTTTTCTAGACTAATCACAAATATGATATTCAAGGATACAATAGGGATATTTATGAAGTATAATGAGTCAAATTATAGAAAGCTGTCAAAATTAAATATCCGAATTATTCACCAAAGCTTTAAAGTAGGACTGACGTAGAACCTGTCCCCAGCACTTGTTTTTGCAACTTAAAGTTGCTGCTATTTAGAAAAGGAAGAAAGACCAAAGACTGCCTTGCAAATGATATTTTTTCTTGAGTTTTAGATGTGTGCAATGGCTAGCTCTTATGCACTCGATACTACATAGTATCTTAACCTTATCAACTTGAAATCAAAGTTAGATCACAGTATAAATCAGCTCACGGTCAGGTTGCAAAGGAGCTAAGCCTTCACCATGACGTTTAATTTGGGCACTGCCTCAAACATGTGAAAAAGGAATTATCCTGAAAGAGGGGGTAAGGCAGCACTGTAGCAAGAACAAGGTGATTTGACCACTCAACTAGGAGAATTTGGAGAAAATTGGTAAAAGCATGTTTTGTCTGAGTAAAGGGTTTAAGGATGGGGATGGTCTTAAATCTGTACCTTAAACCCTAATCTGAGGTCTTACATAGGTGACCTTGACTGCACCTAGCAGAAATCATTATCATCCTTTTCCCGTTAAAGATCAAATGAAAGCACAAGGTCACAGCTGACACTTTATTTCTAATAATCAAAGCCTTCTTTTGACCTTCCTTTTATCCCCCCAGCTCAAGACTTCCCAAGCAGAAGTTACCTTGAGCCAAAATTTTACTTTTCTTACCAGAAAAGATAATAACAAAATAGCTGTTTTCAAGGGTAAAACTGTAAAGCATTATATAAATATTCATTAATTTGAGTTAAAAGAACTCCATGCAATGAAACTCTAGTATAGATAAAGCATACTTACATTGCTATGAATTTTGAGTACTTTGAGTTAACCACTCCCAAGATAAACCCTCATTATAGCTAAGTGTTATAAACTGGGTCTCAAGGTATTAAGTTAAAAAATAATATACTCCTCCACAACAAAAATTCCAATATACATAACTTGATAATAATTATTATACAATTACTTATTATAAAAGAAAATTTAGCAGAATTCTTTTGGAGGCCAAAATCAGTGGCTGTGTCCACGCTTGAAGTCTGAACTATCCTAGAAATCAAGAGCATATATTTTCCATAGCTATACTGCTTGCAGCTTAAGGAACCCACCTCTAGAAAACTGCTTTTCTTTCCATTCACATTTCTATTATCATAATTCTCTTACTTTATCAGCATATGTTTGGTATAGAGAAAAAAATCCAAGTAAAGAATTTACTTGGGTCCTCTTTATCAGCATATGTTTGGTATACAGAAAAAAATCCAAGTAAAGGAGAATATACTTGGGACAAACTAGTTGGCAGTTTCTTATACAGTTAAAACACACCTCCTATATGATTCAAAGATCCCACCCCTGGCTATTTGAGAGAAATAAACTTATATTCTCACACACACACACACACACACACACACACACACACACCAAAATATCATCCTAGATAGATGCAGATATCAGTCTCACGAAGTCCCAACTGGGGTCCATTGCTCAGTGTGGTCATGCTCACAGGACACTGGGAAGATCAGAATAGAAATATCCTAAGCTTACTGGCGGTTTAGTCTTAAGAGTTTCTAGTTGTTTGCGCCTTAAGAGACTCAAAAAGCAGATAATGTTCTCAAATAGGCTGTAAATCAGATTCACTTTAGAAATTTAGTATGGTGAGGTGTTTCCCTGCAAAGCAAACTCTCAGTTAGGGCAGAACAGACATTAGCCTGTTCCAAATGGCTTCCCAGGGAGATCACACCCAGAGTTTGATTTTTAGCCTCTTCAAGTACATTAATCTCCCTGGTTTGTAGGAGAATTCTTTGAAACTCAACCCTTATAAAACAAAGTCAAAAGGATTTAAAGATAATTAAACTAATATCTGAATGACTTTTAGAGATTACATAACCTAATCCTTGATTCTTAGACATTTATCCAGTTTCTGTGACATTTTATTCATGCAGAGTGACAGACTGTTTTAAATCTGGTTTTGCTTTAATGTGAGTTTGTCTTCTAATCTCTTTTTTATCTTTTCTAATTTTTTTCCTTTGTGAGTTATTTACACTTAAATGAAAATTAAGCATGTTTGTATATTTAGAAGGAGGAAAAATTGATAATCAAATTTGCAATTAAAGAATATAGAATAGATGTTTTCCTGCTGTTTCAAAATGCCAGCTAATGCTTCAAAGCTAGAGGAAATGGGCAATACATTATAAGAAATACACTGAACTTAATAAGAGTTACCCAAATGGGTCCTTTGACGAACGAGGACTAGATAAAAATGAAGGAATTCCATACAAGTAGAGAGCATTATGCTGGTTCCCCTCCTGAGGGAGAGTAGAAGGGATGTCTCCCCGCCTTAAGCTGTGCTGGAGGAGGGAAAAGAGAACTCATGGAATTCTCTGGAACTCATGCAATCGCCTGCAACAGAAAAGGGTGCCCAAAGGACCTTTGGCATTGGATGAGCCAATAAACCAAATACTGGCACCTCGAAAAAATCCTCGAGGATTTATGAGGTCTCCTCTTCATTCTTACCAGTGAAAGCATGGAAACCAGGTGAATGATACCCTTAGCCCAAGCACCCTCACCTCCAAGGCTCTTGCTCAATGCCAGCTAATCATGGTGTAGCAGTTGGGTAATGGAGCATTAATGTTCCAAAGCTGAACCCGCTCCTTTGAAAAACCCAAAGCACATAATTCTGAAATAGCAACATAATAATTTATGTACATCTATATGTTCTTTGTATCTCAAATGTGCTGCCAGGGAGGCAGCATTATGTAATGAATTAGAGCCCAGACTTTCTCATCAAACACACTGGTATTTTCTTCCTTCCCTTACTGTTTCAGTAAAATTAGGTGATTTATATGACCTCTTTAAGCTTTAGCTTACTCATTTGCAAAATATGAATATACTACATTATATATTAATTTAAATATCTGGTTGTTGTACAAATTAAATAATAAATTAAAACACAGCAGAAGATAAGGCATAGTCATTCTTCTATAGGTATTACTGTTATTGTTGTTGTTGCTGTTATTATTCCTTTAAGGAGAGAGCTCATATCAGTATAATAGTATCTACTCACATGTTCATAAATATTTGATGCCTAAATTTTCTCAGACTAATATCTAGTGCATCTCAATAGAAGAAAATATTTGGAAAGGGAATTAATGTCTGCTGAAAAAGACTGTCTTGGTAGCAATGACAGTCTATAAAATATCAAAATCATACTTTCAAGCACGTGTTTCAAGACAAGGATTCCAAGCAGAAGCTTCCCAATGACAACCTCCAGTCTCACTGAGCATGCTGTTATTAAGTTTTCTAACATTTGCTTTTATAAACAAGGTAAAGACTGTCACAATCAGGCATTGGTTAAATGCCTGTTTTGTCATTTCTGACAAACCATAAAGGAAATGGTGATTCGCAGAGGAAATAATGCATGGTCAGGAGTGCTTTTTGGCAAATACAACAGAAGTTCTCAGAGACCTTGGGGAAAGGTTTAATCGTCCCATTGGATGACTCAATGAAGAGTGGGAGGTCAATACAGGTAATCCAAAGGCAACTGTCTATTCCTCTTAACTTTGTAAGTATTCTGCGGCATTCTTATATTACCAGGAAAAGAATACTTCCCTGACTTTTCTGTGAAAATTGTCTCCAGAAATTTAAGCAGCCTTGGAAACTTTTCTCTGAATGATCAAATCTCCTAAGCCATTTCAAGTTGTTAATCCCCTGCCCTTGGTTAGGAAAACAGTCTACCTTTGAAAACTTGGTCTTTTAGGAAATGACAGAAAATACTTCTAAGCTACTGCCAAAGTGAAAAAACTGCAATAAAGTTTTTTAAACAATAAGGAAGTCTTCATTCAAGCCTATCTCAATAGGGAAAAGAGAACAGAAGTCAATCTGTGCTCCATTTCCTGAAAGAAAGGATGAGACCATATTCATCACTGGGGTGAGAGAGAGAACAGTGGCCACCTGTGTCTGTTAATTGGTCTCACCCAAAGAAAAGGCAAACACTCTCTTATCTTCACGACAGGATATAGCCCTACAACTTGGAGCACCTAAAATTAGGCCCCTACCCTCCCAAAGATAGGGGCACTATATTCTATGATGATTATATTTCAAAGAGACAGTTCCCAAGTTCTTGAAAAAGAGTTCTTGAAATTGTCAAAACTGGCAAGAGTTATTTAACAGAATTTACACCTCAATAGAGCAGAGTAAGAATTTACAACTATAAGTTGTCTAAATTAAATGCTCTAAGGAAAGAAAGGGAAAGACGTCTAGGGTTTTTTCCAGGAGGATACCCTAAAAGCCTGGGATGAGGGGCTTAGAGATGGAAAGAAACTGTCTACAAGGGAGTGGGATGCACTGGGAGTTTGGGATTAGTAGGTATACACTATTACACTTAGGATGGATAAACAATGAGGTCCAACTGTATAGAACAGGGAACTATATACAATCTCCTGGGATAGACCATGGTGGAAAATAATATTTTAAAAGAATGTATGTGTATACACTTTGCTGTATAGCAGAAATTGGCACAACGTTGTAAGTCAACTATACTTTAATTTTAAAATAAATAAAGAAAAAAAGAGAAACCTATCTAAAGCTTAGTCAAGCTAAAGAGAACATTAGGACTGTCTTGTCACTAAAAAGTCAATGAGTAACACGAGATAAATTTATTAAAAAAGAGGTTGTGTCATTTTTTCTAGCTTTTCCTTCAAATTGCAACACCCTTTTAAAATGTATTCCACCTAGATAAATTTAATTTCTCTTCTTATCCAAATTTCTTCTCACTCTAGTAGACCCTAATATTATTTTGCAGTTCTCTTCTTGTTCTCTAGCTCTCCTAGAATGCTTGGATCTGCATTTGCAGCAACAACAAACAACTTGCCATCAAAGCATCGTGATGCCAGTTAGTTACTTTCAAGTACGTCCATCTTCCCCTGTATTCCTTGCCTTTTTAGTGCCCTTGATCTATAATCCACATTGCAAACCCCTCCATCTAATTTATATCATCTCCCTCCCAATCTTGCTGACTCTACTTCTACTTCTTTTTACTGGAACTACATTGAATCCCATCCTATTTCAAATAAACTTCTCTATAACACACAGTCTCAACAATTCTCTTCACATCTTGGCCACCTATAACCTGGCTCTCTAATGATATACAGGTTCTAAAAAGAATCCATTAATTCTCTCTATACTAATAGTGAGAAGATATGTTCATCTTTCTCCTGTTTACTCACTAACTACAATTTCATTATATTTGATATTCATCTAAAAATCTCTCATTCAAGCCCCAAAAATTTCAGCTATACCTTATGTTTTTCATCTTCATCACTGCCATCAACTAGACTGCACTTTCTTATGCCACCTTTAATGAGGACTTTGGTATAGTGATTATATTATTTTATTCCATCATATCTGGTCATTATTCTAAAGACAATATCCATGTGGGTATTCATCTAACAAACTTTATTTATTTAGTTAGTTAGTTAGTTAGTTAGTTAGTTAGTTATTCATTTATTCCCCTTTGACAAAACACTGTGAAGGTCTATATTTCAGGCTTTGTCATTTTCCCAAATTAATTCTCTGATCTAAGATTTGAAAATATAATTTGCAACCCATATTTACATTTCTACCACTATCTCTTCCCACCAGACACCCATGAGACCTTATACTGTCTTTGCTCAAACTGACCCTAGCAACCATCACTTTGAGGACATCCTCACAGCACTGTTGTTAATTTCCTGTGAGAGTCACACCTCTGCCAGCCTGCTTTGTAAATATCAGTCCTATAGATCTGAGTACAAACCAAAGCTTCCCTGGAGTTTCTGTGTGACTCAGCAGGTTAAGTATTCAGCTTTGTCTGCAGTGGCTTAGGTTGTTGCTGTGGTTTGGGTTCGATCCCTGGCCTGGCAACTTCCATGGCGTAAACAGAAAAATAATTTAGAAAAAATAAAACAAACTTGGAAGTCAAGTATTAGAGATTGCTGAATTTATCAGCCTGGGTCCCAGTGTAGAGCAGATCTATTTACCTGGAATACAAATCCTGGACTGTTACATAATTGAGAAATAAATTTCCACTGTTAGAACCCTACTTGGAGGGTCATGAGGAGACCTATACGTTATAATGGTTTAGTCTAACTGAAAAAAGGAGAAAGGGATATTTTATGCAGAGACTTGTAGGCCATAAAAAGAGTTGAAAGCAACTGATAGATGTAAAGAAGAAGGAAAAGTCAGCGATAAAAGTTTCCAGTTGTAGCAACTGAATGCAAATGGTCATACAATTTGGTAAAATAGGAGAGACTGAGGAGCAAATTTCAAGTGAAGATGTTTAATGCGTACATAGCTATACAGGTATGGAGCTCAGAAAAGGGATTTCAGCTTGAATAAAAATTTGAGTGTTGCAGATATAAAAGAAAATCGATGGCACAAGGATATATGAGATGTTATAGTAAAATGCTCTTTCACTAAGTAGTGAATACAAATTTATCTTTCCATACTCAAATCATTTCTATTAATTGGTATCTTTGGAACAATATAAACTGTAGTTAAAGGACCTGAATTGTTCTAATAACCAGTCAAAAATAGAAGTGGTGATTAATCAAGCCATTGTTACAACTGTAAATAGCTACTACAATTCTATTAAATATAGTACCCTTCTACTCTACCATATAAATGGCAACATAAATTGTACTTTACTTCTAGCTCATAATAGAGCTGCCGGTATCCCACAGCTGTACCAAAATATTCTCCTCATATATTCAGTTGCTGACAACAGCAAACTTCTTTCATTGTATATTTGTAGCTAAGCTTTTAGAACATATTTTGCACTGTCCTCATAAAATCAATCTGAAATACATTATGCCATTCTTTTCTACTTGAACAACTGGTCTTTGGATGTTGAGGCACCTTGTTGCATTTACATGAAAGGAGAAAGAACTAACCATTTAGTGAGTGCTTATTATGTGCTTTACATGTTACCTCTTAATTCCTCAGAGCAAATCTCAACAGGGTTGAAAGAATTTTAATCCAAAAGCACCTGGCCAGTTTGACTGGGCATCTTTCCACTTTATCCTCTCACCAGTAGATGGAACAGCAAAACTTCAGAGATTTTACATGTCCCAGTACCTGGAAGCTTTGTTCTTATCTCATAGTGTGAATAGGTCTCACCAAGGTCAAATTTCATCAACCAGCCAATGCTTCTCTATAACATAGTAAGCACCAAATTAGGTCTCAGATGGGAGAGATTCTAACTAATGCATACTTTATATAAGTAACAAAATTTTGAAAACAAAAGTTGGAATCTTGTCCTAATACACATTAGGAGGGAGGAAAAGAAGAACGGAATTCAAGGTGTTGGTTAAGGTATTAACCAGATTCCTGAATGTCTTGATCTTACTGGAATGTGCAAATCTTAGAATTAGACAATTCTCTATTCAATTCCCTACTTGACATAACCATACTTTTAATAACCTGTCCTCACATAAGTTTCTTGATTCTGACCTCCAGCTCCCAAAGTAATTTTCCTCTCAGTTGTTCCCATCTTAGTAAATCTTAACATTATGCCCCTAGTTGCTCTATTCAAAAACTTACAAGTCTACGCTGTACACAAAAGTTCACTCCAAATCAAAGTTAAGTTTAAATGTCAAATGCACAATATAAAACGTCTAGGGAAAAAAACAGCAGAAAATCTACATGACCTTGAGTTTGCTGATGAATTCTGCATACACCAAAAACACAATCCACGAAAGCAAAAGAAGTGACATTAGATGTTATCAAGTTTGGAGGTCAGCTCTACAAAAGACATTGTAAAGAGTATGGGAAGACAAGCTACAGACTAGAAGAAAATATTCACAAAACACATATCTGGTAAATGCCTATATCCAAAATTACAAAGAATTCTTGCATCCAAAATACAAAAAAAAAAAAAAAACGAATTTAAAAATATGCAAATGATCTGAGCAGACATCTCACCAAAGAAGATATACAGATAACAACCAAACATAAGATGCTCACTGAATTGCAAAATGAAAACAATGAGATACAACTATGCACATCTACTAAAATGTCTATGATCTCCAAAACTGACAATGGATGGTGAAGATGAAGAGCAACAGAAATCTTATTCATTGTTGGAGGAAAGGCTTACATATTTTAGAAGAAAATATGAATTCACTTCTCCTATTCAGATTGTTGTTAAGATACTTTCTCACATGTTACCATAGCAACTCATATATTGAAAATCATAATTTAAATTATTATATAGTTTAATATATCTGAATTGGAACAATACTACAAAGTAAAGAAGCAAATATCCCCAAACATATTTTTTCTAAGTATTTCCATAAGAAATCACGACCTGCTCTGAAATCATGATCTGCTCTTTTTGATTTTTCATAATTATGCTCCTACAGTTTAGGAAAGAGTCAAATTTTATTGAGAAGTTTTTAGTTGTCCTTTTGCCTTTTCCTTTATATGAGTAAATTTAATATAGATGACATTTTTGCTCTGAAAACTATTGAGAATTTCAGTTTTTCTTACGCATTTCCAGATATTTTTCTTGTCTTATTGTAAAAAAATAAAAAGTAAACTATTTTTGAACAGTAAAATTATTACCTCTGTCCCTCACACCATGCACAAAAATAAACTCGAAATGGATTGAAAACCTTAAACATAGACAAGACCCCGTAAAACTCCTAGAAGAGAACATAGACAAAACATTCTCTGACACCAGCTGTAAAATGTTTTCTTGGGTCAGTCTCCCAAGGCAATAGAAATAAACACAAAAGTAAACCAAGGAGACCTAATCAAATTTACAAGCTTTTGCACAGCAAAGGAAAATATATTAAAAGAAAAAAAAGGAAAGAAAGAAAAACAACCTACAGATTGGGAGAAAGTAGCTGCAAACAATGCAGTAGAGAAGGGCTTAATCTCTAAAATATACAAACAACTCATACAAAAAAACAAACAACCCAATTTAAAAATGGGCAGAAGACCTAAATAGACATTTCTCCAAAGAAGACATACAGATGCCCAACAGGCACATGAAAAAAATCCCATCACTAATTATTAGAGAAATGGAAATCAAAACCACAACCACCTCACACCAGTCAGAATGACTCTCATTAATAAGTCTACAAATAAAAATGCTGGAGAGGGTGTGGAGAAAAGGGAATCTTTCTTCACTGTTGGTGGGCATGTAAATCGGTAAAACCACTACGGAAAACAATATGGAAGTACCTCAGAAAACTAAATATAGAATTGCCATATCATTTAGCAATCCTGGGCATATATCCAGACAAAACTTTTACTAAAAAAGATGTATATACCCCTATGTTCATCACAGCTCTATTCACAATAGTCAAGACATGGAAACAACCTAAATGTCCACACACAAATTAATGGATTAAGAGTATGTGGTACACATACACAATGAACTACTGCTCATCCATAAAAAAGAACAAAATGCCATTTGCGGCAACATGGATTCGACTAGAGATTCTCAGTAAGTCAGAAAGAGAAAGACAAATAGCACATGATATCACTTATATCTGGGATCTAAAGTATGGCACAAATGAATCTATCTTCAGAACAGAAACAAATTCATGGACATGAAGAACAACGTGTGGTTGCCAGTGGGGAGGGAGAGGTATTGGGACGGATGGGCAGTTTGGGGTTAGCATATGCAAACTATTGCATTTGAAATGATAAGCAATGAGACTCTGCTAAACTATATCTAGTCACTGGTGATGGAACATGATGGAGCATAATGTGAGAAAAAGATTGTATGTATGCTGTATAGCAGAAATTGACAGAACACTGTAAATCAACTATAATAAAAAATTTTAAATAATAAAATTATTACCACTATCTTAATACCTTTCTTTTTTTCCATATTGTGACCTTGTCCTTTGTCCATATGCATTCGTATTTTAAAATAGTTGGAAAAATAAATTTCATGTTATAAATTTTCCATCTCTATTCATATTCCTTACTTGTTTCAGCCAGGATTTGTAGATATTTTCCAGTGCAGTACAAAGACCCATATCCCAGTACTTTTCTAGTTTTAGTAAAGAACATGGAGACTGTTAGATTCTACACTCCATGGAGTTTTACTCGTGGCTCTGAGTCTTGAATGACGAGAAAATTTGAATGGATAGGAGAGCAGGGCATTGTACCCCCCATTTGTAAGAAAGAAGGCAAAGTTATAAGTAATTTCTTGCTTTCCTTTTTATATCATCTCCCCTAGCAGAGGTCCTTCCCTTGTTAATTCATAGTTTTATTTAGCTATTCCTAGTCCCCGTGAAAGAAGTCTGCAATATGCTAAAATCCATCCGAACATACTATGATGTAATATTCTTGTTTTAAAGAGTTCTGTTGCCTCTCCCTGAAGAGCAAGGCTTCAACCTAAAAAGAGCAACTACACAATAATGAAATTCTAGGCATTACAGAATCTGAGTGTTAGAGATATTTTGGAGATGTCTTTCCGGCACCTTTCAATTGCCTTCCAAAAAATGCAAAGCCTGCTGCAAGCACATATCCCCAAAGTTATAATAGAGAATTAAGCCTATAATTACAGAAACATGTAGTTCAGTTAATTCTCTCTCTTTATCATTAATTGTTTCTAAGTGGATCATAGATTGAGACTGCCATTTATTGGAATATTTGTTGGCTGGATAATTAATATATTTGACCCAACATGCACTCTTATAGATCAAGATGTTTTCTTTTCTTTTTCACCAAATTCTTTCTCCTCAAGTTTTGCTAAGTACATTGACAGAAAATGTTTTCCTATTCTGCTTTTTATATCCTCTTCTCTGCACTCTGGTACATATTAGAACTTAGTTTTAATAAGAATTGTAAACATACATATCTGTTCCTAAACTGCATTCTCTTCTCCCACGGGTGTGAGAAAAGGACTTTGTTCCTTAGTATTGCCCTCATTTGAAGTTTTTTACTTTCTATAATAGATGCTTTGGAGTGGGCTAATCATACAACTCAGAGAGAAAATAATTCTTGATTCACAAAGAGGCACAATTATGAAATATAATAAATAGTATAACTTTAATATATTGCAATTCTCAAGGTCCCAGACACAATAATATCCTCTCCAACAAATATTCCCTTATATAGGGGAGAGCTTTGAACTTCCAGAGCTTGATAGAGGAGCATGGATATGCATAATTTCCACAAACCAAAATGGATACTCTGGAACTTCGGCATGCTTGATCAATTTTTAAAGGACTCCTTTCCAGGAATAACAACCTGCTGCAGATAGTAACCTACAGAAAGAAGCAGCATGGCATATGCCACTTCAACAGCTGCTGAGCAAGAGCCATGAGAAGCTGATGGAGGCCAATGCATCAGGAACTAGGGTATCAAGATCCAAACTGGGTGGTTAGAGTTTTGCAAGAACTCATGAAAAGGTCCCACAAAAGAAAGCTACATTTGATGCATCTGGCAGTCAGAGGGCTTAAACCAAATAATAACAAAATGATTTCTTCCTGACCTTTGAATGGGAAGACCCTCTTTCCTATCCCTGGAGACTCTATGCTTTTGAAACGTTAGTAGCAAAACAGCACCTTAAACACAACAGGCAATCAATATATTGTATTAATCAAAATCCATAATAACAAACATCAAATAACAAGAAAATATCTAACATAATACACTCAGTAATTTGTATTTTACATAGCATGGGAGAAACAGAATTATATGAACTCCTCACAGAAATTCTAAATATAAAAAAATTAGTACTTAAAGAGAATATAATTAATTTCTATGGAAAACAGTTAAGTAGAATATGAATATAGGAAAAAATAAGCATCATTACAAGTTCATTCATATACTTCATTTACATAGTTTTAAGAGAATTCCCAAAGCATTTTAAGATATAGTTCAACTAAGACTCTGAAATATATCACTTTTCAGTGGAATAAATAATATTAATACATTTCTCCCCAATCTTAATTTTAGTATACTTGGTAATATATTGTTTGTACAGTTAACCAAAAAATTCTTTGATGAGAACTAAAAAAATATGGGATAATGAATGAAAACTGAAAATTGTGAGTTTGCTGACTCTTCTTTAATTATAGAAAGCATACATACCACTAAAAATTTTTTTCTAAGAGTTAAGATCTAATGATATCCTGACTCCTTAAATGGCAAAAGCCTAACTCTGTGCTTGCTAGTACAGATATACTAATTTATTCTATTAGTCAATAAGCAAATCCAATAAGCATCTACTATTTGAAAGATATGATGTACATGTTGGAATACAAAGAATGAAGTGTGGTCATTGCTTTTTAGGAAGCCCAATGTTAACTGAAGATACAGCTACTTCAGCAGAGAAATTAAGTACCATAAAAGAATTTGAATATTGTACCAAAAGAAGCTGAAGGATAGGAGCCTCTTTTTAAGGCTACTGGAACAGTTAGAAAATGCAATCTTAATGGATGATATTTGAATTAAGTTTTAAAAGTAGAAGCATTTTTTTTTTTGTCTTTTTGCTTTTTATCTAGAGCCGCACCCGCGGCATATGGAGGTTCCCAGGCTAGGGGCCTAATAGGAGCTGTAGCCACTGGCCTTCACCACAGCCACAGCAACGCGGGATCCGAGCCGCGTCTGCAACCTACACCACAGCTCACGGCAACGCCAGATCCTTAACCCACTGAGCAATGCCAAGGATTGAACCGCAACCTTATGTTTCGTTAGTCAGTTTCGTTAACCACTGAGCCACGAAGGGAACTCCAGTAGAAGCATTTTAATCTAAAGAAGGAATTTTCTTTCTTCTCCTTGATTTTCCATATCCAATCCATCAATAAGTCTTGATTTTTACCTCCTCTATATATTGGGAATATTCTACTTTTCACCATCTCCACTCTCTCAGGTTACCATTACCTTTCACCCAAACTAATGCAACAGCACACCACTTTTTCTCACTGCACTCATTCATTTCTCTGCCTCCAATCTGTTCTACAGAATACAGTCAAATCTGATCATGCCACGTATATTCCTGCCATAGTTAATCCCTTTTGATGGCTTCCACTGAGGTTAGGATTAAGGCCAGTATATCCAACCTAAACACCTGGGATCCTGTATGGCCTGTCCCCTGCATACCAGTCCAAGTTCAGTGCCACCATTTCCCCCCTTTCTGTTTCAAACACATAGCTTTTTTCTAAATTTCTCAAACAGGTCACATCCATTCCCACTATACAATGTCTTTGTTCATGCTGTTCCCTTCATCTGGAATGTCCATTCACCTCTCCTTTATCTAGCAATTTTCATTATTCCTCATATTTTGATCTTTACTATCTTCTCCTAGGGATAAATCAGAAACCTTTTTCAATCATTTTCATGAAACCATCTTTTCCTTCAGAATACTTAACATGCTTTCAAATTTTGTACTAATTAGATTAACTATTATCTGTCTCCCCTCTCCCACTGTGTTTTAAAATCAGTTCAAGAAGAAGTATACTTTCTTTTTCCCACCATGATATTCCAAGGATCTTTTACAGTGGTTGTCACATAATATATTTGTTGAATCAAGCAATGAACAAATGAGGAATAGGATATGCAGACAATATAGGATATGTGGAGTGGGGGAGAAAGGAGAGGAAGGAAGCATGAAAAATTTCAGAATCTTGAAAAATCCTAACAAATATGAGGAACAGTAAATTTTCATTACAGATGGCACTTAGATGTTTGGAAGACAGTCAGAAAAATAATATATAAAACTGAAAGAACATCTTGAAAACATATTCTTAACAGGTTTAGTAATCCAGAATGATTTTTATTAACATTTTATATATAATGGGGATCAACCAATGTTTTAACTAAGAAAGCAACACACACTGCCTTGGTTTTTGGCATTGTAATTCTAGTGACAGGATGAAGGATGAACTGCAGTGGGCAGACACTGGTGGGGTAGAGATCATTTTAAAGGTTACTTCAAAAGATGATCTTACCCCGTACAAAGTAGAAGAAAGGGAACATGAGGTTACAGATACTTATGAGGTAAAATCACCATCACCAGGCAGCACATTAATTATTGGATGTCAGAGAGGGAAGGTTTCTAGATTGGTAGACTGAATGGATGCCACTCCAATGGTCAAGACAGATTTTTTTTTTGTCTTTTTTTTGCCTTATCTAAGGCTGCACCCGTGGCATATGGAGGTTTCCAGACTAGGGGTCTAATAGGAGCTGTAGCTGCCGACCTTCACCACAGCCACAGCAATGCCAGATCCGAGCCGCGTCTGCAACCTACACCAGAGCTCACGGCAACACCGGATCCTTAACCCACCGAGTAAGGCCAGAGATCAAACCCGCAACCTCATGGTTCTTTGTCGGATTTGTTAACCACTAAGCCATGACGGGACCTCCAAGACAGATATTTTAAGTAAGATTAGTTGTTTATGGGATGATAGTAACTTCCCATTTTAATATGCTAAGTTGAAGGTTCAAAGAGTGTACCTAGTACAGTTGCTCAATAGCAACATTTGGAAATATGGAGGTAGAAATACAGAATTGCGAATCTTCAGGACCCAAAGTGGCAACTGAAAATATGAAAGTGGATTAATTCAACCAGAAAGCCATTCACAATTAGATGAGTAGATTGAAAACAGAGAAGGAGTCAATGAAATGACCAAAGCTCAAAAGCTGTCAGAGATGAGTAAGATCCAGGATATATGTTGGTCTCAAAGGAAAAGAGAGGTCTTTAGGAAGTGGTCTGTGTGTAGACTGATGAAAACTAAAACATAAAAAAATTGAAAACAAAACTTCAGATTTGCAAGTATGAAGATATTAGTGTTTTCAGAAAGAACAATTTCATTAGAATAGTAAGGACTGATAGGGAATGCTAGGCAGTGAAGAATGAAGCAGTGTTAATAAAAGAGACAATCCACAGTTTGCTCTTTCAACAAGTTTATCGTGAAAAGAGGAAGTACAGTGATGGCTAAAGAAAGGAGCATACCAAGTCAAGATTTTTTGTTTGCCCATTAATTATTTTTAAAGCTTTAGCAACAACCACAAATATTTAATTCCTACGAGGAAAAGAGGAATTAGTGATGCCACACTGAAGAAAAACAATACAAAGATTAGGAATATTCTTAGTGTTTTTATTTTATGTTATTACTGAGATGGAAGATAACTGAACAACTAAATTTCTGCAGTTAATTTAGTCATTACGGAGATATCTATATCTATATCTACATCTATCTATACATCTCTATCCTTCTCCTTGAAGAACTTAAAATCCTGTTAGAAAAAGAACATGAAATAATAATGATACAAAGCTTGATATTCATTGATTCACTTAACAAACAGTAGTGCTTCCAATCAGCCAAATATTATGTCATATAAAAAGAATGAGGTAGGGACCATGCCATATGTGGTCCTGGCCCTCATACAGTTTGCACTGAGCATTAAAATGAAACAAAATAGCACAGAAGGCAATAAAATCTCATTATATTATTTTCTATATACCAAAAGATATAAGGAAGAATTCAATGAAGAAAACCTTAAAATCAAGTAATCTAAAACACAGACTCCTCTCTGAGAGCAAAACAGATCAACTATAGCAAATAAAGCTGTTGGGAGTTCCCTTCCTGGCTCAAGGTTAACGAATCCAACTAAGAACCATGAGGTTACAGGTTCGATCCCTGGCTTTGCTCAGTGGGTTAAGGATACGGCGTTGCCATGAGCTGTGGTGTAGGTTGCAGACGCAGCTCGGATCCCACGCTGCTGTGGCTGTAGCGAAGGCCGGCGGCTGTAGCTCCTGTTAGACCCCTAGCCTGGGAACATTCATATGCCACGGTTGCGGCTCCAGATAAAAGGCAAAAAGACATACATACATACATACATACATACGTACGTACATACATACATACATAAATAAATAAAAAGAAAATAAAGCTGTTATCTTAAGGAGAGTGATAGGATTACGGGATGAAAAATTTAAAACTAAGCACTATTTGTTGTGAGCATAAATTTTAATGTGGAAGTTCCAGAGCCAGAGGTCAAGCCACAGCCACTGTAGAAGCAACACTGAGTAGTTATGTTGTGAGCCACACAGGAAAGCTAGAAAAATAAATATTGTAAAAATGGCATACTACGCAAAGCAATCTGCAAATTCAATGCAATCCCTATCAAATTACCCATGACATTCTTCACAGAACTAGAACAAACAATCCAAAAATTTATATGGAACCACAAAAGACCTGGAATCGCCAAAGCAATCCTGAGGAACAAAAACCAAGCAGGAGGCATAACTCTCCCAGACTTCAGGCAATATTACAGGGCCACAGTAATCAAGACAGTGTGATACTGGTACTGAAACAGACATACGGATCAATGGAACAGAATAGAGAACCCAGAAATAAACCCAGACGCCTATGGCCAATTGATCTTTGACAAAGGAGGCAAGAACATAAAGTGGGAAAAAGACAGTCTGTTCAGTAAGTATTGCTGGGAAACCTGGACAGCTGCATGCAAATCAATGAAACTAGAACATACTCTCACACCATGCACAAAAATAAATTCAAAATGGCTTAAAGACTTAATATAAGACAAGACACTATTAAACTCCTAGAAGAAAACATTGGCAAAACATTCTCTGACATCAACCTTACTAATGTTTTCTCAGGTCAGTCTCCCAAAGCAACAGAAATAAAAGCAAAGATAAACCAATGGGACCTAATCAAGCTGACAAGCTTTTGCACAGCATAGGAAAACAAAAAAAGAAAACTAAAAGACAACTTACAGAATGGGAGAAAATAGTGTCAAATGATGCAACTGACAAGGGTTTAATCTCTAAAATATACAAACAATCTGTACAACTCAACAGCAAAAAAGCCAAAAACCCAATTGAAAAATGGGCAAAAGACCTGAACAGACATTTCTCCAAAGAAGATATGCAGATGGCCAACAAGCACATGAAAAAATGCTCAGTATCACTGATTAGAGAAATGCAAATCAAAACCACAAGATATCACTTCACACCAGTCAGAATGGCCATCATTAATAAGTCCACAAACAACAACTGCTGGAGAGGGTGTGGAGAAAAGGGAACCCTCCTGCACTGTTAGTGGGAATGTAAACTGGTACAACCACTGTGGAAAACAGTATGGAGGTACCTTAGAAAACTATACATAGAATTACCATATGACCCAGCAATCCCACTCTTGGGCATATATCCAGACAAAAATTTCCTTGCAAAAGAGACTTGCACACGCATGTTCACTGCAGCACTATTCACAATAGCCAAGACTTGGAAACAACCCAAATGTCCATCGACAGATGATTGGATTAAGAAGATGTGGTTATATACACGATGGAATACTACTCAGCCATAAAAAAAGAATAAAATAATGTCATTTGCAGCAACATGGATGGAATTAGAGTCCCTCATACTGAGTGAAGCAAGTCAGAAGGAGAAAGACAGATACCATATGATATCACTTATACATGGAATCTAATATATTGCACAAATGAACCTTTCTACAGAAAAGAAAATCAAGGACTTGGAAAAAAGACCTGTAGTTGCCAAAGGGGTGGGGGAGGGAGTGGGATGGTAGGGGGGTTTGGGGTTAATAGTTGTAGACTATTGCCTTTGGGCTGGAAAAGGAGAGCCTGCTGTTTAGCACTGGGAACTCTGTTTAATCACTTGTGATGAATCCATATATGTATGTGTAACCAGGTCACCATGCTGTGCAGTTGGAAAACTGACAGAAATCTGTAAACCAGCTATAATGGAAAAAAAAAAACCAAGTATGACATATAAAAAATTTTAATGTGTATATAAAAATTTTAATTTGTTTTCAATAGGGATATCCTAATTTGGGACAGCCAGATGTTTACATTTCTAGATATTAATACAAAATATACAACAACTCTGGAAGTTGCAAGATTACCCTTTAAACTAGATTCCTAAACTTGTTCAGCCTAACTCTCATTTTCTTGATCCTTACTGTGCATGTATACTTTCATTTTTTTCTTCTGCAGTCTTCTCACATGTTGGCAATTTTATCTCCTAAACCACACCCATACAACACTGGTATTGGAGGTAATGCAGATAACCTTCTTGTTCCATATCACCACTTCCATACCTTTTACCTTCCCTAAAATGATTCGACTTTGGGTTGCCTTTCTAACCTCGTTTCCTACCACTTTCTCCCTGCCCATTCCCCTCTAGTCATCCTGGCCTCCTTATACATTCCAATCTCTGAGTCTTTGAAGTCACTGTGCCTTCTTCCCCTGAGCACTCTCACCTTATTCCTTTTCCCTCATCTACAGCTCCACTCAAAAGGTGCCTCTCAGGAGTTCCCTTTGTGGCTCAGTGGTTAACGAATCCAACTAAGAACCATGAGGTTGCGGGTTCGATCTCTGGCCTTGCTCAGTGGGTTAAGGATCCGGCGTTGCCGTGAGCTGTGGTGAAGGTTGCAGATGCGGCTCGGATCCTGCGTTGCTGTGGCTGTGGCAAAGGCTGGCAGCTATAGCTCCTGTTAGACCCTTAGCCTGGGAACCTCCATATGCCGTGGGTGCGGCTCTACATAAAGGCAAAAAGACAATAAAAAAAAAAAGTGCCTCTCAGAAAGAAAAAAAAAACTTCTTTTCACTAACTTACCTGAAATGACAACCCCATCACTCACTATCCCATCATTCCATTTCACTTTCTTTAATAACTTTCATTCCTACCTATATTATTATATACTTAACTTATTTCCTGTCTTACCTTCTAGAATATATGGAAGATAAGGATAAGTCTCCCCTATTACCTAGAATTTAAACAGGATATCCTATATAAATAATAAATCATTATTCAAAATATCTATTTTGTAGGGCAATTCAGATGTTACTTGTTTGATCCTAACAATATTCTTACAGAAATATGTATAGAAGCTTCTACTAATAACAACAGAAATTTCAAATGAAAAAATCTGCGTAGAGTACTTAAAACTGTGTCTGAAAAATAATGATCAGTCAACGCATGCTAATTATCATAATTAATCATTAATAGAAGTAACACGAAAACTCAGAAGCACTCAAGGCATAATTTTGGTTTTACATGCCTAATATTTTGGGCTAACAAAGAAAAATATTTTAAATGATCATTTTCACTTTTTCTTTTAGTTTATTCTAGTTTGTTTCTGCAGTTCTGTTTTAAGCATTACGAAGAGCTTCAAAAGAAGGGAGTTAGACTCAGTGATCTCTATGATGCCTTTTGTATTTTAAAGTGTAAGTACGTCTTGCCACTAGCTTCATCCCAGTCTGATATATTGTTCTCAAATCGCTGCCTTGCATTCTCCCATTTATCTCTAATGGAGCCATGAAAAGCTGAAGAATTACATGCTTTCCAATAGATAAAAAGCAATCAAAACTCCTATGAAAGTCAAAATTGCAATTATTCTCTGAGATAAATACCTAGAGAAAGAAAACATACCTAGAATTGACAATTTAATTATGGTCTTCTTTAGCTTGAGGATATGGTATTATACAATGTTCATTCTGGGCTGCTTCAAGTCTGAACCATGAGACCATTAAACTGCCTTGTTTGTCATCATCATGCTGCTCAAAAATCTTATATTTAGTGTATACTGGCAGAAGCAACGACATACTGTTTTGAAATAACTATGGCATTTTTATTAAGAGAAATCAAAAGAAAAATAATAAAATCTAATATCTTGGGTAATTTCATCGAATGAAATGCATTTTTCTATAGTGTTAGACAAAGGAAATTAAAGAAGTCAAGACTGCAATTCAAAATCCCATCAAATGTAGAAATGGGAGTTCCCATCATGGCTCAGCTGTTAATGAACCTAACTAGCATCCATGAGGACATGGGTTCCACCCCTGCCTTGCTCAGTGGGTTAAAGATCCGGCAAGGCCATGAGCTGAAGTGTAGGACTCTGATGCGCCTCAGAACCTGCATTGCTGTGGCTGTAGCGCAGGCTGGCAACTATAGCTCCAACTCGACTGCTAGCCTGGGAATCTCCATATGCCACAGGTGCGGCCCTAAAAAGCAAAAGAAAAAAAAAAAAGGAAAAATTAGAAATGAAAATGAAAATGTCTACTGGCCTTCTCAATTTGCAAGTTACTGATTTTCATCACAGCCTTTAAATAACTAAATAATTAGAACTGTTCAGCAGCTGTTTAGTCACTTCCCCTGTGTTGATCCCTTGCCATCTTCTCCAAGTATATGTAGTCCCTTTCATTCTCTGTGTAAACAAAGAGATTAAAAAGCTGTGGATTTTGTCAATGTTGAATTTTTATTTACATCCTGGCTTCACAAAGCCAAATGAGGTTTTTTATTATTATATGTCACTCTTTGGTCATCTTCATATGGATTTACAAGTCCTCAAATTCTCCTCTCAAAAGTTAACTGTAGGTTTGATGGTACTCCCCACTATCACTCCAAGGCCTATCAGGTCAATATTTCATATTAGTCACACACAGATGTATTTTCTTAGAGAAAACTGCCTGGGAATTCCAAAAGTTTAGCAACTCATGCACACTAACAAGGTAAGGTTAAAAAAGTGTAGATACTACAATATTTAGCAAATTGGGATGCTTCTCTAAAGCTAGATTTTCTCACTTTTAAGATGGATCCCCATTTTATAACAAAACAACAATACACACTGTTTTAGTCATTTGAGGCTACAATAACCACAATGTGATAAACTAGGTGGCTTAAACAATAAATATTCATTTCTCATAGTTCTGGAGGCTGGGGAGTCCAATATCATGGTGCCAGCAGATTCCATGTTTGGTGAGGGCACACTTACTGATTGATACACAGCTATCCTCTGACTGTGTCGTCACATGGTGGAAGGGAAGAGAAAGATCTCTGTGGTCTCTTTTGTATTGCAGGGGCATTCCATTCCATTCAGGAGGCTCCACCCTCATGACCTAATCACCTTCCAAAGGCCTTATCTCCTAACATCATCACACTTGGAGATTGGGAATCTAAACTTAAGAATTTGGGGAAGACATAAACATTCAATCCATAGTAAATCTCTATAAAGTTTTGAGATTTTAACAATGCCTTACACAAACCAGGTGTTAAATATATATTGAATGTCTGATTCAAATACAGTATTGCCCTTTACAATATTTTACACAAAGCTTGGGCCATAGGAAGCACTCAAAATATGAGAGAAGTACTAATAGCAATAACTATGTTAGTACTTATGATAGAGATTTTGCACAATATTAATACTAATATAGATTTATTTCATATAAGATTGCTAGGTCATTTATCCAAAGCATGGGATCAAGAATGATGTTCCAAGCAATCAGGTATTTACACTACAGATGTGATCAATGCTTTCCCCATTCAGATCTTTACTCATTTTTTCCGTACATAGATTTATCAAAATAAACTTTATACTGTAATCCTCTTTTAGTATCTTTTCTTCAAACCTACCCTAAAAATTTTAATATCCTGTACGAAGTCAGCTCACAAAATTTTTGAATAAGTAACTTCTTCAAATTAGGACTTGAGTAATATTAAGATATGCCCAAGGGAGACTGGATTAAGATGGCAGACTAGAAGGACTGGATCTCAACTTCTCTCATAAAAACAACAAAATTACAACCAAATGCCGAGCAACCTTCAACCAAATGAAATGGAAAGTTTCAAAAACATATTCTACTCCAGAAGACAAAGAGGAGACCACATCAAGAGAAAGGACGGCGGATTACATGATATAAGCAACCCCATACCTCTCGGGTGGGAAGACCCACAGACTGGAAAGTAACTGTATCACAGAGACTCACCTACAGGACTGAGAGTTCTGAGCCCCACGTCAAATCCCCACACCTGGGGACCTGGCATAGGCAGAAAGAGCCCCTGGAGCATCTGGCATTGAAGGCCAGCGGGGCTTGTGTGCAGGAGCTCCACAGGTCTGGGAGAAACAGAGATTCCAATCTTGAAAGGTACACATAGAATTTCACGTGCACTGGGTCCCAGGGCAAAGGAAAGTCTCCATAGGAATCCAGGTCGAGCCTGAATGCAATTCTTGGAGGATCTCCTGGGAAAACAGGGGTCACTGTGGCTTGTGGGGGAAAGGTATTGGGGGCAAACTCTTGGGAACATTCATCAGCCTGCATTTCTCTGGAGGTAGCCATTTTTGGGAAAATCTGGCCCCTCCCATCAGCACTGAGAAGTCCCAGGCCAAACAATAATCCACATGGGATCAGAGCCGCACCCATTAGTAAACAGGCTGCCTAAAGACTCCTCAGGCACACAGGCATCTCTAATCTCACCCAGAGACAAAGCCCTACGCACCAGAAGGATACAAATAAGCCCCACCTACCAGTGGGCAGGCACCAGTCCTTCCCATCAGGAAGCCTACAGCAAGCCCCCATACCAAGTTCAGCCACAAGGGGGGCAGACATCAGAAGTAAGAGAGGTTACAAGCCTATTGTCTGCAAAAAGGACAATATACCAAAAACCTATAAAAATAAAAAGGCAGAGAACTATAACTCAGATAAGGTAGAAAGAAAAAACTCCAGAAAAACAGATACGTGATCTGGAGATTATCGGCCTGCCAGAAGAAGACTTTAGACTGATGATGCTGAAGATGATGTAAGACATCGGAAATAAACTGGAGGCAAAGATTGATAATTGATAGGAAACACTGAGCAAAGAAATATAAAATATAAAAGTTAAGCAAGAAGAGATGCAAAATACAATAACTGAAATAAAAACAATTCATTAGACGCAGCCAACAGTAGAATACAGGAGGCAGAAGAACGAATAAGTGAGGTGGAGGACCGATTAGTGGAAATCACTAATGTGGAAGAGAAAAGAAATAAAAGATTGAAAGGAAATGAGGAGAGTCTCAGAGAACTCTGGGATAACATTAAACGCACCAATGTCTGTATTATAGAGGTGCCAGAGGGAGAAGAGAGAGAGAAGGGGACAGAAAAAATATTTGAAGAGATAATAGCTGAAAACATCGCTAACATGGGAAAGGAACTACTCACTCAAATCCAGGAAGTACAACAACCATATAAAATAAACCCAAGGAGGAACACCCCGAGACACATATGAATCAAAATTACCAAAATTAAAGACAAAGAGAAAAAAATATTGAAAGCAGCTAGGGAAAAGAAACAAATAACAGCAAGGAAACCCCGAGAAGGTTATTGGCAGATTTTTCAGCTGAAACTCTGCAGACCAAAGGGAGTGGAATGATATACCTAAAGTGATGAAAGGAAAAAAACCTCCAACCAAGATTACTTTACCCAGCAAGGCTCTCATTAAGACTTGGAGGAGGAATCAAACAGTCTACAAACAATAAATGCTGGAGAGGGTGTGGAGAAAAAGGATCCCTATTACACTGTTGGTAGGAATGTATATTGGTGCAACCACTATAGAAAACAGTATGGAGATTCCTTAGAAAACTAAAAATAGAATTACCATTTGATCCAGCAATCCCACTCCTGGGCATCTATCCAGAGGAAACCATGACTCGAAAAGACACATGTACTCCAATGTTCATTGCAGCCCTCCATACAATAGCCAAGTCATGGAAACAACCTAAATGCCCATCGACAGAGGAGTGGATAGGGAAGACGTGGTACATATACACAATGGAATATTACTCAGCCATTAAAAGAAATGAAATAACAGCATTTATAGCAACATGGATGGACCTAGAAATTATCATGCTAAGTGAAGTCAGTCAGACAATGAGACACCAACATCAAATGCTACCACTTACATGTGGAATCTAAAAAAAGGACACAATGAATTTCTTTGCAGAATGGATAACTGACTCACAGACTTTGGAAAACTTATGGTTTCCACATTAGACAAGTTGGGGGCTGGGAGAATGCACTGAGGGTTTGGGATGGATATGCTATAAAATTTGGTTGTGATGATTTTTGTACACATATAATTAATTGTAATAAAATTCAGTAAGTAATTAAGAAAAAAGATATGCCCTAAACATCCATGTCAACAAGGAAACAAGTAAGTTTACAAATTAATGTCCACGGGATCATTTAGGCTTGGGTTTGAATTCTAACTCTACTGTGCATAAAATCCTCAGAAAATTATTTAATCTCTCTGAATACCAATTTCCTCTTGTACAAATGGTGATAGCAGCCTACACTGTTGGCTTATTAGGAAGAATGAGATACAATGTGGATTAATATCAGTGGTATACTAGTAATGTTTAGCAAACAGCTTTCTAGTTAATTTAAAAAAAATGACTTGTAGCATTTGCCACTTTCTGTGGTATAAATATTCCCACTATGGCTGATCTAAGGTACGTATACAATGTCAATGAACACAGTTACAGAGATGTGCTCTATCAGTTCTCATTCTCTATGATTCTCATAAGGCTCCAGTACCCTGTGTGTTGATAGAAATTTGTCAAATAACTGCAAACAATTTCTCTCTTTGGATGTAGAGACATGGTTAATAAGTCAAAGTGAATTAATATAAAATCCTTATAACTGAGCATTGTATTTTATAACTGTAACTTGACTGCTTTTGTGAAAGACTAATCCATAGCCAATTGAAAACTATAAATAGATCTCTCTTCCAGGATATCCTACCATCATTTTCTACTAAACCATTAAGCACTAATTATAGATAGCTCTCTTGTTACCTATATTAACTGTAAATTGATTTAGTGTTAGTTAACTTTCTAATATCCAGAAGCTTGGGGTATTTTTGAAAACTCAGAATGGGCTCTAATAAAGAACCTGTGTACAAATTAAAACAATGAAAAATTTAATTCATTCTATTTTATCTTTGAATATTATGAAATATTATATCTCAGAAATGGTTTATATATCAAAGGAATGTCCATTCCAGTATATTTTGTTTTCTTGTTGGTGAATATTTAATATAAAACTTTCTTGCTAAATGTGTCACTGTCCTCACTAAAAGTATTTTTATCGATAAAATTTTGACAGCATATTAAATTACGCAAACAATAGAATGCTTTAATTTCTATTTCTTCAAATTTAATGTTTCACTATTAAATTTTTATATAGGGAAGCACAAATACTTGGTTTTACCTATTGTATTCATAAGTATCTCTTCTATCACTGGAAATGTAGAAAGCAATTTCTGATTTTTTTCTTCTTTAATAAAAATTTCTAAATAAGTTTTAGCATACAGTACCAGAAAGAAATAGGAAGAGCTAAAAATAAATAACTCTTAAAAGGCATAAGCTCTAGAAATAATTTTATATTGAGTTTTTTGTGAAAGCCTAATGGCAATCAAATAATCAGAATACAGTATTCTTGTGACTCATAAGACTCAAGCCAGGATAGATAAGAAGAGAGGTATTTTGCAATAGGCAAATCATGAGTGCATTGCAGAGCATTCGTAAAATGACTGAAGTCACCCAGAAAAATTAGTTTCTACATCTGGAACTAGTTAGGCTTAGGTAAAGAAGATGTAGGGTGGCTACACCTGTGATTTCAGTGTAGCAATCTTAAAGTAATAGTCGAACAAGCTAATGTGTACAGTAGTTATCTGGCAATAAAATGTTAGGAATCAATCATGATGTAAAGTGATACTGATTTAAGATCACTGTCTCAACATGAGGAGGAATTACAATAATCTGGAGCTTTAATGACAGATTAAGTATAGAATTCTCAAAAAAAAAAAAAAACTCCAACTCTCTGTCATGTGCTGTGTGCTACTGAAGTTGATTACAAATTAAAAAATATTTTTAAAGAATGAAACAAATAATTAGTCCACCAATTAAAATGCCAATTCTAATTTCTTTGGGTACCTTTTAACAAATATGGATTTCCCAAAAAGGAGTATGAAGAAGAATGAAAGGAATATGTAGAAAGAAAATTACTTATTTTTAAATAGTTCTGAAACCTCCAACAACCTCTTGACACTTAACATACTGAAGAAAAATAATTGTACAAAAATTGTGCATATGCTGATTTCCACTTCCATGTTTAAGTTCTTACATAGCATCACAAGGCTTCCTTTCATAAGAATTTGAATTCAGCCATAATTTCTTCAAATACATCTTCAATCCCCTTTTCTTTTTCTTCTCCTTGAAGAATCCATATTATGTGTAAATTGGCCTGCTTTATATTATCCCATAGATCTCTTTATCACTTTCATGTTTTTTCTTTTGTTTTTCTGTCTGCTGCTCTGATTGAGTGATTTCCATTATTCTATCTTCCAAGTCACTTATTTGTTCCTTTGCGTTATTCATTCTGCTCTTCAATGCCTTTAACTCAGCGTGCGTCTCTGCATAAGAATTTTAAAATTTTTCTTGGCTCCTCCTTACATTTTCCGAGTCCCTTGCTTTGTAATATGTAACTATGTCAACTGTGCAGTCTTCCGTACATGACTATGGCGTGACCTCTCCTATGAGTCTCATAAAGATTCATTTAGAACATTATACTTCAGCCTTTTTTGCAGGTTTAAATACACTTGGCACAAGGGAAGGAAAGATCATAACATATTAAAGCAAAGCAAGATTTGAGTGTAGGAATGATGCAGAAGGTATGAGACAGAGGAGCCTAAAATGGGAGGTTCATTCATTCATTCGTCAAAAATGCACTGAGCCACCTTAAATGAACTAGGCACTGGATGCTGGGGACACTTCGCCAATGAAAATTGTGGATTACAAAGGCTTTTTTACACAGTGCTAGGAAGTTTAGGCTTTTTCTTCTAGATTTGAGAAACTATATAAAGAGAATATACAATCTCATTTTTTTAAAAGACTGGTTATTATTATGGAATATGAATTCGGATAGAAAAGACTGTAGAAAGAATAGCAAAGTTACCCTTTATACAGTCAAAGTAAAGGACCGATGAGACGACCAAACAATGATTGTGTCAGTGAAATTAGAGTTTAGAAATGTCTAAAAGGCACAATAAACAAAACTGTGTGATTAAATGATTGCGGTTTGGGAATAAAGACAAATTTTCTCTTAATATCCAATGTAAAACCAGTAAAAGGATTTCTTAATTCCATTGAATTAAAACTATTTTATTAACTATTTTATAACCATACAGCACTATTATAATTTTACAAATAATTTAATTAAAACAATATAAAAACCATATTATTGGATGGGGGGTCAGTAATATCCTCCTTATTTCCACAATTCATAACCTATGACAAAAGAGAATAAATAAAACCAAGAGTAAAATAAATATGCTTTCAGGTAAGAGATAGTTATTTGGGGGAGAATTAAGAATATAATGACCAATGCTGATATTATATCCTATTTACAATTATTCTGTATAATAAAATCAAGCCTCTCTTTTCCTCCTGTATTTTACAAGTAATTCATTAGCTACGAAAATTACCACTGAGACAAGTAATCTGTAATGTCTTCAATAAATTTAACACTAAATAAATAACTTCAATAAAATCCATTAAGAAAAAAAAAAAAGAAATAACTTCGTCCATGTTAGCTTAAGACACACCTAAATTATAATTACCTTGTTTTAGTTAATTAATTAAATTTGTCTTTTAAAGTTCAAAATATAATGCTACTCCTTATTTTATCAAAGATGTAATTTTTTACGCTTTGACTTTTAAATGACAAATAATTCAAGAATAATGCATCACGGAGTTCTCATTTTGGCTCAGTGGGTTACAAACCCAACTAGTAGCCATGAGGATGCAGGTTCGATCCCTGGCCTCACTCAATGGATTAGGGATCCACTGCTGCTGTGAGCTGTAGGTTACAGATGCAGCTCGGATCCCATGTTACTGTGGCTGTGGTGTAGGCCTCAGCTGCAGCTCCAGTTTGACCCCTAGCCCAGGAATTTCTATATGCTGCAGGTGTGGCACTAAGAAGCAAAAGAAAAAAAGAGAATCCATCAGACATCTATGAATATAGATACTCTATAGACCTAGGACCAACATTGCCTTTCCAATTCCACACTGATTTGATACTTTGTGCCAGATACTTTCACATGCACTCTCTTATTTAACCTCTACAACTATCCTGAGAAGAAAAATTTTATAAAAGAAGAAACTGAAATATCTAAAAATAACCTATTTCCCAGATCACATGATTCATTACAGGTAGAAATAATAATTTCAAGTCTAGCGCCGTTGTGTATGGCCATACACTATGATATGGTAACAGGAAAAATTAAGGGTAAAAATGAATTCCAGTTGAAAAATTTAACAAATTATATGGAAGGCAAAATGATCTTTTTCCGAGTGTGAGAAATACTCCACTTTCCTGAAATCTAAAATGCAGTCACTGTGAGGGCCTAACTGGTTCATTTTTATTGCAAGTTTACAATCATCTAACTTATTGCTATGGCCCTTTCGAACCACTTAGAGCAGTAGCTTTTAGACTATCCTTTGGCAAGATAATAGAAACGATCTTTGGAAAACATTCTTTTCTAGGCTGTAGAGATGTCTCAGAGTATATGGCCACTCTCTGGCTTAGTTCCGGGCTCTGCTTTGCAGTTTAAACTACGCTTTGTAGAATTAATCATCAATATTTTTAAACTGCAGATGGGGCCCTGTAGGATAGAGGAGGCTGAGTAGAGCAGGCATGATTTCTTTGAGTAATATGATATGGGGAACAAGAGAATTACCAACTGTTTACCAAGGTTATATATTTAACAAATAAGATAGAATAAAATTTAAAAGTTTAAATGTCTATCTTTTCATAACAAAAATAACGTTGGAAAAGGAAAAATGAAAACAATTCTAGTACCTAGAATCTAGATACATCTCTAGTATCTATATTAGAAGTAAAATAAATTTTATTATTATAGTCACAGAAGGATAGTTCTCCAAAACGATTAATGTAAGGAAACAAAGGTATACAGTGAACATGCTCCCATAATGACTTACAGAATATGGGAAAACAACATGATTAGTTTTACGGGCATTATATATTTTGATGCTATAACCAACACTGAGGCAAACCATTATGAAGAGAGTGAAATGGAGCTTCATGATCTCATGATTTAAATAAATAGAGAGAAATAGGCTGGAAGGTTCCCTTTACCCACAGGCATTCTTCCCCTCCATCACAATCTCAACTCAAGTGGTTGAGCTAATATTTTTAATGGAAGTGAACATTCAGCCCCAAGTCCTCCATACCAGAAAGAAAATCTTGGACAGGGTATTTTTCTAGCTTTATGTTTGTTGCTTTTTGTGATAAAACTTTAAAGTGAATAAATAATGTTCTTGAGCGATTACACACAAACACAGACTGACAACTCTGGCTACACAGTCTATTAGATAAGAGTATATAAAAAAATCAGCTTTCACAAAAGCATTAACAAATACATAAAAGTTAAGGTTTGATAACAAAACTATAATATATATATTCATTATTGTAACAGACCAATATATTGGTGTTTGAGTCTGTTCAGACTGCCATAACAATATACCACAGACTAACTGCCTTAAACAACAGAAATGTATTTTCTCACAGTTTTGGAAAGTAGAAATCTAAGATCAAAGTTCTGGCTGATTCAGCTTATGGACTCTCCAGCTTGCAGATGGCCTCTCCTCAGTGTGTGCTCATAGAAAAAGAGAGAGTGAGCTCTCTGAAATCTCATCTCCTGAAGTCACTAGCCTTACTGTATCAGAGTCCCACCATTATGGCCTCATATAACTTTAATTATTTTCATATCCCAGATATAGCCATGCTGGGAGTTAGGGTCTCAACATAGGAATCCGGGGACACACAAACATTCAATCCATAACAACTGGTATATATGAAAAACCACCTATTTTTCTTTTTTAAAAAATACATTAATGAAATTTAAAAACATTAATACACTACCTTTTTCTATTCTTATGCTGTAATATTGATTTTATTTATCTCTTTTATTGGTATTATTATATGTACATAAAATATGAAAAAAAGTTCATAATCTCTTTTTTCTAAACATTATTTTTATTTCACGACTATTACTGGAAGCAATTTTGTCTTATAAACAAGCTGCATCTAAGTGTCAAATATGCTGAGGTATGTAATTTATATTATCATAATCCTCATAATCAACTTTGTAACATATAGATCATATCTTTAAATCCTAAGAATTTATGACTTAAGAAAAATTAGACAGCATCTGTAGAATGTAGGTTTCTACTCCATGAAATGATGTGTGTGCCTTATAGACAGGAAGGAAGAGACAGAAAGTATGTTAAGTATATTCCTTGAAATATTAGTTACATAAGATCTTAACACATGTTCTATAGTCAAATAACTTGGGGAAATTCTGGTTTCTTTATAGCACAGGTCTCATACTTCCCCTCACCTCCACAGCTCTCTCAATACTCCTTACCCTGCTCTCCTTTTTTTCTCTAGCACATATGCCCTTCTTTACACTATATAATTTACTTTTTATTATGTTTATTGTTTATTATCACTGTAAATTAGGGAGTTATATCTGTTTTACTTTTTGATATATCTCAAACACTTAGAATAATTCCTTGACATAAAATGTGCCCAATATTAGCTGAATGAACCTAATATATGAATGAATGAAGCTATAATGCACTACTGTGCATATAAATTTTTAAAAAGCAATGTAATATACCAACATTATTAATTTCATTTGGCCCTAGCAAGTGTTTTTCATACAGCTAAGACTAGCATGCTATTTTGAATAAAGGATAAAGAAGGCTTCTCTGGGGGGGGGGTGATATTTAAGCTAAAATTCAAGAAAAATAAACTACAATGCAAAAAGCTGAAGAAAGAGATTCCAGATGTTGTGAATATATAACGAAAATGTTCTGATGTGGAAAAGGAACTCAAAGAACAGAAAGGAGGCCAGTTTGGCTGCAGTAGAATAAACTAGAAGGGAGAAGGCAGAGAAATGATCTCAAAGAGGTATCCTAGAGTGAAATCATTCAAAGCTTTGGCAGTAAAGACCCTGGACTTTATTCTAAATAACATGAGGGGAAAAATGAAGGGCTTTAAGCAAGGAGACAGCATGATCTAATGCGTATGTTAATAAAAATTAATCTGGCAACTATGTGGGTATGAAGCAGGAAAGAAGGCAAAGACAGCAGTTAAGAAGCTACTGCAAGTGTCTTGGCAAGATGTATTGTTGCTTAGTTCATGGTAGTGGTAGTAAGAAATAAACAGATTTAAAATATATTCTGAACATGCTGACAGATTCTTTGAGGGGGGTGCCCGAGAAAATAATGGAGAAATTATCGATGACTTCTAAGTTTGGGACTTGCACATTTAGGTGGATGGTGGTATCTTTTATTGGGATGTAGAAGACTGCTTGAAGAAAAGTGGGGCACAATTAACAGTTCTGGTTTGAAAATATACAATACAACAGGGAAAGAAAAGTAGAAATTCTGTGTTTCAAAGGCAAACTATAGATTTTTTTTTTACAAAATAAAAGACTTTTTTAAATTTTTACCCAAAGAAAACAAAATCAAAAAAAGGAGATTAGGAGTTCCCTTCGTGGCTCAGTGGTTAACAAATCCAACTAAGAATCATGAGGTTGCGGGTTCGATCCCGGGCCTTGCTCAGTGGGTAAAGGATCTGACGTTGCCATGAGCTTTGGTGTAGCCTGCAGACGTGGCTCGGATCCCGTGTTGCTGTGGCTGTGGCTGTGGCAAAGACCGGCGGCTACAGCTCCTGTTAGACCCCTAGCCTGGGAACCTCCATATGCCGCGGGTGCAGCTCTAAATAAAGGAAAAAGACAAAAAAAAAAAGATTAATCTCAAATATTAGCAAGGTAAATATTACAAAGAACTACAAAATTAAATCTTAAATATGTAATGCTTGATATTAGGGTTTCAGGTTCTCCTGTGACATTTGAAAATATAAAAAATTTTAACAATGTGTATGATAACATTTGCCAAGTTATAATCTAACTTAAACACTTTTTATAGTCAAATTACCTGAGAAAGGAATGCTGTACCTTAATGATATCATCAATGGTAGTTCATAAACACTAGATCCTCAAATATACTCACAATAATAAAACCTTTTTGGAATTTACATATTATTTCTGTATTGAGACTGTACTAAAGCTGTTTACTTAGCACTACCTAATTTAGACTATTTAGCATTATGCGTTTTTGGGGAATATAAAGTTTAGTTGTTGTTAAATCCAAAAATATCCCGAGAAACAAAATATTATGAATCCATATGAGTGAATGTTTGCTCTTCTTTTAAATTTAGGCTGACAATAATCCAAAGGAGTAGATTAATCCTGCAGAACAGCTAAAGAAGGTTGCATAAGATTATGTGTGATTTAGGATCACAGGATGGACATGCAAAAGTGTTTCCTCAGATAAAAATGAACCGATTTACAAAACAGAAACAGACCCACACACACAGAAAACATATTTATGGTTACAAAGGGGAAAGGTGTGGAGGGATATACTAGGAGTTTAGGATTAGAAGATACAAACTACTATATATAAAATATATAGTTAACAAGGGCCTACTGAGTAGCACAGAGAACTATATTCAATATCCTGTGATAAACCATAGTGGAAAAGAATATGAAAAAAAAATGTGTTTTCCTTTGTTCCCTAGAAGGGTCTGCAATATGGTAGCAAGAACGTTTCAGTGTATAAACTCCTGCCTTCTCTAGCCTCTCCTGGGCGCATCACTAGGGATCTGTCTGCTAAATCAGATCTACCCTGTTCCTCAGTCATTCTTGAGTAGCTGGTCCTCAGCCAGTCTTGAGTACATTGACCCCTGAGCAGCAGGAAGGTCAGAAGCACCAACTCCTACACAACTAAGCATCCATGTATAAATTTTGACTCCACCAAAACTTAACAACTATCAGCCTACTGTCAACCAGAAGCCTTACTCATAAACAGTTGATTAACACATATTCTGTATGTTATATGTATTACATACTTTATTCCATAATAAATAAGCTAGAGAAAAGAAACTGTTATCAAGAAAAGTCATAAGGAAGAGAAAATATATTTACAGTACTGTATTGTATTTACCAATACCATAAGTTTACATTGTCTGTTTACAAGACGAATAGTCTTCCTGCCAGTACCTACATAAATATTGTCTCACATGATACTACAGCACTGTAGGTGTTAAATGTATTAACACTAGGCATCAAAAATGAAAACATTATGTGAAAAGAAATTTATATGTATTTACAGGTATAATGAATCATGCATTCATTAAAAACAAAAAGCATTAAAAACAATTGCTTATGGTAGCCCACTGCCCATGTGGCGGCCAAAAAAAAAAAAAAAGGAATCAAAGAAAATGAGTCAGCATTAGCTTTCTAGCTTAGAATAAATGTCCATCTGTGAGTCTGGGATTAATAGATGTAGACTATTGCCTTTAGGATGGAAGAGCAAGGAGATCCTGCTGTATAGCACCAGGAACTATGTCTACTCACTTGTGACAAATCTATATATGTATGCTTAACCGGGTCACCACACTGTACAGTTGAAAAATTGACAGAAAACTATAAACCAGCTATAATGGAAAAATAAAAATCATTATATCAAAGAAAAAAAATAATAAATGTCTAGACCCCAGATGACTTTGCCACTCTCTTTGGATAAAGTACTGAATAAAGCTCCAACTGCCTCAAGGTTCCACTGATAAATAAAACCCATTTAATTTCTCCAACCATAGTTCTACATAGTATGGCTTCCATCTGTCCCCCTCTATAACTAACTGCAACCAACTATAATCCATGACTACTTGATCATTTGAGTTACATGACAGAGTGAACTTGTACACTGAGATTCAGACTTCTGCAAGAGAATGCAAGTAGATGGACTACAGCATGGAAGGACAGAATCTGTGGAAAATGGCCCTAAGGGCAAACAATCCAATGAGAGTGTGCTACAATAGGAATGGGAGAGAAATTAATGTGTATCAAGCAACCATATATCGCAGACATTGCTCTAGTTGGAGTTATATAAGTAATCTCTTTAAACTGTTATCCATAAGAAGAGCTCTGGGGAAACAAAGCTGCAGCCAGCTTTGGTAGATAGAGCAAAGTGCAAGTGGCAATGGAACTCAAGTAGGTCCATGATAACTATTAAGATAATAACAAAAAGTAGGTACCCTATAACACACTATATGTAAATAGTATGTTAGGAATTTCAATTATAAGACGTCATTGAAGCGTCAGAATAACCCTAGGTGATAGGTAGCATTATCCTAATTTTAAGGATCAGAAACCAAGACTCGGAGTTTGAGTAACTTACCCAGTGTCACGAAATTAGCAAGTGGCACAGTTAAGAATGAAATATCATTTTTATTGGTTTAAAAGCCTATTATTTTTTTCTAGATTGCATCTTCATAGTAAAACAAGATCAGGGTCAGCTACAGTAGCTACTGCAGATGAGCCGCAACCTTCAAAGCTGATTAGCCCAGCAGTGCTGGAAAATCTTGGGACTACCCGTAGGCCATGGTGGCTGTGGGGCCAGCAAAAGCAGCAATGATAATAGTGTTAGACTAGAACCAGGAGAAAGAGCCACAAAAATGAGATGAAGGGAAGGGGCAAGATGAGCTAAAACCAGAAATGAGACCCCAGCAGAAACTAAGTCACCTCCAAGTCAGGTAGAGTCAAGCACATGGGAATCAGCCCTTGGCTTCCCACAGGGAAAAGCAGTCTGAGAAATTGTATATAATAATTGTAGATTTAACTGGTTATCAAATCTTGCCTATTATCCCTTTCTAGTATCTATTTACTCTCTTCATTCTGACTACTTCTGCCTAGAGATTATAGTAACATCCTTATATATTTCTGCTGCTTCTCGTGTATCTTTATACAGTTGCCAGATGAACCTGATAAGGCCACTCCCACTGAAAATACAATGATCATCATGATAATGTCAAAATCTTCAATGAAGCCATTTTTTCCTAATCATACCACTAAATACCACTGTGTTATTTCATGCCTGTATCCCTTGTAATTCTGCACTTTCTACCCTTTTCTTCTTTACCTATTCCATTTCCCAGTCGATTCAGCCACCTGGAGAACACAAAATCAAGTCTTAATTTAAGCATTATTTTTTATGAAGTCTTTTAATGACGGGATTAGAATTAGCCACTCACTTTTAATAAACACATTTAGACAGATAGATGAGAGATAGGTAGAAGATAGATGAATGATAGAAAGAAACCAGGTATTCTCAGTACCTAGAACAATCTGGAACATATTTGTTAATTAGTAAATGCTGTAGAAAGAAAGGGAAGGAGAGAGAAGGGAGGACAGGGAAAAAAGGAGGAGGAAAGCAGAAATAAAAGGTAGGAAGAAGGAAAGAAGGCAGGAAGGGAGGAAAGGGTGGGAGGAGAGAGGTATGGAGGGACGGAGAAAGGAGAGGAAGTAAGAATAATTTAGTTAAGGCTATAATCAAAAACATATCCATTTCAAAAAAATATATCCATTTCAAAAAAATTATGTGCAAAGATGCTTTCAAGTATCTTGCTTCGTATTTGTGAGTTCACCAGAAAAGACTTACAAATCTCAAACATGAGCATCCTCTGCTCTCTTTTTAGCTTTCACAAAAATGACAATTCTTAGTTTGTGCTAGGTATTCTATTAGGTACTTTATAAAGTGTGTTCTTAATTCTTACAACAACTGCATGAAGTGAGTACTATTATTTCTACCTTACTGATCAAGAAATTAAAACAGATGTTTGCACATAGCTAGTATATTGCTAGCAAGTGGAAAAGAAAATACAATTTCAGACATTCTGATTTCAAATCTGGTGCTCTTAAATTACTCTCTAAATCCATCCACTTGATCACTTTGAAATCCAGACTTTCCTAGACTTTGCTGGTCCACTCCATTGCTCTTTCCTGCATGAAAACAATCCACTCCGTTTCTATTTCTGTATGCCGTGCTGTTATTCCCTCAACCTTCCTCTGCCAATAAATTACAAGCTAATGACAGTACTTACATTGTGCTCTGGGGATTTGAATCATTTCTTCCCTTTGAGCATACCCCTCAACATATGCTTGATTTTAAGGGATCCAGCTAACACACATTTTTCACAAAAGTCAAGACCAGAAAAGCTGTATTTTGTAAGCATCTCAGTAGACTAAAGAATTAGAGTATGTATTCATTTAACAGAAAAAATATACTATTTTGTACATTAGTAATATGTGTAAATAACTTTGATGTCTAAAATGGAAATAGACAAAATCGAGATAGAAATGAAGAAATTGTCAGGAGGACATCATGAATTTATTCACTGATTCATTTATTCAAAAGATATTAAGTATTTTAATATCTAGCAAAAATTCTATGGATTATGAATAGGAAGAGTAGAAAAAAAGAAAAAGGGAATCACACCAGAAAGGAAGGGGCTGAGAAATCTAATCTATTTCCTCAAACTTTAGAAGTTTCAGTCTTTCACACAGGAAATACAAACTTGAGGCTACTGATAAATTGTTTACTTGACAATATTTACCTGACAAGAAAAGCTACTTCTGAAAGAAATGGACTGCTATTCTGAATAACCTAGTGTGTTTTCCTATACACCTCAGTCTAGCTTTCTACAAATCTATTTATGTTTGACTGAAAGCATCTTCGGTATTCCAGAGCATCAAGAAGGTTCATAAGAGCAGCACTTTAAAAATTCACTTTAAAATACAGATTAATGTTTACTTAATACTTCTTCAGCAAGATGGTATAATACAACCATCAAAATGTCATAATAATTCAAAATAATTACAAATTAAAATGCAGATGTATAAATAATTAAAACAATCATTATAAACAATGAACTAAAACATACAATGAATGTAACAACCCTGCTTTAAAATATAATGAACTTCATACTAAAAATGAGAAAAAGTTGTATAGAAAGTTAAGGGAAGCTATAAAAATATTACAAGTATGAAAATTCTATATCTTGGGAAAGATTATGTGAGCTGAAAATTATGAAGAACTGAAGGTTGAAAAATAATTTATGTTTTAAAGTATGCAGAGTCCTTAAATCAAAGGTAGCAATCATTTTATAATTCCCTAAATGACAGAATCAGCAAACATATAAATATATCGGCATAATTGGTATCATAATTGTTCAAAACAGCAAAATATACCAAGGAGAAAATAAATTCTATAGGAGTTCAGAGAAGAGAATAGAGTGGCTTGACAGAGAATACACTGAGATGAAGACAATGTGAGTGAGATAATTAAAAATGAGAGCTTGACTCTACAGATGCAGGGGCATATTTTATTGTACACATACCACATGTCAAGAACTATGTTAAGTATTTCATTACATCATTTTATGGAGACTTCAGAATGCTATTCTATTGCATAGTCAGGATTCTAAGATCCAAAGGGTGAAGTAATATCGCTGAAGTTCATAAACAGAATGTGATTGAGGTAGGATGAAAACACAGATTTAGCTAAATCCAAATCCAATCTCTTAGCACTGTGTGACACATTCACATAGTCACAACTTGGGAGTAAAACTATGGAGCCAAACAATGCCAAAGCTGTTCAGCGGACTGCAAGGAAGCCACTTTTAATGGGAGAAGCAGGCTTGAAACTAAGATGGCAGAGTGAAGCCATTAAGTTGGATGGACAAGAAGAAAACTGTCTGCATTTTCTTATAATATGGCCAAAGGAAAACATGATAGAATTATGGATACTTTGCTGTTTTCATTTCTTCCATAAGAAAAGGAGAATGCTTTAAAAACATTCAAAATAATTGTCATCTGGTGAGAAAGAGGAAGGGGAAAGGGATGAAGGTTAATTTTAAGCTGTATGCTACTATTTTTATTATTAAAAAAGTCAAGCATAGATGAAATAATTTTGTATCTATTTAATTTGCTGATTTGGTACATAAGATAGACAACTCAATACCAAGACAGCAAACAATTTGATTAAAAAAGGGGCAGATGACCTGAAAATATATTTTTCCAAAGAAGACATACAAATGGCCAACAGAAATAAGAAAAGATGCTCAACATCACTAATCATCAGGGAAATGCAAATCAAAACCACAATGAGATACCACCTCAAACCTGTCAGAATGACTGTTATCAAAAAGACAAGAAATAAAAAGCGGTGGCAAGGATCTGAACCACAAGGGTATCCATGTGTGCTATAAATTGACACAGCCACAATGGAAAACGGTACAGGGATTCCTCAAAAGTAATAAAAACAGAACTCCCATATCACCTAGTAATTCAACTCCTGGGTATGAATCTAAAGAAAATTAAAACTCTTAATTCAAAAAAATATATGCACACCTATGTTCACTACAGCATTATTTATAATAGCCAAGATATGGAAGCAACCTAAGGGCCCATCAACAGATGAATGGATAAAGAAGATGTGGTATATATTTACAATGGATATTACTTAGCCATGAAAAAGAGTGAAACCTTGCCAACTTGTGACAACATGGATGGAACTAAAGGGTACTACCCAAGTGAAATAAGTCAGATAAATACTGTATAGGTTCACTTACATGTGAGATCCAAGAAACAAAATAAATGAACAAATACAGCTAAGCAAAAACAGTCATAAATACAGAGGATAAATAGGTCACTGCCAGAATGGAGAGGAGTGCAAGGAAAGAGAGAAATAGGTGAGGGACAGTGAGAGATACAAACTTTCAGTTACAAATGAGTCACAGGTATAGAAAACAGTCAAAAAAATACAATTTTTTTCTTTTTTTTCTTTTTAGGGCTGTACCTGGGAATTTTAGGAAATTCCCAGGCTAGGGGTTGAATTAGAGCTTCAGCTGCCAGCCTACACCACAGCCACATCAACACCAGATCCAAGCCATGTCTGTGACATATACCACAGCTCATGGCAACACTGGACCCCTAATCTGCTGTGCAGTGCCAGGGACTGAATCCACATCCTCATGGATTCTGGTCAGGTTCATTATCACTGAGCCACAATGGGAACTCCAAAATATACAAACTTCTTGTTTTAAGACAAGTAAGTACTAGTGATGTAATGTACAACATGATAAATATTAACACCACTGTACATTATATATGAAAGCTGTTAGAAGAGTAAACAGAGCTCTCATCATGAGGAAAAAATATTTTATTTAATTGTGTACCTCTACAAGATGATGGATGTTCTCTTAACTTACTGTAAAAATAATTTGATGATGTATGTAAGTCAAATCATTATGCTGTAACTTAAACTTACACAATGCTGTATGTCAATTATATCTTTAAGTGCTGAATCTTATTCTTTGTTTACATTTTTTGTACTTTACATACAGGGAGAAAAGCGTAAGAGAAAACCTTGTGAGAAGCACAGTAAGTCAATCCTACTTTCCACGTGTACTCTAAATAAGATGTCAGGTAAGGATATAAAAATCACATCAATTTAGACTTAGACTTGAGCATGATAGTGATGAAGTCATAGAGCATGTTTCTAATTGAAGTCCACGGGTAATGTTTAAGTCCAAGGCTCCAAGTTATTTTATTATAGTTAATTATGCATAACTTTCAGTGACAGTATAAAATAACTTCCATCTCCAACTCTCAACAAAGGGATACACAAAGAATATTCAAGATCTTTTCTGACATTATTAACATATGCAGTTGTATGGCAACTAAAGTCACTGCTTATGCTCTAGTGTCTTAAACAGCTGGCATCAAACAGTGTATGCTGAGGAGAAAATGTTTATTTAAATTTCAGTAGAAAAACAAGATTTTAATACTACATACAAGAGAGTTATCTGTTTTTAAATTCTCTTGCACTCAAAGTACTGAGTTTTTGCTTTGTTTCATTTTGTTTTTAGGGTCATATCCAGAGCATATGGAAGTTCCCAGGCTAGGGGTCAAATTGGTGTTGTAACTTGAGGCCAGATCCAAGCTGCATCTGTAACCTATGCCACAGCTTGCAGCAACACGAGATCTTTAACACACTGAGTGAGGCCAGGAATCAAACCCACATCCTCACAGAAACATCAGGTCCCTAACCCACTGGGCCACAATGGGAACTCCTATATATGTATATTTTAAAGGCAAGGAAATGTATTTAAATGATTTGCATATCATTTAAATAAGTTTCCTTAAAATATTTCCATAAAAATATATATATTTCCTATATACATTGTTCCATTCCAAATGCAATAGTTTGCATCTGTTAACCCCAGACTCCCAGTCCATCCCAATCTCTGCCCCTCCCCCTTGGCAACCATTAATCTGTTCTCCAAATCCAGGAGTTTCTTTTCTGTGGAAAGGTTCATTTGTGCCATATATTAGATTCCAGATGTGATATCATATAGCATTTGGCTTTCCTTTCTGACTTACTTCACTTAGTATGAGAGACTCTAGTTCCATTCGAGTTGCTGCAAATGGAATTATTTTATCTTTTCATGGCTGGGTAGTATTCCACTGTGTATACATACCTCATCTTCTTAATCCACTCATCTGTCAGAGCACACTTAGGTTGTTTCCGTATCTTGGCTATTGTGAATAGTACTGCAATGAACATACAGGTGCATGTGTCTTTTTCAAGGAAAGTTTGTCTGGATATATGCCCAAGAGTGGGATTGCTGGGTCATTTGGTAGTTCTATATTTAGTTTCCTGAGGTACCTCCATACTGTTTGCCATTCTGGTTATATCAATTTACATTCCCATCAACAGTGCAGAAGGGTGCCCTTTTCTCCAAATCCTCTCCAGCATTTGTTATTTGTTGACTTGTTGATAATGGCCATTCTGACAGATGTGAGGTGGTAATTCATTGTTTTTAATTGCATTTCTGTAATAATTAGTGATGTTGAGCATTTTTCATGTGCTTGTTGGCCATCCGTATATCTCCCGTGGAGAAATATCTATTCAGGTCTTTTACCCATTTTTCAGTTGGGTTGTTGGTATTTTTTGCTGTTGAGTTGTATAAGTTGTTTATATATTTTAGAGTTTAAGCCCTTGTCAGTTGTATTGTTTGAAACTATCTTCTCCCATTCCATAGGTTGTCTTTTTGTTTTTGCTTTTTATGGTTTCCTTAGCTGTGCAAAAGCTTTTCAGTTTGATTAGGTGCCACTGAATTACTTTTGCTTTTTTTTTTGTCTTTTTGCATTTTCTAGGGCTGTACCCATGGCATATGGAGGTTCCCAGGTCTAATCGGAACTGTAGGCACTGGCCTATGCCACAGCCACAGCAACGCGGGATCCGAGCCGCGTCTGTGATCTACACCACAGCTCATGGCAATGGCAGATCCTTAACCCACTGAGCGAGGCCAGGGATCAAACCCACAACCTCATGGTTCCTAGTCGGATTCGTTAACCACTGAGCCATGATGGGAACTCCAACTTACTTTTGCTTCTATAAGACAGGCAAATTTATAAAACATGTTTACATGGGTTGCAACATAAGACCATCTTACAAAATAAGCAATAGAGACTGTGTGTCTACTTGACCATACAGTGTACACACACATACAAATACACATATGCTGTGACAGCCATCTTGAAGAAAGAACTTGTCATTTTGTTGCAAAGAGTAAGGTTACTGACAGCTCCCAACAACTAGTGCATTCAGTAGCTACCTCAGCTTTTGTGCGATGGTCACGCTCTTCCCCAGTAGGCCCCAGCCAACAACTGAGCATGGTGTGGTAATAGGACCTGGTCATTTCTGCCTAACATCAGACTCCTCTATTAGCATCTCTGATTTAGACCACCCTGTGTTTTTGACAAGGCTTTGTCACATCTGCATCACAGTCTAAGGCTCCCCTACCCAATCCTGTTCCATTCCCCCTTTCTTTTGCTGCTTTCAACTCTGTCTCCTCCTCCCTTTATCTCTCACTGCTAACTCTGTCTCAGAGTCTTCTCAGAGGACTCCAACTCATAAACACACACACGCAAACCCCAATATTTTTTATCTTATATCTGAGTTAAAAAATAATGTGTGTGTAATATCCATACATACACAAAGATACACAGACATATGTAAATATAATAATTTCATGCATGGCATGAAGCAGAATGAGTACTTTTCAGTTTTTAGGACTATTTAGCTCATCTCAACTTTTATGAGTTACTGCAAAATTTATTACCTTTTTTGTTAGGAAAGAAATCATATCCTTTCAACAAAAACTAAATCATAGTGTTTAGATATATAGAGAGAGAACAAATATATATAGAGAGTAAGGAAATTCTTTTCTTTACACAGGAGAAAGTCTGAAAAGTGTTATTTCTTGTAATCATTCATTATTTTTAAAATGTTGCATTTGGGGGGATAAATATAATGCCACAGATTTTCATTAGGCTGTTAATTTTTTAAAAAATATTCCCACAGATGTATATTGGGAAAATTACACTCTTTTGCTCCGAACCATCCCTACTGTTATTAGGAAAAAACTAAAATATATAATATTAAGATAGTTTTGTTCCTCATAAACAGCAATTATTAACAATAGCATAGGGGAAAATATCCACTGAATAAAGACTGACTAAAAATACCCATTTTAAATAAAGTGATCATACTTAAATAGAATGATCAAGGCAAGAGATCAGGAGAAAAACATCCAAATACTTTGGCCTGCAAAGCAGTTACCTTGGGAAAATATAATTTATTCCAATGAAGCTATTTTGATCAGGCAGTTTTGTACTTCACTTTGTGAATTATCTAAACATTTAGCTTATAAACCATTCAAGAAAGCAAGTCATATTACCATGCGTTTACACATTTTTTAAATCTCCAAATAGCTACTTTATTCATAGCACTCATTTCTAGGTAGCTTCTATATTTTTTAAAAAATAAAATACACCATCGAATAGAGATATGCCACTTTCAAAAATATCTTAAAAGATACATTTCCCAAGATAAACTCTCATTAGAAAAGGAATTTCAGAAGCATCAAACAATGGCAGAATTTCTTGAATGAGCTAAGAGTTCCCAATTATCAAATCTGAAAGAACATGTATGCTTTTTACTCTATGTTAGCTTAAAATATGTTTTCTTGCCTCTCAGTGACATACCACTTATCTGTAGATTCCACTCAAAATATTTAGAGCCCAATTTCCCCGAAATAATGTCATTCAGAAGACACTTCCTCTCCTGAGTTTAAAAGCAACAGTTGATGAAACTGTGGTAAATTTGGTCCTTTCTTATAAGTAATAATTTTTGAAGATTCCCTATCACTGAACTTAACAGGCTTAAATTGTCAGACCATATTAACAGGAATCAGAGATTTTAACAAGTTTTACATTCTAACAAATAATTTTAATTAAAAGAATCAAAGAGAGAAAGATGATCTTGGACATCAAGAGTGGTTCCCCAGATCCTTCCTTGCTGGATGAGAGCCATCCTACTGACCAAGAATAGATGAGCTTTCTAAGAAACGTTCACAGTATCTTCATACAGTGGGAGCATTCAGTCATAAAACATCTCCATGTTATGTTCCAGAGGTTTCTTAGTTTTAAGAGACAGTCTCCAGGGTTTCAAGCTGCTAGGTATGCTTAGCCTGGACATCACATGGCATTGTCAAGATAAGGCTTTTTCTCCTATCAAATCCATTTTACTCTGGGGTAGAGCTGATAAAGAGGTTAAAGCTGCCTTTAACTCCTTCCTCCCAATCACCAGGCAAAATTGTAAGAGCAGGAAGAAACAAAAGAAAAAAACAAACAAAAAACCTCTTGAAATCCTATGTGTCCATGGTGTTACCTGACCTAGAGGTTTATGGCTGTTAAAAAAAAGTTAATGCACACAGATTTGTCAAAGACAGTAGGGAAAAAGCAACTTCTAGTAGTCTAGGAACTAAAAATCACTACACAAACTACTAACCTACTAATTGAAAAATCTATGGGAGATTATTATCCATCAACAAAAATGTGAGCATGATGTGTCCGGATCTCACCATCTGCCAGTAAAGAACTGTGAACTGAAGCTTGGCACTTGCCGTCAGCCTCCACATGGAGTAAAACATGAGCCACTGCAGCTGTGGACCCACAGTACCCCCTGAGTGGAGCTCAGGGTAGAGACCAGGGGTGAGGCACTCTGTGCTTTGGGAAAACTGGAAGAACAGGTCTTCAGACAGTTTGATATTTTTAGGAGAGGATTTTATGAGCCCAATTCTTACATCTCCTCATATCTAGAAAAACACTAAAATCTATCAGTGATGACTGATGTCTGTGACTAGTAGTAACCTTCATGAGACCAGCAGCAAACTTCTTTAAAATGTGTGCATGGCTGAACGAACCTCACACTTCACCTTTACAATAATATCATTATGATATATATTTCCCCTTGCCTCTTTGTGACAGTATTTCAGAGCTAGCTAGACAGTATTACAGCTAGCTCTGAAATACCGTCTCCTGGGCTGCAGTTAGTGGACAAAACAAAAGGTATTCATCTGTGAGAAAAGCCACTCCCAAGGGTGGGCCAGTGAGCCCTGAGGGAACTTAGGAAAGCATATCAAAGGAGTGGTTCCAGAAAGCCCAGACCTTTATGCTTTCCCATAGAAACTGGTTTTCTATAAATCTGGTTGTCTGTAAATCTTTTTGTCCTGCTACCTCCCCTTTGTTGCAAAAACTCATGTATCATAGTTTCCCTCCTAGCCTTCTTGGAGTGCTTTCTCAGGGCTACTTGAGATGCTGTCTCTGGGGCTTAAGTCTCAATTTCACCCCAAATAAAACTTAACTCTCAACTTTCAGGTTGTATTTTTTTAGTCAACAGAACTTTAACGAGTAAAGTCATGGCCTGCCAATAAGGAGAAGTATGTTTTATAGCCCTCTTGGATATTAAGAAGGAATATAAAATCATTTACAACTTTTATTGCAATCTTGTCAAATGTCTTGCAATGACTTTTCAAGTTCCTATAAGATGTTCACATAATACCCCCACTGTTACCTTACTTATTGTCCTCTGGCCACACAAACCTCGGGGCCCTTGCACTGCCTATTTCCCTTGCATAAACTGCTCTTCCTCTGGATATGTGCAAGGTCACTCCCTCAGGCTTTTCTCAGTGGCATTTTTGCAATGAACCTATAATTATCTTCCCTAAAATAGCAAACCTTGACTATTGCCAACTCCATGTACCAGATTTGCATTATTGTGCATTGCAATTATCACCTTCTCCTATATCTTATAATTTCCTCACTCATTTTGTGCATTTTTGGTCTCTACCAACAAAATAAAGTTCCAAAGGGATAAGGATCATTATTTATTAATATATCCCAAACTTGAAATAGTTCCTGGAATATGATAGGTATTCAATAAATATTTATTGAATGGATAATTCTAAAGATGATACTTATGCAAAAAAATACATTGGACAGTCAAGAAGAAAATACTAAATTTTTTTTGTTTTTTTTGTTTTTTTTTTTTGCTTTATGTAGGGCTGCACCTGCGGCATATGGAGGCTCCCAGGCTAGGGGTCTAACAGGAGCTGTAGCTGCTGGCCTTTAGCACAGCCACAGCAACACAGGATCCGAGCTGCGTCTGCAACCTACACCACAGCTCACGGCAACGCCGGATCCTTAACCCACTGAGCAAGGCCAGGGATCGAACCCACAACTTCATGGTTCCTAGTTGGATTTGTTAACCACTGAGTCATGATGGAACTCCAAAAACACTAAATATTTTTAAATCTAGCTGAGAAAATGTATTATTAGCCTGCGAAAAGTTCAATAACTAACCAAATTTAAACAGTGGTTTAAAAATACGCAGAAGAGAGATTAGAAGTCAAAGGTCCAATGCATTGATTGTAATATATTTGCGATAAAATAAGGTAACTTAGAATGAAATGTAATTATGTAAGCCATGTAAATGTTTTAGCTTGGACTAAATCTAAGGTCTATCACTTCTGAACTAGAAGAGCTAATGGAGTCCTTCCATTTCTTTTAACCTTGACTAACTGAGCTGTAAAATAGGATAATAATGACTGTTTCTTAGGACTAAATAGATTAGATGGTTCATATGAAGTATTGCTCCGAGAATGATTCAATAAAATGATAACGTTAGTAAGGTTTTCTAGAAGTGACACAGAGGGAGGAAATCTCTTGCCTCTAACAGTAGCAAGGAGCGTTACATGATTCAGTATGACTTATATTTGCAGAGATATAGCTCCCTTATTTTGTTTATAAATAATCTGTCTTCAAAATGGAAAAACATACATTTATATTCAGTTTAAATCTACTCCAACCCTATAATTTAAAAGGCCACACAGTCTATTAATGTTTTTATTTATAAAAATATTTAACCTCCCATATAGCCACCTCATCCCGTTTTCCTCCATTAACTGACCTCCAGGGATATAAGGGAAGGAATGTGGCTTCTGTGTCCTTGGGGCACAGCAAGTAAGCACACCCCTCATTTCATGCAGTGTTTCCTGGAGCAATGGCCTTTATCTTCTGGTTACTATAGTCTAATGGCCTCTGATAATCCAAGCTACCCCTGAATCACGGTAAACTCTTTGACTCACACGGTCTTTACAGACTACTGACTCTTGGTGAATACAATTTACTTCATCCAGTCTCCTGGCCTGGAGTTTTCACCTGTCTCTGTTGTGGGGTTACCTAATCTTACTGTTAGATTCCTGGTGACAGGCTGGCTGCCTCTCCTTTCATGGTGCATGACAAAGAGGTGGGCCAGCTGGGCACCCACTCTACCTGGCTGCACCACATCCTCTAAAGTAAATTTGTAAAGCATAACTTCTTGGTACTGAGTAGATTAACTATGTATACCAACTGTTGAAAAAAATCCTGGATTTTGCCAATTGTCTCAGTATGACTTCTTCCACTATAAAAAAAATGTTGCACTCTGAAAAATAAATTGGATTGTCATCCTGCAAATAGAAGAGCAGGTAAAAAGGCCCTGCTCTTTCTCTCCCACTCACTTAATCTAAGGTCCCTGTGCCTTGCATCATCTAGAAAGCAAAAACTGAAGATGGCAAAACAAGATGCAAAAAAAACCCATATCTTTACTTTTCTCCCAGAGTCATTCCTTCTCTTTTTCTTTTCTTCTCTCCCTCCCTCAGACTCCAATCTCTGGCTAAGATTTTATAACAAACAGGGACATTTCTTTCTTCAGAAGACATCTAGAGGCTGAGTCCTCCAGAGTGGGTCTCTGATATGATAATAAGGTAGATAAACAAATTCTGCTTAATTCCTTCTTACAACAACAGCCTTGCAAAATCTACACTGTTACAGAATCCTGTTTTTTAATGAGATGAGCTGAACATTTGGCTCATATTCCCTCCTTTGCTAGAGATTATTCTGTCTACTGGGTCAGATTTCAGGGGCTAAGACTGTAATATCTGTGTTACTCACCCTAAAGTGTTTTCTCTTAATAATTTTCTCTTAATGATTTTTTTCAGTCTTTCACCAATTCAACTGAGATCTCATTCAAAGAGATTAACTTCAATTACTTAACTATGAAATGCAAGATAGAGTACTCTATAAATCATAAAGTGAGTATATCTTAATCAAAAGATGAAACCAGAGCTGAACAGGAGTAAAATTATAAAGAAGTTAACAGTTTGTCTCAGAATTGCCTCCACATTTCTAATCAGCATCCTCGCCTCCACTGAGGCACATTCACCTTCAAGTGCCCTACCAACCATTCCTTGGCCAGATTATTCTTCCCTTGGGTATTTTGTTATTAAAAAAAAGATGTGGGGTACCATTTCATCATCTATCAGTTATCTATGCCATAGAAATAAACAACTGGGAAAGCACTAAAAAAATAATGGAGAGTATTATGTAATTTGTCAGGAGAAATAATGTGAGTCTGGGAAAAGAGTAGCCAGTATTTTTATTCTACAGGAGGCAGCAACGGAAAGGATAGTTGGCCAAACAGTGTCTGCTACAACCTGCTCTCAGTTCCAGTGTTCCTGTATACTATACTTCAGGAGCAGTAACACCAGCTTAAAAAAAAAAAAAATTAGGATGGAGCAATCTGTTACTTATAGACACTTCCATAAAGAGGTTTTCAGTACATAACTTTCCAGTGGAGAAGACAGAACATGAAAATCAGCATGTAGCCACCAGCTGCTCCATGCAGGGCCTAGGCTCCTCCCTGCACTAGTATTGAGAGGAGTTGTGTAGTTCCCCTCCTTTGTTAGCTTATCCCACTACCTCTTGATGGCATGCAGATATTTCACCATTTTCTGCTGAGGAAGACATTTTCATTAAAGATGTTAGAAATTTGTTTTTATAAACATGGGTTTTTTTAGGAGTTCCCATCATGGCACAGCGGAAACAAATCTGACTAGGAACCATGAGGTTGTGGGTTGAATCCCTGGCCTCGCTCAGTGGGTTGGGGATCTGGTGTCGCCATGAGCTGTGGTGTAGGTCACAAACGCGGCTTGGATCTGGCAGTGCTGTGGCTGTGGCATAGGCCAGGAGCTGCAGCTCTAATTCCACCCCTAGCCTGGGAACTTCCATATACCATGGGTGTGGCCCTAAAAAGCAAAATATATATATATTTGGGGTTTTTTAAAGAAATTCTTCTTTGTAAATATAGTTCACTTAGGTAATTTTTTTCAAAAAGGCAGAAATCCTGGGGGTTAAGACGTTTTCCTAAAATGATTCTAGCTGCACCCTACCTCCACAAATCACACAAACAAAATGCACACACACACACCATCACACTAAAATGTGTCATTTATGTACAAAGAAGAAAACTGGAAGGGAATTCTTAGCTAAACTCTGTTTATATGTTAATTATTATGATTACATACATTGGTAAGATCTGGAGATAAAATAATAACAAATTAACAATAAAAATTAACATTTATCAAGCATATGCTTAGCACGACATTATGTCATTGAATTTTTACAGCAACTCTATGGGCTAGGTACCATTATTATTCATACTAGATGGATGAAAATAGGAAGCCCCATAGGAGTTAAATAACCAGCTCAAGATTACACAGCTAAAAAGTAGCCCAGCTGGGATTTAAACCCAGGCCATCCGCCTCCAGAGCCTTCACTCCCCACTACTACCCTATATTGTCAAAAAAGGAGATGGAATAAGAAATAGTTTAGAAAACAGCATGTGCAGGGCCAAAATGACAGCAAGTGATACAGGAGGAAGATTCTGAAAGAATTTCAGGAAGCCCTGCATAGTAGTTAAGCTGCCTTTCAGTAATTAAGCTCCTAGTAATCTTATTCTTAAAAAGTGTCCAGTCTCAGGGACACAAGAAATGAGAAGACAACATGCCAGATGCTGTTCTTTGGCCAACTCAAAAGTCATTTCCCAACTGTCCTTTCCATTGTTGTCTATTAGAGAACCCAAAAGCTATATACTTACTTTCCCAGACTCACAGTATTTAGTTACGTGACAGAGTTCTGGTCAAAAAGCCATGAAACAAAAAGGGAAATCTAATAGAGAGTTTCTGGGAAAGATTTTCTGACTTTCTGACATAAAAAAAAAAAAACAAAACAGATAACACCACCTATTCCTCCATTCTTTCTACCCTGAATACTGACATAAAGCCAGGAATTACAGAAGTCACACTTAGTGACATCAAAAAAAGGATGCTGAGATGGTGCAACAGAGAGAAAAGATATGTACACTGTGGAGAGGGTGACATAATACCAGCCCTTACCAACCTAGAGAATCGTTATGTGAGAAAAATAAATTCTATTTGATTGATATAGCTGAATGTATTCCTAATAGGAAGAAAGCCTTACAAATTGGATCAATCTCTATTTCATTTTGTCAGAGTAAGATCAGCCTCAGTTGGATTTTAGGAGTTTCAACTAAATGATTAATGGATTGTTTATTACATCTGCTGCCCTCACTTTTCCAGTGGGTAAAGCACTTTTTAAGATTAAAGATAATGTCAGGGAACATAGAAGGAACTTTGGGTAGATGATGGACTTCCTTAATTTTTTTAAAAAGTCAATCTTAAGATTAAGACCTATATGTATTTATTCTCCCACAAAACCTTTCAGTGCTTTACTTGTCATTGTTTTAAAATCAGAAAAAGAATTGTTTAGATCAAAACTAAAAAGTAGGTGTTCCCATCGTGGCTCAGTGGTTAACGAATCCGACTAGGAACCATGAGGTTGTGGGTTTGATCCCTGGCCTCACTCAGTGGGTTAAGGATCCGGCGTTGCCGTGAGCTCTGGTGTAGGTTGCAGACGCGGCTCGGATCCTGCATTGCTGTGGCTGTAGCGTAGGCCGGTGGCTATAGCTCCAATTAGACCCCTAGTCCGGGAACCTCCATGTGCTGCAGGTGCGGCCCTAAAAGGACAAAAGACAAAACAAACAAACAAACAAAACTAAAAAGTAAAAACCAGTTCCTTTCTTTGTAATAAAAAATAATTCAAGATATTGATTTAAAACTGCAAATACTTAGACTGACATGGTGATTCAGCATTCTAATACATAAACTAATTTATCACTCACAAGTATTAAGTATCTGTTATGAGTTCACTAATGCTAAGTTATGAATGTAATAAAAAAGATTTATTTCTAAAAATGATTTTACTGACTATTTTATATCCTGTTCAAGTACATTAATCATTGCTCACATCAGATACTATGACTTTCCGGAACAAAGGTTCTCAAACATAAAGGAGCATGAGAATTGTCTAAAGCAGTTATTAAAGATTCAGATTCCTAGACTTAAACTCCAAATTTTAATTCCGTAGACATGGGTAGCATCCGGTCATCTGCTTATTTAATAAGCATTCCAGGAAACTGTGGAGTCAGAATCAATGAAACAGAATTCAAACAACTGTCCTGAAAGGCAGGGACAATCATTGGTTCTCTTTGTCCAGGAGGGATCTTAATCACTTAATATAGGATTTACTGCTTAATCACTTAATATAGGATTTACTGATGAAAAGGGACATAGAATTTCTATACACAGTTCTGAATAAATGAAAGTATAATATACTAATAAAAAGTATGAAGTGGTTATATGTTTCCTTGCTGTAATGATGTTTTCACAGAGTTTATATACTCACACTCTGCTATTATTCAAAGATGTCAGCTATAATACAAGTTCTGACAGAAGTTAAAATTTTACATGTTCATTTATATTTATTGTATTATAGTACTTGTTGATATTTTTTGTAAGGTTAGTTCTATTAAATTGACCTTATCAAAACGAATTTCCATCATAATCATTCAGTCATTAAAAGCAAAATCTCTAATTGTAATCAATCAATAAGAATTATAATTTTGTTGATGTCTCTTCAGCATTCATTCATATACGGACTATTGCACAGAAATTATATGATTCATTCAAAATTCACATTTGCCTAGAAATTAGATTGACATTACAGCAATGGATTACGTTCTTCTTAAACCCTCTTTGATTTTCTTCTGAGGTAGAATTTTGGGGTATAAATGATTTCACTTTTTTTTTAAATTTCTCTTCTCTCTTTTCATTTATTTTATGTGGCCTGATATGTGTGCTATCATTGAGAATAAAATTATTTATGTATGATTGGAAAGCATTTTTAAAAATGCTAAAGTAAAATTTTCTCCATGTGACATAGTAATGGATGAAGCACTCTAACAGATAGTGTTTCTGAATGGCAGAAGCAGGATAAATAAAAAGAAGGGATTGGAATAAAAATTACTGTTTTTGAGTGACATATATACTAACAAATACATCACAAACGTCTTATTGGCCTGTGAAACTAAATATTCCTATTTATCTCTTCATTTACTTTAAACAAACATGCCTTCCCAATATTCCTCACCTCTCTGAACTGTCTCTCTCCAGACTCTGCAACTTCATTTACTTTTCTTTCTCTGTGTCTCCTACATTCAACTGCCCCCTCCCTGCTGCTCTACTCCTGCCTGGAACTGTCCTTCTTCTCCTTTTCCTCAGTCCTCCCCTCCACCAGTGGTGGCTCCTTCACACCACACACCTCTGGCTGTCATGCCCCTCCCAGGTGGTTACTCTCTCTGCCTCTATTGCCTTTCCGGTTCCCACCCACAGTTCATCATGTTCCAAACTGCTCACATAAACTTGCTCAAAAATTACTTGCCCACTTATGTATCTGTTATTCATTCTCTATCCCTGAATTTAACAGCTTTCTTTGTCTCTTGCTATATAGATATGCTTCTATCAGCCATGCTATCCAAAGAGGTGTGTATAGTGTCTTCTTAGCCAAAAGAAGCAGAGAATATGAGATGAAAACCAGAAGACCCAGGAACAGGAGGCAGTGATACATTTTTACAAACCTAGTGAGTCCCAACAACTTTTGCAAAACTGCATTATATATGCTTATTTGTTAAAATCCATACTCTAAATCAGCTTTTTTTTTTTTTTAGGGCCGCACTCGCAGCACATAGAAGTTTCCAGTCTATGGGTTGAATCAGAACTGCAGCTGCCGGCCTACACAGCAACGTGGTCTCCAAGCTGTATTGGCAACCTCCAACACAGCTCAGGACAACGCTGGGTCCTTAGCCCTCTGAGCAAGGTCAGGGATGGAACCTTCATCCGCATGGATACTAGTCGGGTTCCTTACCACTGAGCCATGACGGGAACTCCCTAAATCAGCCTGTTTCAATAAGCAGTCCTAATTTGCCAGGTAGTAATAGTAACATCTTTAGGTTCATTATAGATAAGGAGGCAAATTTGGTCACTGTCTGAGACTGAAAAAAAAAAAAATACAAGCTAAGAGGATTAGGAATCTAAATGAGAAATCTTAACTATAAAATGGTTAATTAGGCATATGAGAAAAGGAAAAACAATGTAGTTATACTAGAAGCATTCTAACATCTTCAGAATACCAAAGAATAAAAATAAATAGGGTACATATCAAAGGATAAATATTAAAGTATGGTATCATTCTGTAAAAGTTGTCACAGAAACCCTAAAGCCATAATGAGCTGATTGGGAATATAGTTCAAGGCCACAAAAATTAAGATTTTTAACGTGCTCAGAAATAGGAAAAGAACATGGGAAGAAAGGATCTTCTCTGAGGACAAACAGTGTCAGCTGAACACATATTAGCTTTATCCTTTTTTCTCTGTCATTAAGGAAGATTACAAAGCTGAGGATATAAAACCTGCTAGCATTCAGAAATCAAAGCCCAAGGAAAAAAGTGCAAGAAAGCATTTAGTTCCATAAAATAAGTGCCAGGCTTCTGTAGGCAAATTACATTTCAGGACTTTGAGAGAACATTGTGAAATCTTTCTCTTACTTTAGCATATAACATTCCCATGTATGACTGAGAAGAAACAGGTTGCTCACGGATATATTGTGGTTGCAAGACGAAGCAGAGTGAAATGTAGAATATAATGATTAATCATTCACAGTTGTTAGATAAAATACATCTGCTACTTTTTCTCATTACTACTCTGGGAGAGATAGTGTTAAGATGCGTTTCTAAAGGAAAAAAAAAAAGGTCAGGCAAAGTAGAGCTAAAATATTAATCCTAAGTTCAATCAGAAATTGCACAGTTAAAAACTGTACCATGACCTGGCAGCATGAGGTGCAAAAAGGCACATCACTCCCATGTCAGCTTTTACTGTGAAGAGGGTCTGCAGCGCAGAGTTCTGAGATAAGGAAGGATATGTGGACTCCCACAAACCAAGGCAAGAAAGGGCTTATGCAACTAGCATGCTGACTCTTAACTCTCAGAGGTATAAAAATGAAGAAACTTTTTTCCAATTTCTTACTAAAAATCCATTGACAAACCCCTCTTTCCTTTTCATTAACTATATTTTAAGTATTTCATTTCTCTCCAGGCATTTTTGGTTATTCAGACTTAGTCTAGGACATTTTAAAACTCCAAAATCACATCCAATTCCAAACTCCCTTTCCTCCAAAAGGATAGGTCTGTGGTCACATGAGCCATATGGAAAGGAGGGGATGATCTAATCTACTCCTCACCATTCTCTTGGATTCCAAGTTTGAATGAAGTCATTGCTGAGACAGGTAGAAGAATCCTGGGAAATCACCAAAGTCCTGTACTTACCTGGATGAGATCATATAACTCTGCCTCCAGGTCACTGATGTTCTAGTCTGGTGCTGACACCTGTTATTTCTCCTCCCTGTGTGGCAACTGTCCATAATATGACTCACATGGGTTGCATGTGAATACTTCAAAAGAGCCCTGCAGGAGCTCTCCAGTGCAAAATCCCCTGAAATAAGATCTGATTCTGGATCACCTTCCTCCATCAACTCTCAGTTCTGCACTCAGCTGTCCACCCATTATAGCCTGGTACATTGCCCTCTTTGGTGAGCTTCTGGTAAGAGGCCTAAGCCTGACTATTATCTGTACCGACCATTAGATTTATGAAAAACTCACACATTTTTGCCAATGTAGTTCTTCCCCGACTCTTTTCTTTTCAATACTACTTTCTCCTGATCAGCTAGATATAAGGTCAGATCAACAAGGCCACTTCTTAAGCAGATAAATTTTGGTAAGAAGATGATCTATCAGATTCTTTTTCTTGCAGGCATCCCCCACCACAATCAGCTATCTTTTGGATCCTCAGCCCATTCTCTGCTTCCGAAGTGGAAGAATAATCTCTCGCCACAAATACTGCACTTGCTACTGAAGTGCATACTCTGGCATCATCTCTTTCTCCTCCACACACTTTTCCTTAAATATTTTGGGGCTGACTGTAGGATGAGTGCAGGGTGACTTTACGGCATTTTCCCTGATAAACTCTAGGGACATTGTACTTGTTCCCAATTTTTAGTGACTTGGTGGCAGCTTTTATTGGAATGTGGGATACCTAGTGCTTCTTATCCTCACTTTGGGCATGAATAGCAATTTAAAAACAGATGATTCCACTCAGCATCTTGTTAACTTATGCCAGTTAATAGTGCCTTTGGAGATAGAGTGACTCTTACAAAACATTCTACAGATTCCCGAAAATCTCATTTTCAGAAAGATGATATTCCTCCATAAGAGAAGCTCAGGGACTTACCCAGTTTGCACTCATGTGAATGACAGAGTTAGACCTATCCCCTTTGCTAGTTTCTTCCCTCTCTGCTATTTCAAGGTTCTAAATGGCCAGTAACCATCTCATCCTTTAGTCATGCTACTCCCAAGAACTTTATCCTTGGCAAACACCAGATTTGGGACTAAATCTTTAGACTATGGTAAAGTTGAAAAACCAACATCTAAAATAAAGGGGAAAGCTATTTGCTTACATGAGGAAGATCCAAATAAATTATGGGGGATGTTTTCATGACCTGTATTTGTAAGTCTATAATCCTAGCTTCATAGTAATAGGATCGTTGTCTTGATTTTTGTGTGTGTGTGTTGCACTGAGCAAGTGTCACCACTATCATGCCAGTTGTTCATTATACCAAAAAGAGCAAGAAATTCTGACACCAGAAGATATTAAAATGACCCATAACCCACTGAACTGCAACATACATCTGTATCAATCACATGTCCAGAAAGCAATGACTTTTACTTCAGCTTATGCAAAAGAATGACCAGAAGTAAAGTGGGGCACCAATAATTTAAATAGAAAAATATGGAAACCACAGATAGTAAAAACTTGAATATAACTATCAAAGCAATTAAATTGTACCTACATGATGTGAAACATAAAAATATAAGCTCAAATGCTTTAACACTTTTGACACCAACTCACAATGGACCCCTGTGTTGTAACAAAAAGAACACTTTTTGTTCCAGCTACTTGCCCAGTTTACGAGTTTATTAACCAGCTCTTGCCAGACCACCTTAAAAGCACTCTTTTCAAACTTTTCCCTTTTGAGAAACATACCCAAAAAGTTTCTATGATGAATAAGTTTTCCTGGTGTTCTTTTTTTTTTTTTTTTCCATTATAGCTGGTTTATAGACTTCTGTCAGTTTTCCAACTGCACAGCATGGTGACCTGGTTACATATACATATATGGATTCAAAACAAGTGATTAGACATAGTTCTAGGTGCTATATGGCAGGATCTCCTTGCTTTTCCATTCCAGAGGCAACAGTCTACAACTGTTAACCCCAGACTCCCATACCATCCCACTCTCTCCCCGACCCCCTTGGCAACCACAAGTCTGTTCTCCAAGTTTGTGATTTTCTTTTCTGTAAAAAGTTTCATTTGTGCAGTATATTAGATTCTAGATATAAGTGATATCATATGGTATCTGTCTTTCTCCTTCTGACTTACTTCACTCAGTATGAGAGTCTCTAACTCCATCCATGTTGCTGCAAATGACATTATTTTATTCTTTTTTATGGCTGAGTAGTATTCCATCATGTATATATACCACATCTTCCTAATCCAGTCATCTGTCAATGGACATTTGGGTTGCTTCCAAGTCTTGGCTATTGTGAATAGTGCTGCAATGAACATGCGTGTGCAAGTGTCTTTTTCAAGGAGATTTTTGTCCAGATATATGCCCAAGAGTGTGATTGCTGGGTCATATGGTAGTTCTATGTAGAGTTTTCTAAGGTACCTCCATACTGTTTTCCACAATGGTTGTACCAGCTTACATTCCCATTAACAGTGCAGGAGGGTTCTCTTTTCTCCACACCCTCTCCAGCATTTGTTGTTTGTGGGCTTGTTAATGATGGCCATTCTGACTGGTGTGAAGTGGTATCTCATGGTAGTTTTGATTTGCATTTCTCTCATCATCAGTGATGTTGAGCATTTTCTCATGTGCTTGTTGACCATCTGCATATCTTCTTTGGAGAAATGTCTATTCAGGTCCTTTGCCCATTTTTCAATTGTGTTGTTGGCTTTTTTGCTGTTGAGGTATACAGGTTGTTTGTATATTTTAGAGATTAAGCCCTTGTCAGTTGCATCATTTGACACTATTTTCTCCCATTCAGTAAGTTGTCTTTTAGTTTTCTCCTGGTGTTCTTTGCATGAGGGCCTCTAAGGCATACAAGCAGGACCCAGACATTACAGGGCACTGTTGGGTTAAACTGTGTCTTCCAAACTTCATGTGTTGAAGTCCTAAGTCCTAGTAACTCAGAATATAATGGTACTTTAAGACAGTTTCTTTAAAGGGATAGTTAAGTTAAGCCGACATGTCTGGGGTGGGCCGTAATCTCCTATCTTTACAGGAAGAGGAGATTAGGATACAAACTAATACATTAGGAAAACAAAGTGCAGACACAGGGAGAAGACAGCCACCTATAAGCCAAGGAGAGAGGCCTTAGAGGAAATTAACTCTGCTAACACCTTAATCTCAGAATTCTAGCCTCCAGAAATGTGAGAAAATATATTTCTATTGTTTAAGCCACCTAGTCTGTGGTTCTTTGTCGTGGCAGCCCTAGAAACCTAATAAAATCACGTTAAGGATTTTGGTCTCTATCCTAATTGCAATTGGAAAGCGTTTTATCTTAGGCCACTCATGCTGCTATAATAAAACTACCACAAACTGGGTGGCTTATAAACAACAAACATTTATTTCTCATAGTTCTGAAGACTGGGAAGTTCAAGATCATGGTGCCAGCAGAGTCAGTATCTGATGAGGGCCTATCTCCTGGATGGCCATCTTCTGTGTACCAGGTTCACAAGGACACCAGTCCTGAGGGCTCTACCCTCATTTTAATCCAGGGAAGATATATGCCTTTTGAGTACTAAACTAAAATAGACCTACAGCACTCTCCCCTCATAATCTAATCACCCCCAAAGGCCCCACCTCCTAAAACCTTCACCTTGGGGGTCAGAATTTCAACATACGCAATTTGTGGGGAGACAAAATTTAGATCATAATATCTCTGAAGAATTTTATCTAGAAGAGGGGTGAATAGTAATCTGACCCAATTTACTTTCTGAAAATACTGGTTAGACCACAGTATGGAAAGCAGTTTGGAGAGATATAGATTGGATTGGACTAGTTATGATATCACTGGAACAATCCAAGTGATTAGCAAAGGTGGCAGGCTAAGGATGGTGCTGGGAGTGATGGTGATGAAGCATATGAAAGTAGAGAAGAGAGAAAAAAGAGCAGAGTTAAGAATATAAAAAGAAAATATGATGGAATCTGGTGTTAAATTTCCCACAGTATTGGTTATGATTTAGATTCATTTAGGCACATTTGGCAGAAAACCCAAAATGCCTTGAAAAATAGAGGTTTGCTTCTATTTCATATAAATTAAACCTATAGATAACTAACACAAGGATCCAGGTTTTGTTTTGTTTTGTTCTCTACTGCTCCTTTAATACTCTTAGCTTGCTACTTTTTATTCAAGGTGATAACTCAAGCTCCAGCCACATTACAGGTAGCAGGCAGGAGGGTGAGAAGAAAGAAAAGTATGCAACTTCCTGTTAAGACTTCTGAGAAATCTCTTATAACATTTCTAATTATATTTCATTAGCTAAAATTCAATCATATGGCCACTTCTAGCTGCAACCAACCTGGGAAATGCTGAGTTTTAACTGGACTCTCTGCAGAGCTCCAAATAAAATTAGAGATCCATTAATGGAGAAGAAGAGAAGAATGGATACTGATTTTGCCCCCACCCAAGAAGTCCTTCTACAATAAATCTGTGCAAAGCAGTATGTTGCTTTCATTCTATTCCATGGTCACCGACTTCCACGTAAAAGAAACTCACTAAGGCCCAATAAGTATTCAGCTTAAACTAGTCCCTACAATATGTTAAAGTACGTGCCCTACACTGTGGGGTTAGTGGCATCATTCCTATACAAAAAGACACAAGGGGAAATTAAAAAGAACAGTAAATTGAGGGGTTACCAATGCTTTAGGCATCTTCCTCCACTCTCTACATCTTCCATCTGGATACTTACATAATAATACATAATTAAACAAGTATAAAAATAATTCAAAAAGTCAACAGGAACCACAGTTCAGGTTAAAAAAGAAAGCATGAGGTGATAATATATAAGATGATACACACTCAGAATAGAAATGGTATCTCAAAAAACTTAGAGAACAAACTCCTTATTCCTACAGATGAAGGAACAAATATCCAGACACAATAAATATCTTTTGAATGTTAAACTAAAACAGACCTAGAGAGAGAACTCACAATTCTTCATTCAGCACTTGCTTCAGCACATACTTAACTGATACTGTTAATTTATTTACAGTAGTATGCAATGCCCAGCTAAAATGGAAAATATCTTCTCTCCATCCTTTTTCTTCAAAATTATTTTCATTTGTTGTTGAAAAAAGAGAATATGGAACTGACTCTTCATATATGTAGAGAACAGTTAGCTCTCTTGGAGTAGATGTATTCTGATCTACATAAACACCTATCTGACAAAATTTACGGGCATGATCTATATCAACAATTGGTTTAAATGCAATTTAATTTTATTGAGTATCAAACCTGCACATGAATAATAACGCAACTGCTTTACAAAAGAATCCACTGTAGGCATATGTAAAATTTAGCAAACTTGCCTAATACATAGCAGAGTCAAATAGATCTGAGTGTTAATCTCATTTCCACTTTAGTGGAGACAGTTTGAAAAACTCACAAACTTGCCTCAGAGTTCCACATTAGCACCAAGAGAATACATAATCATTCTATGAGGATTTAATAATAACCATCTTAATAAAAAACTTAGTGCAGAATCTGATCTTTAGAAGTAGTAAATAAATATTAGTTACTTGCTAATTCAATCAACATCTTTGTTCTGGAATGCATCAACTGCATAAAACAAATACTAGCTGTAATTGATTTTTGTTGGGGGGGTTGTAAATCTGTTTTTGGTTTTGTTTTGCTTGTTTTGTTTTGTTTTTTGCTTTTAGGGCCACACCTGTGGCATATGGAAGTTCCCAGGCTAGGGGTCAAATTGGAGCTGCAGCTGTCAGCCTATGCCACAGCCAAAGCAACATGGGATCCAAGCCACATCTGTGACCTACACCACAGTTCATGACAACCTAGATACTTAACTCATTGAGCGAGGCCAGGGATCGAACCCTTGTCCTTGTCGGGTTTGTTACTGCTGAGCCATGACGGGAATTCCCCCAGCTATAATTGCTTTAAAGCAAATATTAGAAGTATTTTTCTTCCTATCGAGTATCTCTGGAATTTTGGAAAATTCTATCAACCACTCCATTTTTCAAATTAGCCCCTCTAACAAGGCTCATTCAACAAAAGTGAAAAACAGGATATGAGTTCTTGATTCCTGGAACTTTGGTCCATAAGGATGAGTTCTCCTCTTCTGAATCAACCACTAATCAGATCGCTTTGCCTCTTCTATCCTACAATTTATGCAGCAACATTTTCTAATTATAACTGCTTTATAAGGAGTGGAGTGCTTCAGTGTTAAAATCCTTTGGCTAAAACAGGGCAGACAAAGAGAAGATGTCCAGCAATGTCATGAGCACCCAGGACCTCAAAATTACATTTTATATAGGAGAGATGCTTTGGCCAGTATTGCCATAGCCAAAACTGCCTCTGACATTTCCAAATGTCATAGTTAATCCACTTTTAACAGCAGTGTTTTTAAATGTTTTAGAAGGAAGACTTCCAAAAGTCAGGTCTAGCTAGAGGAAGGAGAGTGATTTCAGCTCAGGGTCTCCCCGCCACATACCAAAAAAATAGCAGTTATTTAGACATGCATTTGGAAAGTTCATTTTCAATACCTTGAGAATCTCTACAAAGTTCAACACAGAAAATGTTTAATGTTATTAGTGAGAAGTTAGCAACTAACACTTTTATATGTTGAATCTCAATATGGCTGACTCAATTTTACATTATTCTGTGACTTCATATTTCTAGCCATAACATTCCACTAAAACCTTTTTATGGACTGAATGTTTGTATCCTGCCAAAATTCAAATGTTGAAACCCTATACCTCAATGTGATGGTATTAAAAGGTGGGGCCTTTGAGAGGTAGTTTGGATTAAATGAGATCATGAGGGTGAAGCCCCCATGAATGGGATTAATGGTTTTATGACAGTCACTACAGAGCGTGCGTCCACTCTCTGTTCTCCACCATGTGAAAATAGAGAAGTTGGCAATCTGTAATTCAGAAGAGGGCCCTCACCAGAACCTGGCCATGATCTGCCCACACACGGGAAGCGGAGGTCCCCATTACATTACAGCCTCCTATGCTACCTGATTCCTACAGGCTTGGGTGGAGAGATATGATCTCTAAAATGTCTAATGTAAAGCACAAGACAATGAATTCAGTTAGTGAAATTCAAGCAATGAAATATTTCTTCCTTAAATCTGCATGTACTTATGCTATTCATTACCCCCATGGCTCCTGAAATATCTTTTTCTGTTAAACATTCTAGAAATTCTACCTTTCCAGAATGACTACATTCATAACAATCTTATAACTCATGGGTGCTTCATTGAGCTTTATGCCTCTCCACCTAGGAGTGACTTGGATTCAGGTGCAGAGAGGGGTCGCATACTCTATTTTTTCTACTGTAAGATGTACATCTCTGAAATAGAGATACATTTTAGAGTCTTAGAACCCTTGGGTCTTAGCATTATGTCATTTCTTTCTATCATATACATTAAATAATGCATAATCTCAGAACCACTGGTTTCTTAGATTCAATGAAAGGTGTTCAAAGCAAAATTTAGAAGTCAGCCAGAGCCAGATGAATTATGCTAACAGAGGCTTTTGTCAGATGCTCACTAGATGAGCATCTTTTTCTTAGATACAGATTAGAGTGTCTGGCCTGAATGGAAGTAGAACTGTTTTTTCAGCCTAAGTTTTCAAATCTATCTATAGAAGGAACCACCTTCCTCAGCATGGAATACAGTCCTGATTGAAGATAAATGCTCTAGGCCCTCTGCTTCCTTGCAGCCTAAGACCAGAATCAGGGTTCTTGTTAGGTCTTTGACCAAGCCTCTAATGCTACAGTAACAATTACTATATACCTCACTTTTGCTAACAGTGAACACTTAGCGTCTAGAGTTCCTTAGCAAATGGACATCTTGTTTCCTTGCCGTCAAACACACACACTAGAAAGATGACTTAACCATGTCTTCATACATTACTTCGTTGACGTTTTTAAAGGGAAGAAATTTTGTCCAAGGGAAGAATAATAAAAGTATCTTCTATACCTGGTATCTTTCATATTTAACTTCCATATTTACAATATTCTGAGATGAAAATTTATCCTAGTTTCAGATTCAATAGAAAGGTACCACCTATTAAAAGGAAGACGGTTTTACACATCGTTTTAATAAGATCTTGAGATACCATCTCACATAGACAAGTGTCTACTTTCATAAAGTTATTTTTATAAGGAAATCTCATCTTTGATCTGATAATTTCATGACTGTGCTGCTAGGAAGCCTCCTAAGGAAAGCAGTCACAAAAGAAACAAGCCTAAGAGCTCATGAACCTGGATAAGCTAAAGCCAAATCTGTGGGAAAACATCCTCTCCCAGCCTGATGCTGCTCTCCTGTATCTTGACAGAGTACTCAGGCAAAGAAGGCAATTAAGAGATGGTTCAAGAATGTGGATAAAGCAATTGAAATTCTGGGCACTGAATTTCAATACAGCTGTCACCAGGGATAGAGTAAGGAAACAGGACAGAAACAAGAGGCTCTACAGAATATTTGGAGGGCATTTAAACTTAATTTTCTCTCAAAAAAGGATGACAGCTTCCTCTTTTCAACAAAGGCTCTAAGCAGCAATAACGGTTATCATTGCAAATGAATATTGGCATCGTAACTCCTTGTAGTTTACCATGTTGTTCAGTAGATATGCAGTTAAAGGGCATTTTTTTAAATCTTAGCATGAATGGTGCAATCATATCAGAGCTTCTTAAATGGACCAAAGAAGTACCAAAAATTTTTTTTTAGGAAGAAAACACCTCATAAATGACAGAAGTCTCCAAAATATCCTCATTGGTGGTTATTCTATAATGTTTTTAAAATAGCTCATATACCACTAAATATCAATTTACTTAAATATGAATAAAGATAATTTTCTGGAGTAATTTAGAAATATTGAAAAGAAAAAAGGAGGATCACTTAAGTTTCTTTTCTTATTCTTTTCCCATAATCTCCTGTCCTCTATGGGAAGACTAATAATGTCTTGTGTGTGTGTGTGTGTGTGTGTGTGTGTGTGGCTTTTTTTTTTTTTAATCAGATCATTTTCCCTTCATTTGATGAACCCACTTCTTTCCTCTACTTCATTCCTTTTGAAATTGTTACAAGAAAGCAATTTCTTACTATTCACTCAAGGAAATTAGTTTTGGATCAAAACAGTTCTAAGGTCTGACCATGTAGTTCAGGTTTCCTATCATGGCCTTTCAAGATGCTGTCCATATAAGTCCAGCCAACTAATTAGCTAGCAGCCTTCTCCCTGTTATTTAATCATTTTTCAGTAAAAGCCAAGCTTTCTGACTCACTAGTTATGGAATTTTTCCTTGAATCTCAGCAATACAAGAAAGTCTACAGTACTTAATACGACACTTTCTATTAACACAGTCCTAACACGTGCTGTCTCTAAAATTTCCTCTTTGGAAAAATAAGACTTGTTTCCCCTAAATAAAGTCTCTCAAAGTCTTCAACATCCTAATCTAATTAAATAATGTAGCAACATGTTCTTCCACACCCAAATCTGGTACTTCATTTTTCTTCCCATCATCACATTCTTCTAATCCCATTTTCAAATTTACAGATAGTCCCACCTGTCAAGTTAGGGTTCTTATCTAGATGACATATGTAGAACAGGCTTTGGCTCCCTAGAGATCATTTAGATACTATATAATAAACATACACACATCAATGCTATATGTTTGTGTGTGTGTGTGGTTGTGTTTTTTAACATAATAATAGTTAAATTCTGTAGCTATCATTTAGTTAAATTTGATTAGGTATCATTTAATTTTGTTCTTTAGAAAATAAAAATTACTTGGCTTTTATATAAGAAATTATATTTCAAAAGATTTTTCAAAGCACCACTAACTTATTTGTCTGGCTGATTAAACCTGACAAAAGCCAGATAAGGTCATTATAATTGCGTATCTTGTCTAACAGTCACAATTTTGTTTATCACCAGTCCTCTGACCTGTTTGTACGTACACAAGTAGGCCAACCAGGAGTCCTACATAAGTGGATGTTTTCACAAAATTTCAGCTCTCAGAGCTACTTGTAATTGTCCATCTATAAATAAACAGAGTCCTTCAAGCAATGACATTGTAGCTTTCCCCAAGCACCTCACAGAGTTGAATAATGTCATCCCATTGCTATAAGCATTTTCTCAGCAAGTTACCTTATAAAGTTAAGCTGTGTTTTGAAAGGCGTTTTTCATGCATTTGCATCTCTGAGCTCCTAGGCTCCTTATAATTTTGAGTGCAGTCAGCGAGGTATTATACAAGCTCTTCAGGCAAATGTGCTCTTTAGGCAAATGCAAAATAGCTGAAAGCAATGACTTCATCTTCAAGCATAGAGAGTAACTCTAGCCTGAAGAAGAAATGTGGGTTCAAATAAAAAGCAAAACAAAAAATAAGACATGGAATACTGCCTGGATGACCTTAATGGTCCCTTACTTAATAACATTTGGGAGACAACTGATCAACCCTCTATTTCACTTTGCTTCAATAGATATAGCTTGAGCATACATTAAGGAAAACTAGCAAGACCTTACAAATTATAACTAAGTGATCTGATACCTAGTTAGCAGTTCATACGTTTTATGTCCTTACTAAATCCCAGAATCTTCACTTATGCAGTTATGTCTCCCAGACCTCTTGAAAGATATCACCATGTAAAAATAATGCTTAACTCTTCTTCTTTTCTCTGAATGAAGACCTGAAAATCTAGGATTCTGTCTAAGTCTGCTGTCTGTAGGCTGCATGAACTTAATTATGAAATCCTTACAAGTTAATGTGTTTTCATCTGCGTAATGGGGATACTTTTGACTTTCACAGAGTTTTGGTGAGTATAAAAAACTGAATGGAGAAGATATTTGAAAAGAAAAACAATGTGCTATGTCAGTATAAATTATTATTTTTTCATAGTTATAAACCACAAATAAATCAGATACAACCCTTCAAATACATACCTAAATGTTATTCAAATCGACTATTATCTAAAGCAAATGCCTAATTTTGTCACAGCTCCTACAGTAAAACAAATACTCCTTTGGTCTTTTCCTAAAGTCTTCCTAGACAACGGAGAAAAGGAACAGATTCAGATATATTAATAGCATGTTTTTAAAAATAGTTGAACTTTTAAAATTAATTTATATTATGTTTAAATATAAACACTTTGAGATTTATTTAATACCAATTGGGTAATCAATCGCAGGTCGACAGAAAAATTGTTCAACAATCAGAAGTCTATGCCTTTCAAATGAAGGAGCCATATCTTGATTGTATTCCCTTATCACTCCATTTATTGTTTGAATGACCAAATCCTCCTAAATATATCTGAAATATGTCTGTCTTTCTTCATCCATTAGAATACTACTACTGGCTATGGTAGCAGTATATTGGATTCTGGCCCAGTACACCATCACACAAATTGTACAGATACCCAGCTATTTGAAGAAAAGAAAATCATCATCCCCAAATTTTGTTAGTCAGTCCTCCATTTATTTTTTTAAGAATTTTATTGGAATATAGGTGACTTACAATGTTGTGTAAGTTTCAGGTGTACAGCAAAGTGAATCAGCCATACATATACATATATATCCATTCTTTCACAAACTCTTTCTCCAAACAGGCTATCACAGAGTACTGAATAGGTTTCCCCAAACTATATAGTAGGTCCTTGGTACTGTTTGATTTTGTACATAGTAGCATGTATATGCCAATCCCAACCTCCCAATCCATCCCTTCCTGCAATGTTTTCAAATAAGCTTGGTTTTGAAATCTGTGAGTCTGTTTCTGTTTTGTAAATAAGTTCTTTTGTATCATTTTTATTAGATTCCACATATTAGTGATTTCATGTGATATTTGTCTTCCTCTGACTTACCCATATAAAACTGTATGTCAAATTTATAAAGAATATCATGACTTAATTGGGATATTTTGAAGAACCAGCAGAGTAATCATCTTTGTTTGTTAAGAATAATACTAACATTGCAACATTGCATATTATTCTCAGGCTCAGTTTTATCTTTCACAAGCACTAACCTCAGTAAACTCTCTATACTAATCACAGTTCAATATAGAAGAAAAATATTTGGTTCTTCTCTGATTATCTCAGCCACTTTCATTCCCATATACTATATTTCTTTTTTCGGAGGGGAGGTGTCCACAGCATGTAGAAGTTTCCAAACTAGGAATCAAACCCATGCCACAGCAGCAACCCAAGCCGCTGCAGTGACAATGCAGGATTCTTAACCTACTGTGCCACAAGGGAACTCCCATATACTGTGTTTCAGCTTCACAGAAAACTTCTCAACTTTTCAAGTGTCCATATTGTCTCTCACTGTTAATCTTGTTATAAATGAGTGGACACTCATTACCCGAAGACCCACCTCCATCAGTTCATTTTTGTTTACACATTGTTTAGGTTGTATCTCAAAGACATTCCTTTGGGAAGCCTCACCTGACTGTTCCTGATAAAAGTTCCTGTTGTATCCTCTCACTCTCCCAATAGAGCTGTTGCAAGAGCTGTTGTAATGATAATTTCTTTTTCAATGGACAGTAAGCTTTATGAAGGCAGGATCTGTGTCATGTTCACTTACTTTTTTAATCCAAGCACTTGGTACCATATCCAGTATATATTAACAGCTCATGGTATTTGCTGAATGGATTAAGGCTCCAGCACTCAAAATCTACCTCTTCTGTGAAACTTTCCTATTTTTTTTCAGCTCTGTCCATCTCCATCATATTACATTAATATGTCAACCCAAAATTTTGGATTTTCTACTTGGTTATTCATTAAAAGTGTGATTATTTTTAGCCTCTTTTATCAATCGGTGTCCTTAGTTACAAGGAACAGAAAATGATTCTCACTATATTAAATATTTTGAGTAACTCACAGAATATGAAAGACCAGCAACTCATCATAGAGAGGTCCCAACCAAGAAAATGCCCAAATTTGTATCACAAAATTGGTCTCATCACAGCTACCACCCATGGCTAATCACAGCTTCCACCCATGGATGCAGACATGTTAGGTAATTCCACCAGCCCCAGCAGTATGAGCCATTAAGTACTAGCTATTATCCCTCTGCCCCAATCACTGTTGTCAGTTGCTTCTGGAAAGACGATGCATTGGTAGCCACTGCCTCACCTCACCAGAATGCTTTCTGAGTGGTTACTCTTACATCTGGGGATGTGTCAGCTTATCAGTGCTGGGACATAGGCAAAGGAGGCTGAAGAGGGAAATTCTCTGGTGGGAGACACATAACAACCTCATGAGAAGCTTCTAGTACCAGAGGGAAGTGGCATTGGTGTAAAAAAAAAAAAGGGAAATGTCTACTATATCCCACACAATCATTTCATGAATTAGGATGAGTGAATGAGAGAAAAATGCTACCTCACTGTTCTGTGGCATCTCTCAAGGTACCCAGAACAATGTACTGCACAGAGTAGAACATTAATGATAAACATATTAATACAGTAACAGACTTTCAGGAAAAAAACAGCAAACACACACATCAAACAATGCCACTGAGAGGAGCTTCAAAAATCCCATTTGAAAACAGAGTCCAAATTTTACCACAATCCATGGGCCCTTCTTAGTTAGACAACATCACTTGCGATACTACAAAAATCCAGGCCTATTTAACTGTAATGCAAAATATGTGAAGCAAATTCTCCTTTAAGTAGGCAGCAAGTACTGACTGCTTAGCAACATGGAATAATGATGTGATTAAGGAACTCCAAAAAAAATATTGTGGACTTACACAATATCAGGAAGAAGGTATCATGTGCCTTGCAGAGGCCAACACTCAGGAATAGATTCTCAGAAAGCTGGTAACTAGCATCATTCAGAGGAATGCCTGGTAGACAGATGTTATAAAAGTGAACTCATTTATCTTTGAAAGCAGGCATTCCACCAGTGAAGCAATGACAGATCGAAAACAGATTGTATATAGACACATGGTCTTTACACAATGTGTATACCATGAGTAATAAAATAGTTATCTCTTTCTCTTAAAGCAATTCTTTGAATTAGAGACTATTTAGTAAATTTTAAAGCTTCATTTCACAAAGCCAGGATTAATAAATATTTGTTAGAGTAGTATTATTTGTGTGAACAAGAGGGAGAGCTTCCATTTTTTGCCATAAATGTTAAAATATCCATATTTGAATGAGCTTTTTGTACTAGGCTGTGACCAGGCTAGACAAAGAACAATTATATGACTAGCTTGCTTTTTACCTCTTAGCTTGGATATAAAATTTAATCTAGCCAGAAGCAATTTTTTTAAAAACGCATGAGAGATTACCATGGCTTTTCCTAGTACACACAAAGCTATTCAATAAAATCTTAATACTTGGAGTGCAGTAATCATTCAGAAAGAATAAAGAAAGAAAAGTTTTTAAAAAAAATTATTTTTCTATCCAACAGATTACACTGTGCTGACAGGATTTCACAGACAGCTTTAATAGTTTAAAACACGTGAATAGTGTTAAGAACCTTGAGAAATCTTTCATCCCTTCTCTCCATAACTTTTTTAGAAATGATTAAGATTTCAAGCCATGCCCAAAATATAAGTTACAAAATTTTTCTTTAAATGTCTGCAACAGGAAAACTCAGTATCTTTTAGAACTGTTTAATTTAGTCCTGACCAAAATACTAAACTGCAAAAATACTAGGCATAAATTAAACAAATAAAAGGTATGAGTTTTCATAGCTTTTACGTGCTTTATCCTAAAACAATTCCTTTAAGTAAAAAGAAGATATGGAGTTCATATCGTGGCTCAGTGGTTAACAAATCTGACTAGGAACCATGAGGTTGCAGGTTTGATCCCTGGCATCGCTCAGTGGGTTAAGGATCCAGCGTTGCCGTAAGCTATGGTGTAGGTCGCAGACGCGGCTTGGATTCTGCATTGCTGTGGCTGTGGCGTCGGCCAGTGGCTACAGCTCCGATTAGAACTCTAGCCTGGGAACCTTCATATACCGCGGGTGCGGCCCTGAAAAAGACAAAAAGGCAAAAAAAAAAATAAAAATAAAAGGAAGATACTAATAAGTATGTTCAGAATGATGCTATTTTTTATAATGACGATAACATTGACTATTCTTTTATGCCTATACATGGCAGAGGCTACCAGCACTCCCCTATATCCTTACCACTCTTCCTTTAAGGCTTCTCTTTTAATAGGCATTAAACTTTACCTATACACATAGCCACCCATCATAAAAGGTACATTTCCCAGGCTCCCTAACAGCTGGGCATGGCCCAATGACAAAGAACAAGACAATGCAATAGAAGCCAAGAGTTTCAGAGCAGCTTCAAGGAATCTTACTTTAATGACAGCCATTGTATGCCCTTTTGACTCCTTTTGACTTTATCCTTTTTCCATCCTACTACTTGGAATATAATCAATGTTTTGAACCACGGGAATGAGGTCCATTCTCTAGGATGGCAAGGTTGGATCTGAAAGGAATCTAACTGCTTTATACTACCTGCTCTGAAACTTTATAGGAGAAAGGTAAATTTCCCTCTTGTTTAAACCAGAGTCATTAGGGGTCTGTACTACTTAACAGGCAAACCAAATCCTACACACAAACATTGATACAAGGTGTCTATAAGCTAAGGCTAGTGACTTCTTCAGTAGCTCTTCTCCCTTTCTTAAAAAAAAAAAAAAAAGGAATTATAATTTCCTTCTAGAAAAAAATTTCCTAGACCCAAGAAAAATCATTAAGTTGGTAAATATATCCATGTCAATTCCATGACCCTCTGCCAGATAATCGTTTTCTCTGCCTTCTTTATAACAAATGGGGCAAATATCTAGTTCTGACCATGAGAGTGGGAAAAATTTATAAAACTATTTTTCTCTCTGATGAAAATAAGACTCCTTTCTCCACTCAGCCTTTCCCTACCACCAGTAATGCCCTTGAATGAAGGCATGACACTTGAGGTTGTAGCAATCACCTTATAACCGTGAACCAAGAAGCCTCTGTGGAAAAGCTATCTGGTAGAGAAAAGCAGGGGGAAGGAGGCTAGGCACCTCCATCCCTGAGCTATCCCACCAATCCTAGAATCTCTTTTCTTTAGGTTGATTATGTGAAATAATTTAAAATCTAAAATGAATAAATCACTGTTGGTCTGGTATTCAATTACAGCAGAAAGCTTCCTCTACTGATACATTTTATTACTTACATAGAAAAATTCTATTTAAAAAGCTATCTTTAGAGATTAGAATAATAGGAGGACTTACACTTACACTCCTTATATTCGTAATCTTTGGGTTTGTTTATAACAAATATAAGTTGCTCTGTAATAAAAATTTTCTTACAAAGAATTAAGAGACAGAGAATTTCTTTAAATAATTTTTGAATCTACTTCATTTATTGCTTGAAATATTCTAACATTTCATTTTCTCCTACGTTTCTACTTTCTTGAACATATAGAAAACACACCATGTACAATTTATTTCTTGACCATGAAGTAAAGAATGATAGTGAGTTTTCATCAGAACTAATGCCCATGTATTCTACTCTGGCAGGTGGGAACACAAACCATCCCATATCTCTAGGACCACCAAAGATTGTTCTACTAGCTCCTTTCCAGTGGTTGGTAATTTCCTCACACATATGCAATATTCAGTACTCAGCTGAATACTCTAGAATAAATCCTCTAGAGAATAAATATAGCTAAGAAAATCTCTCTTTCCTGGTATTCTATTATGTTAATTCTAGCTGTGTTGATATCCTGCAATTTCTCAACCCTGTTTCCTCAACTCGACGACACTCCCAGGCTGTTTGGGTTTACTTTTACTACTCTATACTATAAGCTCTCTCCAGGCAATAATATGGGGAATCAAAGGCTCAACTAATTTTTTTCCTTTCTTCAAAGATTAATCTTTTTCTGCCTATGGGCCAATATGAAAAATTGTTGTTCTATATGTTCTATTTTTTAAAATTGTTTGAAGCAGGAGAGTAAATCTGGTCCATGTCATTCCATTATGACTGGAAATTAGAAGAAATTTACACTGCGACATGATCTTGATATCCCTCAGGAGAGAATCAGCTATCTTTTGGGATTGTTGTGGAAAACAGAAAAATCCTCAGAAGGCAAATCCTAAGCTACAAGCCAGGACCACATACACCTACATACTGCAGCACAGGCTACAACTTTAATACAGTTTCATTAGTACATTTTACTAGATTTGTGTCCTGAAGTCTTAAAAGTTAATCTGAAAAGAACATTTTATTGTAAGAATTCAAGTGCTTTCAGTCACAATGTTTGTGAAGCAATGTATATTATCCATGACACAAAGAAAACATTATAATTGATAAAAAATATTTTACAAATTCTGAAATGAACAGTTACTGCCAACTAAATCACATATCAACAAACAAAATCATCCACTGATTCCCTGAAACTGATCACTCAATAATTCTTTTTTTTAATTGAAACATAGTTAATTTGCAATGTTCTGTTTATTTCTGATCTATGGCAAAGTGATTCGGTTATACACATATATATTACTTTTTAATATGTATATTCTTTTCCATCATGGTTTATCATACATAGGACCCTGAATATAGTTCCCGTGCTAGACAGCAGAACTTTGTTGTTTATACTCTCCATGTAAAATAACTTACATAAACTCAGCCTCCCACTCCATCCTTTCCCCAACCCTCTTTCCCCTTGGCAACCACAAGTCTGTTCTTGTCTTATCACTCAATAACTCTTTTTTTTTTTTTTTGTCTTTTTGCCTTTATCTAGGGCCTCACCCGCGGCATATGGAGGTTCCCAGGCTAGGGTTCTAACAGAAGCTGTAGCTGCCAGCCTTCGCCACAGCCACAGCAACGTGGGATTCAAGCCACGTCTGCAACCTACACCACAGCTCACGGCAACGCCAGATCCTTAACCCACTGAGCAAGGCCAGGGACTGAACCCGCAACCTCACAGTTCCTAGTCGGATTCGTTTATCACTGAGCCACGAAGGGAACTCCATCACTCAATAATTCTTGATAGAAAAAGCCATAAGCATTTTTACTGTTAAAAATAATAGCCTCCATCCTAAGAATATATTTATATATTTTATATAATTATACATTTAATTACATGAGAATAAATTCCTTCAATTTGTTAATGAGTCACAATAAACATAAACCTAAAAAGCAAAGAATTTTACATATTAAGCTTGGAGTAACTGGGTTGTGGAAAATATAAATGGATTTACTTATAAAAATGTTATTTTCTGCAGATGAATTTTAGGAGCTTGGAAAAGACAGCCTTTTATAAAAATATCTATTTAGTGATCACAAATCCTTTTGGAAAAAGGCAGGGGTTATAAGTAAATGAATTGAGAATAACATTTAAAAACTTTTAGTGTTTATATACTCATAGATCTGATTATCAGGCATAGCCTACACTTCTTACAGAATTTTTGTATTTTTATTACAATTCAGTTAATGTCTATTACTTGAAAATTGAGATCCTGTACACAACTATTATAAAAGTTAAATGGGAAATAGGGCATTGCTTGACAGTTCTAAATTCACTTATGTGGTACATTTCTAAATAAGCATTCCGCTTTTGAAAAATCAGGAAAGGTAAAGATCACTAAGCAAACAGCAGTGGCATTCTACAAGACATACACACTACAAGCATACTGAACACACTTCACAGTTAGTTTTGAAAATTCTGACAATTCTTTTGCCCTGCTTTCTCTTTGCGGTATCTTTAATTATCTGCTCTCAAATACAAAAGCATAAATATTGTATTACATGTTTGCAGGTATTTTTTCCAGAGAACCAAGTGAGCCTTCCCCACTTGGATGTTGTCCTGTCTAACCTTATAACTTCTTTGTGGGATGAATTCAATTCAATTTCAACAATTTTCTTGAGAGCCTGATTCTGCACTGGGTGCTTGACAGAGATTAATATGGCATGCTATCTTCCCCCAGCAAATAATAACAGCAAAAATTCCTTGAGCATACAGGGAATGTCACACACTATTAAGTGCTTTACTTATATTAACTCATTTAATTCTCACAACTACTTCCATTTTACGAAGAAGGAAAGTGAAGTATTTTTAAAAGTAAGCAATTGACTAAAATTACTAAAATTGAGAGGTGGAGGTGAGTCTTAAATCCAAACTGACTCACTCTTGACCCAATGCATACTGCCCTCTCCTGAGAAGTAGATATACATACAAAAAAACTATTTGATATTTACCCAGAACACAATAAGGGAAAGTGCCATGAAAGCATCAAGACTTTGTATGTAATTTATTTCATCTAGTAAAATTGAGACTAGATCTACAAAAGATAACATTTGTGCTGAATATTAAATGCTGGGAGTATCATTACAGCTGAAAACAAAAGAACATTCCAAGCCAAAGGCTCAACTTGAGGTGACTGCCATGCCCTGTTTTAATGATTCTTGGGCTCCAGAGTGCACAAGAATCATACTTGAGATGCTTCACAGGCATTCAGGTTTCTTTGACATAAACTTTGATATCTAGCTCAAAGAGTCTGAAAATTCACATTCAGTAATCCTTCAAAATTATTCAAATGAAAGTAATTTCAAGATTATGCACAGAAACACAAACCTAACTGGCATTAAGCCCCATCATCTAGCTTCACGCCTCCTCCTTCCTATAAGCTCAAACCTCTCACCATTATCCTAACCCCATGGAGAAAATTTTAAAACTAAATCTAACCTTCAGGTAGAATCTAAAGAAAACTAATCAAACCTTCAGGACTCAATATCTATTATCCTCACTTCTGGTCCAGCCCTGATCTTGTATGTGAAGTCAAGTAACTAGAGTATTCTTCTATTCCCATTTTTGTCCCCATAACTGCTTCACACCAGTCTTTTCACTAGTATTAAATGCTAAAGAGACTCTCCTTGTTCAAAGGTCTGTATATTAAGTGAATCAAAACCCTTGATTCTATAAGATATCCAGAACAATAGCATTTCTAGAGCCAGGGCCCTGAGTACTATATTCTTTCCAAGGCCCTACCCATGGACTAGAGCTCTAATCCTGATCTCTAACCCAGGCGTTCAAACATGGTACCAAATACAAGGTACCAAACGAGTTTCAAGATTGATGTCTCCTTGCTTGTATCTCTAAGTGTCACCTGCTTCCAGATTGCCAAGCTATGCTCTACCTGTCAACTGAGATAACATTGTTCATTCATTTATTCATCCTGTATAAATCCTCCCATCATGCCCCCTGACTGTGGGGAAATGTGGTATGCTGCCATAAATAGGGGGGAAAGCACTTTGACAGTTTTACAAACTGGAGGAAGTAGTACAAAAAAGACAAGGTAACCCTAGACAGAGCCAAACCTAGGGTTATGCAGAGCTTTTAGAACTTTCATTAAATCAGGCAATATTTGCCTTCAACAAGAAGGGTTATTTTTATACATATGTAATATAAAATTCTAAACTTCTCACTGTCTCCTTCAAATATTAAACTGGTTCTTTAAAAACATGACATTTATACATATTTTCCTAACTGTGGAATAAATTAGGATAGCATTTTGAGACCGAATCAAGAAATAAGAACAAAGCTAGTTATGAAAACAACTGATTTACTGCCAGATTTAAAAAGCTAAAAAGTAAAATATTCTTTTTAATAATATAAGTTATAAAAGTGATATGTCACAGGGAAGTGGTAAAATAAACACAAGTTCAAAAGAAAATACCCACAACCTCACTACCCTTCAGAGCCAACATTAGTATTTCGAGGCATATCGTTCTGTTTTTGTGTTATGTTTGCTAAAGTGGAATTTCAATCAAAAGCAAAACATGACTGATTTTGCATACCAGAGAAAAAGGCCAGTCTCAAATGCATAATTTATCATTTTTAAAAAGTAGAAAGGAGAGGATTCTTCTAAGGCTCTTAGAATTTTAACCACATCAGGGATGCAAAATGAAACCCAAACAGGAGAGAAAAAGACTTTCAAGAGATTTAGGGCGATATCTATTGAAATGCTGGGTGCCCCACGACACCCAAGGGGGTAGCATCAGGAATGCCCATCTCATACCTGAAGTTCAATGATCAAGAAGGGAACACTGGATTCAATAGAACTAGTGGGAAAGTTTAATATATGACCTCAAAGTGGGGGTGTGGTGGGCTGGAGTCTGACATTTCCCTGGGGAAACGTAGAGGGTGCTAAGACTGACCGATCTGATGCTGAAGCCGGGTGAGCCAATGTTGCATGAGACTTTGCCTCGATATGGGAAATTTGGGAGAAAAACTTTCTCCATGAAATCAATTTTAAAGGGGCTGAAGGAGACAAAAATAAAATTTCATTGTGATTCCACTCCTATAAGTTATGCTTGTATCAACATACTGGGCATCTACATATTATATAGACATATGTGAATATATTACATAAACTTCACGTATGTCTATATATGTATATGCCCTGTATGTTGATAAAAACATAAGTTGACTACATTACAGTCAATTATTTAACTAAAAGGATTTATCATCCAATTATCTGCATGGCCAAATGCTAAACTCTCTGTGCAACTGGTCACTTTTCTACTAACATACTCATCTAGTTAAAAAGGCCTGTGATAGCAAAAACTCCACCTTTCCAAAGAATGTGAAATGCTAAAACTAGAATATATGGAATCAAATAAACCAAAGAATCTTAATAAGAGACCATACCTAAAGGCTCTTCAGTATATACTTATTCACTCACCCTCTAACAGTAGCATGTATTTTATTCAAGTGCACTATGGTTCATGTTTAATTTCCCTTTCTTCCTTGGGAAGTTATAAAATTTGGCAGACATCAACAGTTCAAAGTCAGCGGAAATGAAATACCAGTCAGCTCAGAGTATGGAAGAAAATTATTATGGAAGCAAAGATATCCACAAAATACCAAGGCCTTGAACTGTGGGAGAATACAGTTGAGCTTAATAAATAAATCACAAAGAGAGATTTGAACTAGTATACAAGCCTATTCTAACGGGCCCTGAAGGACAGCACAAAGACGAGTTTCACTAATCATTAATGGCATTCAATTATTCCCACAGCATCCAAACGAAACAATTTAGTGCTTCATAATCAACCCAAGGATTGAACTGTGCCTCAGAAGGAAAAAAGTGTAACCATTTATTCTTTATTGATTATTCATATTTCAAGTAAATAAATTGAAATAACAAGCTTCAGCAGGCTCTCACAAAGCATAAAGTACCAGACAAAACAAAGAATACTAGGCCCACAGTTAGTTAACAAATAACAGAATTTGCATTTTAATAAGATTTTTAGATGGTTAATATACACAGCAAGGTTGATAAGCACTGCTTTAAGGAATGGTGAAGAAACAAGACAGGGGTACCTACATCCCTGGGCCACCTCACAGAACAGAGCTGCTCCACAAGTAAAATACATGTGGGGCTGGCCTTCCAAATCTTGCACTGGTGGGACTATAATCCAAAGATTTTTAAAACGTTATTCTTTAATTTCTCTCCTAAATCAAAGAAAACATTGAACCACAGGTTCTGAAGAGAGTTCATTCAATCAAAGTAACAACATTCAGATTCACTTCTCCTTTCTACCCTGTAAACATTTGAAAAGCATAGGAATTCATTCATTAATTCAGCAAAGGTTTATTGAATACTTGCTCCATGTGAGACATTATATCATATAAAATAGGATTAAGCTTATAAATTTATGAGGGAAGTCTTTATTTCAACCAACTAGCATAAATAGAAGTTAAGTTTGAAAAGATCTAAATTATGCAAATGGTATATAATTCATCCTACAAGAGATAATACATATAGAAATAATAAAAAATACCCCAAAGAAGAGAGGAAACAAGCCTGCTTCCTTGCAGTCACTATTATATTTTATATATTCTATGTTTTATATATTTTAATAAAAATAATTTATTTTTTGAAAAATTACTTGCTCTGAAAGCTGAAAAAGTAACTCCAAGTATTTCTATAGAAACAATACCTAAACAGCTTGGATTCTTTGTAAAATCATGCACAAAATAACTAGGTTCTTAAATTTATATGAGTTAAAAGTTGTATTATTCACTGTATTTTTTAAAATATGTCAGATATGGAGTTCCCACTGTGGCACAGCAGAAATGAATCCAACTAGTATCCATGAGGTTGTGGGTTCAATCCCTGGCCTCAATCATTGGGTCAGGGATCTGGCATCACCATGAGCTATGGTGTAGGTCACAGATGCAGCTTGGATCCCACATTGCTGTGGCTGTAGCACAGGCCGGCAGCTATAGCTCCAATTTGACCCCTCACCTTGGAACTTCCATATCCTGTGGTACAGACCTAAAAAATAAAAAAAATAATAATTAAAAAAAATAAATAAATGAAATGTCAGGTTTATTTTTGTATTTTTATCCAAGAAATTTCTAAAAATGGATGCAGTTAATGAACATAAAATACCACATCTTTGGAGAGCTCATGTGGTGTAGCAGGTTAAGGATCTGGCATTGTCAGTGCAGCAGCTCAGGTCACTGCTGTGGCACAGGTTCAGTCCCTGGCCTGGGAAATTCCATAGGCCATGGGAGTGGCCAAAAAATAAAATAAAAATACCATGCCCTGCTGGAAATACACAAGATTGTAAGTGATACATAATATACATAATATACAGATTATTCTGTATTGGGCTAATTATATTTCTAGTACTAAATGTAAATATTTGCTACTGGCTGTCATTCCTTCAGATTAATAGAGGCTTTAATTTTTTGAATTTTTGCAGTAAAGTATGACTAAGCTTCAAAGAGAACTCCATTTGCTTTCACAAAGGAAATGCATCTACAAAAAATTAGCTCTGTTTCTATAAACAAGAATTATGACTTTTGGGTTGACAGAGCTTTTCAGTCTCTCCCACTGATAAGCTGGATTATAGGCTAAAAAAATTTTAAAATAAAAGCATATTCAGAAAATAACAGATGCAAAAGTGTTCAGAGTTGTACATAAAGCAGGCCCCAAACCAAGAGAATATGTCAAGCAATATGGTGGGATAGAATGTGACCCATATCACAAAAGAAGACCTACACCAAACTTATGCTGGCTAACATAATTTTCCCTCCTCTCTTTCTGATCCCTCTTAACCCCAAGTCTGGAATGAAATTCTTGTTTTTACGTCAGCATTATACACAAAACGCTTTTGTAATCTGTACAAATTATCTGGGAAGAGATAGACATAGACATACAGCACACTTTTAATTACCAACTTCCATTAACTAGCATGACTTTCTCTTTGATCCTTGGAAATTAGTAACAAAAAAAGAAAAATGAAGACTGAAAAGACTATTGAAGGAAAAGAACAAAATTTGAGGACTTACGCTACCCAACTTCAAGAATTACTGTAAAACTACAGTAATCACGATAGTGTGGTATCAGCAAAAGACCAGACAAAAAGATCAATGAAACAGAACAGAGAGCCCAGAAACAGACTCAAACAAATATAGCCAGCCAATCTTCAATAAAGGGGAAGCGCAATGCAGTGGAACAGTCTTTAAAAAAAAAAAAAAAACAAATAGTGCTGAACAGCTGAACATTCACAGGCAAAAAAAATAATAAATCTAGACACAGATATTACACCCTTCACAAAAATTAACTGAAAAAAATGGATCACAGATTTAAATGTAAAATGCAGAACTAAAACTCCTGGAAGAGAAAATAGGGGTATACATTGGTGATCTTACGTATGACTTTTTTGTTGTAATGTCATAGGTGTGATCCATAAAAGAAGTGATTGATAAACTGAACTTAATTAAAATTTGAAACTTGTGCTCTGTGAAAGGCAGAGTCCAATGAGAAAGCATCTCACAGACTGGAAGAAAATACTTGCAAAAGCCCTATCTAAAGGACTGTTATCCAAAGCATACAAAGAATCCTTAAAATTCAACAATAAGGAAACAAACTGATTTTTAAAATGAGTTATAGGAACCATAAGTTTGATTTTGAGATGTATGAGTCTGTTTCTGTTTCACAAATAAGTTCATTTGTATCATTTTTTTTAACCAAAGGGAAAACATGTATGAAGGGATAAATTAGGAGTTTGGGATTAACATATACACTCTACTATATATAAAATAGATAACTAACAAGGACTTATTGTATAGCACAGAAAACTATTTAATATTCTGTAATAGCCTATATAGGAAAAGGATATGAAAAAGAATGGATGTATGTATAACTGATTAACTTTGCTGTACACCTGATACTAACACAGTGTTGGAAATTAACTATACTCCAATAAAAGTTTAAATATAAAATAGAATAAAAATGGGCCATAGGTCTTAACAGATATCTCACTAAATAGCAATGAGATACCACAACACACCTATTAGAACGGCCAAAAATCCAGAACACTGATAATACCAAATACTAGTGAGGTTGTGGACAACAGGCCCTCATACTCATCACTGGTGGGAATGCAAAATGGTACAGCCACTCTGGAAGACAGTCTGGCAGCTTCTTATAAAACTAAATATACTCTTCCCATCTGATCCAGCAATTGCACTCCCTGGTATTTGCCCAAATGAGATGAAAACTTAGGTGCACACGGATGTTTATACCGGTTTTATTCATAATTGCCAAAATTTGGAACCAACCAAAATGTTCTTCAGTAGGAGAATGCGTAAATAGACTATGATCCATCCAGACAATGGAATGTTAGCGCTAAAAAGAAATGAACTATCAAGCCATGAAATGACATGAAAGAACTTTAATTGCATACTTCTAAATGAAAGCACCCAATCTAAAAATGCTATATAGTGTATGATTCCAACTATATAACATTCTGGAAAAGGCAGAACTATGGAGACAGTAAAAAGATAAGTAGTTACCAGGGGTGGGGGGTGGGGGAGAATGGATGAATAGCAGAGCACAGAGGATTTTTAGAGCAGTGAAAATGCCATGTATTACATTAAAATGGATACATACCATTATACGGTTGTTCAAATCCACAGAACATACAACCCTAAGAATGAATTACAATGTAAACCATGAACGTTGGGTGATTATGATGTGTTAGTGTGGGTTCATCAATTTAAAAAAAAAGAAAATATTAAGTATCAGACAAGTCAATCTACCTGGTGTGCTAGAGAAAGGTGGGGAGAAGTAGGTCTGTTACCCAAAATTGGATAAAGGGAGTTATAAGGAAGCACGTAGGGTAAAGAACAACTACTCTTACAGTTAAATATTTTAAGTTCTTCTTAAATGTTTATTGTCATTCATGCTCCATGTTACAAAACAGAAGACCCGCATATTTTTCAACAATGACCTCTCTGGAGTTCTGGAAAGCATATACGGTAAAATAATGATTTCCTATATTACTTTACGTATTTTCTGTCCTGATCACCCTATGTTCTTTCTTCTCACTCAAGCAGAATTCCTATTACTTCAAGGCAAGTATTTCATCACAGAAAACAATAAAAAGAAATGGAATCATAGCTGTGGGGTTTTGAAATAACTTTCTGAAACTCAAAAAAAATTGTTTTGACAGCAAAGAGCTTTGAGTTTCAAAAACTGAAACTTTAGGATATCAAAATACCAAACCGCGATGGATTCACGGCATAACATTTATGATACAGCAACAAATTTTTGAAAGAATAGAGACTGTAAAAACACTCCGCTCCAAACTACATATAGAATCTTTGGACAGAGGGTATGAAGAAATCAGAAGTTATCTAAAAAGTAACAATTTCTTCTGTCCCTTAAAAAATGGTGTTTACCTTCAAAGGGGCCTTAGATCCTGACCCCGCTTCAGGATAGCCTGAGATTGCAACACATAAAGAATCTCAACAAAGACCTGGAAATTATATAGAACTAGAAATTAAATGGATATTCTGGAAATGCAAAGTATAATGACTGAAAATCAACAGAGGAATTAATATAGTACCTTGCGACTATTTACAGCACTCTCACTCATAAGAACCAAAATCCGTAAATAAACCAAATATCCATAAATTGATGAATATATAAACAAAATGTGATATATACAAACAAAGGACTATTATTTCACAATAAGAAGGACTGAAATACTAATACACTCTACAACACAGAAGAATTTCAAAAACATGCTAGGTAATAAAAGTCAGATACAAAAGACTGCATGTTATATGACTCATTTACATGAAACATTCTGAGAAAAATGTAAGAAGCAAAAAAAGAGATCAGTGCTTTTATATGACTAAGAGGATTGGAATTGGGCTTAATTAATTGCAAGCAAGATTAAGGAAAATTTGGGGAGTAATGGCAATGTTCTGAAAATGGACTGTGGTGATGTCCACATAACTCTAAATAATTGAAATGCACATTATTTTTCTTGCACTAGCCCTAATCTTTAGTAATCCATTCTACTTCTCTAGTGAACTCCCTTTTCCACACTAAGCAAAACGAAATTTCAAGTCACTTTGGAAGTCTCAGTTTATGAGTTTTTTTTTTAAAAAAGTCTTTTTCCTTGAAACAGCCATTGTAGTTTGATATGTAGTAGAAGGACACTCTAATTGAGCTTGTTTTTTATTTTAGTGTTGTCTTGAATTCCTACTGTTAGTGTGTAGTGCCTTATTTCCTGCTAAACCTCAACAGTTTCAGCTGCTCTTGCTTCTGCACTATGGGAGTAAATGTTAACACAATTAAAAAGACAAAAAAGGCTACTGTTATTACGGAAACAATTTTAATCTCACAGACCTCCTGAATTTGGGCTCAGGAACCTTTGGGGACCTGTGGAACACACTTGGAGAACCACTTTCCAGGAAAGGCAATAATAATGAATGGTAATGAGTGCCTTCAAACAAATAATTAAATTGGATTTTAAGAAAGGAAAATAAGAAAGCATGAAGGGGGCATGATTTGGCAGGAAAACAAATGGTTGAGCACATTTTCAGAACCAATATTGAGGATACTATGACCAAAGATTTATTTTGTATGATTTATGAAAGCAAGAAGCAGCCTGGGTACTAACATATTAAAATTGCCAAGACATTTAGGTAGTTTATAATAAATGGAGCAGAAGAGTTGAAGTGACTATTTTTTTAAGAAATCTATATTTCATGGACATAAAAATATTTTTTAAAAAAATGTCTTGTTCTAGAGTTCCCATCGTAGCTCAGAAGTTAACAAACCAAACTAGTATCCATGAGGACTCAGGTTTGATCCCTGGTCTCTGAGTGGGTTAAGGATCTGGCATTGCCGTGAGCTGTGGTGTAGGTCACAGATGCAGCTCGGATCTGGCATTGGTATCTATGGCTGTGGCATAGGACAGCAGCTGCAGCTCCGACTGGGCCCCTACAGCCTGGGAACCTCCATATGCCACGGGTGAGGCACTAGAAAACAAAGCAAAACAAAACAAAACAAAAAAGAGTATGTTGATCAACTACACTTCAATTTAAAAAAAAAATTTCTTGTTCTGAAAGGTCCTAAGCAACATATATCCAATATTTTTTCTCTCCCACAAAAAACTAAAAGAAATAAACACTAGCAAAGTAAAATATCAAGGGGAAAAAAAAATGAAATGAAATTCAAATAGGGTATAAAATGAAGAAACAATATCAACTTTTGGGAGAATATTTTGTACTTTGTATGGCATTTACTACTAGACATGATTGCCACCCATCTTAGCATTTACCCAGTATAGAAATCCAATTTTCTGCCTGACATTAATATAGTCAAAAAAATATTGAGTGCTGACTGTAATAGGACCAGACACAGCAATAAGCCAAATGTCCCAGTCCCTTCCCTAACAGAACATGGAATCTAGCTGTCAGAAATAAGCCCTCCTATGTATGACACAGTATCTTTAAAGAGTGGTAGTAAGATTTGAATTGCTACATATATAAGGAGAAGTCAAAAGGCATGCGATATAAGCCTAAGCCTAAAGATCTCCTTAAACAAGAAGTTATAAAAACCAAACACAACCCATATACTTGCTTTGTTTGGCCCATGTAATATTTTATTTTTAATTAGTTTTAAAATAATAAAACATAAAATCCAGATTTCTGGCTACCTGTGAATAAGGCTTGGGCATGTGTAAACATGTGCGTGTGTGTGTGTGCGTGTACACAGATGACACTTAGATCTTCAGTGTGGCAGGGTTAGTCCTTCTGTTATTACAGCTGAACTGCGAAGCTTTCATATTCAAAAATATGATCTAAACAGGATACTCTCCATAAAGAATAAGTGGAAATTCTGCCCTTCCCAGCCCAGGAAACAAAGAGTTGAAATAAAAATTCAGTTGCTTAGGCCTCTGTTCACACACACCCTCGGGTTCGCACTTTGGAACAGGATGTATAGAAACACATAGGTATAGATGATCATAAAAGCAGCAGAAATTAAGAAGCTGTCCTTGGGCTAAGCCATAGAGATCTACAGGTTTTAAAGACAGTGTTCCTCAATTCTGGTCACACTTCAGATGCCTAAAGAGATTTTCAGAATATTGATACCCTGGTTACCCATAGCATCTGTGCAGTATCACTTAACAATTCACTCTAAATTATGCAGTTCTACTGGACATTCACAACCTCCCTGCTAGGAAAAATCCTGCAGTCAGTTCAGCAGCTCATTCTCATAGCATGACACAAACTAATCAGGGCACCAGATTTTGCCTGAAGTTCGAGCTCTAGAAACCCAGTCATCTGTACCAGGGAACCAGAAGTTGTCATGTAACACTGTCGGAACACAGTGGTACTGACAACAAGGCAGGAATAGAGGCACGAAGAAAAATTTTGGGGTTGACACAAAAAGACTATCTAGTGTAGACCACAGGAACACAGAACCACAGATAGAGACCGTACTTGGGTCATTTCTCCCACTTCCAGCCTGATGGAGGCTCATTTAGAGTAATTTTAAAGTACTTTTCATTTTTTACGCACATCAGAATGCTAGTGTTAAAATATGAATCCCCTTAAATAAGAATCTTCAAGAATACATACCAGGGAGTTCCTGTCGTGGCTCAGTGGGTTATGACCCTGACTAAACCCATGAGGATACAGGTTTGGTCCCTGGCTTCAATCAGTGGGTTAAGGATCCAGTGTTGCCATGAGCTGTGGTGTACGTCGCAGTCGTGGCTTGGATCCCATCCATTGCTTTGGCTGTGGTGCCGGCGGGCAGCTGCACTCTGATTTGACTCCTAGCCTGGGAACTTCCATATGCCACAGGTGCAACCCTAAAAAGAATAAAAAAATTTCTGATTGACAAATAATATATAAAATATGAATTTAAATGTTTAAGCATCTTTATAATTAAAGATATTTAGAAGTTTCAGCCATGGTTCAGTGGGTTAAAAATATGACAGCAGTAGCCTGGGTTGCTGTGGAGGTGCATGTTTGAGCCCCAGTCCAGTCCAGTGGGATAAAGGATCTGGTGCTGCCACTGCTATGGCATAGGTCACAGCTGTGGCTCAGATTTAATCCCTGGCCCGAGAGCTTACATAGGGGTGTGCCATGGGACACATGGAAGTTTATATGTCAACTAGATGGAGATATGGATGTATCTGGAATATGGATGTATATGTGAGAGTGTTTCTGGATGCAATTAATTTTTTAATCAGTGGACTGAGTAAAGCAGATTGGGCCCTCTCCAACATGAGTGGGTGCTGATCCACTGAAGGCCAAAATAGAACAAAAAAGTGAAGGAAAAGGGAATTCTCTCTCTGCCTGAATGCTTGAGGTACAGCATTATTCTTCTGTACTCAAATTCAGACTGAGATTACATCACTGGCTCCCCTGGCTCTCAGGCTTTCAAACTTGGACTGGAACTGTACCACCAGCTTCCCTGGGTTTCCTTGCAGCTGACAGTCCATGGGACTTAGCTCCTAAAGCACATGAACCAATTCCACATAAAAAACATACATACAGCATGTATGTGTGCATGCAGACACATACACACACACACACACACGTGACCTGTTGTTTCTGTTTCTCTCACAATCCCTGACTAGTACATTTACCAAAATATTCATAGTTATCCACGCAGGAAGGGATTACGGGTCATTTTTACTTTCTCAGAACTTTTTTGAGTTTTATTTTAGTTTTAAAAATTTTCATGATAAACATGAAATTATACTTACAATCAGAAAAGAAAAATAAATGTAGTAGACATGTAATATATCCCTCAGAGCCTGTTCCAAGTAAGAGCCTACCATGAGGAGTGCATTCTGCTGATAATAGCTATAACACCTTCAGGAATCATTACACCATCTGAGCTGAAGCAATGTCTTCCCCAGCATTTCCCAGCCAATAACTGAATCTCATGGGGGTACTACAGCCTGGCCCTTTCTTCCTAATTCAGGATTCCTTTACAAATTCTGTTGCACTGGAGTACCCCACAAGACTAGCAGAGATTTCTCAGAACTGCACCGTAATTTGAAGCTCTTTCTATCCTCACCTATTTCCTCCCATTCTCCTTCCATGGTCTCAGAGAAGCAGCACCTTCTCAAAGATTTCCCCACCTGCTCCTGCTTACTCTGCCCCCTTTTCTTCCTCCAGCTATTTCTCCAATAAGTATCTTACACTTCTCACTTCATCTTAGCCTATATTTCCTAGAAAACCTTAGGTAACAAAATCACAGTTCAAAAATGCCGATATTAAAATTTATCAAGGGTAATCTGAACCCAGAGATCTGGACAGATAAACAGGGTCTCTTTTCCCCAAGTGCCAACACTCTGGGTTTCTTCTGCTCCTATCTCTGATTTCAGTAATGGAGTCTTCACCTCTCCCCTCACTTGGAATAAACTAAGATTGAATAAATTATTTGATTAATCTGTTGATGTCAACCACAAATCCAGCTTCCTTGTACTGTTTTTAATATGGACAGAAGAAAACTACAGTAGAAGAATTGGTGATGCCAGACCCACCCCTACATATCATGGAGCTTTGATAAGGATATAAAGAGAGATCCACAAAACAAACAATTAAATACTTAAAAATTATACATGGCGCTTACAAACCCCTAAATAAAATACGTCTGACAATGATACCTGCAAAAACATCCTTTAGCAAAAAGCTGGAAATACAGGTTCAGATTTAAAACTCTATTACTCAAAGTTCTCTATCAGAACATAGAAGCACTGAGAGAATTGCTCCATTTTCTCTGCCTTCATCACATCCACGGCTTTCCCCACCCCACTTGTTTTTCCATTCCTAGCCCATTCTTGCATGTTTGGAATAGAGGGTCTTACATATTTGTGTGGGTATCCCAGCCCACTTGTCCAAGCACCCCCACATTACATACAGATATAGCCTAGGTCTATATCTGGTGGACAGATCTACCTTCATGATGAGTGGCAAGGGTAGGAGGCCCACTAAAGCCCTGAAAGTGGACCCAGGCCATTCACTGACAGAATTTCAGGGTCTAGGTCCATAGAGCATAGTTTAGAAGGCAGGCGTAGGTGCCAGATGGTCCCACCTCAAGTAGGAATGTCCCCTTGGTCCTGTAGACCTCTAGTCCCTGACCCAGATAAATGGCAAGAGGAGGACCAGAATGGGGCACTCTGAATCATAATATTGATTTTAGCTTTCTGAGGCTACCATAACAAAATACCACAGACTTGGCATTAAATGACAGAAATTTATTTTTTTACAATTCTAAAAACTAGAAGTTCAAAATCAAGGTGTCGCGGGGTTGGATTATTCTGAGTTCTCTCTCCTTGGCTTGCAGATGAACACATTTTCAATATCCTTCTGTCTATGTTCTCTGTGTTCTAATCTCTTCTTATAAGAACACCAGTCAAAATAGACTAGGGCCTGCCCTGATGTCTTTTTGCCTTATTTACCCTTTAAGGTCCTGTCCCCAAATACACTTTCTGAGGTCCTAAAAATCGACACTTCAAGACATGAATTTGGTAGTGTGTGTGGGGGGGGACACAATTCAGCCCACAGAATGTCAAAGGAAGGGGCCCTGCTTGTCTGGATTGTCTGGATAAGGGTGGTACTAGAGATTACTATACAACCTGGATAATTTCAGATAGTGCATGATCAACATACAATAGTTGCTTATGTGAGACTGCCTTAGACAGGTGGAGACTAGCTCCCATGTAATAATCTTAAGCTTCCATAAAATGAGGCAGTAGGAAGTTGGGAGTTTGGGTGGGGTGGAAGAAGTTCCATGAGTCATGTAAACCACCCTGAGTAAGCAGAGTACTCATCTTTACCACTAGCCATCTATAGAATTTACATAGAAGACACATACACTAAATATGAAAAACAAAAGAAAAGGCTGAATCAGCCTTCGACCTTGAAAAATCACAACCAAACCAGTTTTATTTGTTAAACACCAATGTCCAAGTTTAGGAATATACAAACCCCAAGCAGCCTTCTGCAGAACCCAAAAGAGCTCTCTGTATAACTGTGCTCAATACCTATGATGCTTTAGTTTTACAGAACATGTCATTTCTACAAAATACACTTGCAACTAAATCATTAAAAAGATTAATCATAAAATCATAATATTAACCCAGATCTTAATATCATCCTTGAATTCCAAGAGAGAGTAGAATCTAAATTTCTTTCAATATATCCTATTGGGAAAGCCCCTCTAAAACTTACAGTATAAAATTTCTCACCCATGGAGTTCCCATTGTGGCGCAGCAGTTATCAAATCCAACTAGGAACCATGAGGTTGTGGGTTCAATCCCTGGCCTCACTCAGTGGGTTAATGATCCGGCATTGCTGTGAGCTGTGGTGTAGGTCGCAGACGTGGCTTGGATCCTGCGCTGCTGTGGCTCTGGCATAGGCCGGTGGCTACAGCTCCGATTAGACCCCTAGGCTTGGAACTTCCACATGCTGCGGGTGTGGCCCTAAAATGACAAAAGGCGAAAAAAATAAAATAAAATTTCTCACCCCAATATCATTTCTCAATAACCCCATTTCTACCTTCTCTCTCTTCACCTGACTTCACCAAAAGCAGTGAGGATTTCTAATATCATTCCAATATTTAATAACACACATGGTTGAGAATTTGTCCATAAAATATATTTTAATCCTTTATGTATCAATATCAATTATTTTGTCTCTCTTCAGCAAAAAATGGACAACGAACACCATGCTCTGCTTAAAAGATTTTCTTATAGTCTAAAAGATTGCTAAATTGTTCTCATTGTTAAGCGTGATAAGAAAAACTGTAGTTCCAGTAATTGTATATCACGAAGTGGAATCGCTGAGGAAAACCAAGTACCCCTATTCAACAGCTGTATTTTAGTACCTTTAACGAATGCACAACCCTGTTGGCTTACCATATCAAGGACATTGTTTACAAAAATCAACTAATCAGATCAAAGATCCAAACTTAGAACACACAAACAATGAAGGAGCATAACATAACTTTTCTGGGCACGTATTCTTTTTCTTTATGCTAAATTCCTTAGGTGTCATAATTGAAAGACTCTTCAAAAATAAGACTCGGAATTTTATCGTGCTAAACTGAAAGGAAAAAAACAGAGTCAAATGTTGAGAGGTAAAATTAAAAAGGAAGCAGCTAATTTTATGACCTGTAAATGATACTATGGTGAGATTATCAAATAAAACTGATATTGGGTAAATAGACCCAAGAGAACAACTCTCTGTTAATGCTTGCTATTATCACTGCAGGTTCAGGCTCTTGGAACAATCACAGCTTTGTTCTTAATCCACGAAGAAGAATATTATTGGTACACTTAAAAGGCATCTCCGTACATTTTAAAGGTGCGTAAACATAAAAAGAGTAGAACAAACACAACAAAAATAGCTGAATGCCTTGGAAACCCCAGAAGTCAGGTTAGAAGTAGCCCTGCTCCCTGGGCCTTCACCACCCAGAACCAGACCTTCCAGTTGAAGGAGATTTTTGTTTTTAATTTGGTTTTGTTTACTAATTTCTATTTTGACTTGGTTTATTATACAAATTTGTGACTTAATGTTGTTTTAGGGGTGAGCAGATAATAAACAATATAGTCACAACAAAACAAAAAAGCAAAAGCTCACCACTTGGGACCATCTATTACATTACAATATATTACTAACAAATAACAGAATTAGGTCTCCCGTTTTGCTTTTATCTTTGCTTTAAGGAGAATAATCTTCAAATAAAAAAGGAATAGAATAAACTTTTTAAAAACACACAAAGTCCCCAAATGGACAAAGTAATTTTGAGACAGAAGGAAGCTGGAAGCATCATTACTCCCTGATTTCAAACTTTATCACAGAGCTATAGTAATTAAAACAGTATGCTCTTGGCATAGAAAAAAGACATAAATATCAACAGAATGGAATAGAGAGGCCAGAAATAAACCCACACAAATATGGTCAATTATAACAAAGGAGTCAAGAATATACAACTAGGGAAAGAATGATCTCTTTAATAAACGGTGGTGAGAAAACTGGACAGCCACATATAAAATAATGAAACTGGACGATTACTTTACATCAGTAACAAAAAGTAACTCAAAATGGATTAAAAACTTGAATATATGACCTGACACAAACAAATCTCCTAGAAAAAAGTATTGGTGGTAACCTCCTTGAAATAAGTTTTGATAAAGATTTTTTTGGATATCACACCAAAAGCAAAGACAACAAAAGCAAAAATAAGCAAGTGATGCTACTTCAAACTAAAAAGCTTCTGTACACCAAAGGAAACTACTAACAAAATAAAAAGGAATCCACTAAATGGGTGAAAATATTTGTAAATCATATATCCAATAAGGGGTTAATATCCAAAATACACAAAGAACACATACAACTCAATAGCAAAAAAACAAACAAAAAAAAATCCGATTAAAAAATAGACACTGCATCTGAATAATCATTTTTTCCAAAGAGGACATACCAATGGCCAACAGGTACATGGAAAAGTTCTCAATATCATTAATCATCAGAAAAACGTAAATCAAAACATAATGAACTATTAAGTCTTATTTGTTAGAATTATCAAAAAGACAAGAAACAAGTATTAGCAAGATACAGAGAAACAGGAACACTTTCAGTTTTCACATTTGGTAGGAATGTAAATTTTTACAGCCATTGCAGAACACAGTAAGGAGGATCCTCCGAAAATTACGAATAGAACTGTCAAACGATCTACCAATTTTACTTCTGGATATTTATCTGAAGAAAACAAGAACACTAACTGGAAAAGATACACACCTTTATTATTTACAATAGCTAAGGTATGGAAGTAACCTAGGTTCCATCAACAGAGGAACAGATATATATGTGGTATATTGCGCGCGCGCGCACGCGTGTGTGTGTGTGTGTGTGTGTGTGTGTGTGTGTGTGTGTGTATAAAATTCATCCATAAAAAAGAATGAAATCTTGCCATTTGCAATAATCTAGAGGGACACTGAGGGCATTATGGCCAGTGAAATAAGTTATACAGAGAAAGACAAATATGGTACAATCTCTTATATGTAAAGTCATTTTTAAAACTATCATATAGAACAGATTGGTGGTTGCCAGAGATGGGGATAGGGGTAGCAGAAATGGGTGAAAGGGGTCAAAAGGTAAAATAAGTAAATTACTTTTTAAATGATAAAACTACAGAAGTTCCAAATTCTATTTCAAACCTGTCTGAGCAGTATAATAGATAGGTGATAATTAGCTTGCTATTATTTCTGTTCACTTATTAATTCCTCACATAAGGTCACAAGCATACAGTCGCAAAGAGAGTGAGTATGTGTCAGATAGAATTTAGACTGGCACTCTCACACATTGTCTTCTCATATCTAAGATGAGAGAGAACAGGTTGTCATGAAGCTCCTTTAACACTTCAACGAATCAAAGACATCATTTCATAGAAGTGTGGGTTTTAAGGAGCCCCTATTAAACACAAACTCATTTCTACATTTTCAGTATCCTTATAAGTAAAAGGGTCTTTAATTAATTAGAATTTGAAACTCAGACTAGACTTAAACATAGTGCATGAATTTGCAAGCTACTCTTCCCTCACTGTAGATGTTAGATAGTATTCGATTTTTCATCTTAACTTACAGACTACTGCTGAGTCTAACAAAGAGTGAGTGCAATGCTGACATGATTAAATAAATTACATTGAAATCAAAAATTAGTGACATGAGAATTAAAGAGCTCCCATCAGATGTTGGTTATCTTGCTTGCTTTAAGTTCAAGTGGATCTTAACCAGGATGAATTTTATCCCTGAATAATAAAAGAATTTGAAAATGCAATGCAAGACAAACATCATTATTTGAGACACTGCAGTGGATAAAAGAGAATGGCAAAAGACTGAAGATCAGCAAGCCAACATTCCATTTTCCAAATATATTTTCTGGAAGCTAGAAACATAAGGTTTATTTTCAACTACTGTCCAAAAACAATAAACTTGAACAAACAATTAATAGGGTGTATGAACATTTACAAGTGTTAACAACTAAGAGCCAACCTGGCTTTATGAAGGGTAACTCATGAAAGTTAACCTAATTTGCTTTCCTAATAGCCAGGCTAGCATAAAATGTGGTATTGGGGTTGCAGCAAGACCTTCAAAACTTTTAATGATATACTTCCTAATTCATGGGAAATGTGACATGGATAATACTAAAAGTGAGTGAATTCGTAGCCAGACAAAAAAATTATAACAAAGAATGTCAGTTAACAGATCAAATTTAATCTACAATAAATTGTCTATTTTGATGCTTTCACCAACACCAACATTTGGATGGAAAATTTGACTATCTTATAAAATTAACAAATAGAAATTAGAGAAGTAATTAATATGTTTGAGAGCATAATCAATATCAAATTATTCAATAGCCTATACTAATAAACATGTTAGGATGATTTTTTAAATTTTTAAGGAAAAATCTAAAATACTACCTACAGATGGAAAAATCTAAAATACTACCTACAGATTCCAAATTCAAGAACACAAGTGCAAACTTAGGGAAACGTGCCTTAACTAAGTAGTTTTACACAATTCTGCTGAGATTTTTGCCCACAACCACAGAGCAACACCAATTTCCTTCTGCCCAGGAAAGCAAAAAGAAAGTGCTCCAGACCTTTAACAAGATGCTTGTGAAGAACTAGAAGCAAATTATGCCCTTCATGCTGAGAAGCCAGCAAGCAACTTTGCTAAACTATAGCAAAAAGCCTGAGGTAATGCGTAATAAGGAAAGAGGAGTCTGACTGGAGGGAGGAACTGATGAGAACAGTCTGGGAGTAACTGTTAAGGCAGGAAGCAGGTAAACAGCAACAGACCTCAGTACAAGAGAAACAATCATATCAATACCATTTAAGGAATTAATCATCCCAGTATCTTTTCAAGTTTATGATTCCTCTTGCTGCTCTGAATCTTAGAGACTGCATGGAAGGATGGTGGCATGAATTATACTAACAAAAAATGCTGTCATTTCCATCCAAGTAAAGGCTGAACCATCTCAGGCACAGTGGAAACAGGAGGCAAACACTGGTTATATTTGAGGAGGCATGTGTAATTTTTCTCCCGGCTGCTGTGGGGTTGGCCTCTTCAAAAACAAAAACAAATTTTTAATGGAAAAAAGTTAAGAAAATACATTGTACAAGGCATTTTGGAGGAAACAAATATGAGCAAGATACCAACTCTGCCTCAGGAGCTAAAAATTTATTAAAGAGGTTTCCATGCACGTTGAATCCAAAGCAGTATCTCTTGTGTTTAATGACTAGGACACGCACAGTACTAGAGATGTTCGAAAGATAGCAAGAATCCTTCTGCCTGGGCCTAAGCCTCCTCCTAAGAGGAAGCCTTCTTACAGAAAAGGACACTTAGGACTAAGGTTAGAAACACTGGCTTTCCTTGGATATGAGATAGCCTGCTCCTTGAACAATGCTTGAACCCTCAAAACACAGAAAAATAATGTAGCAATAGGTTAATGTCTTCTGTTTTGTCTCCAAAAACTCTTCTACCCTTCCCCACCCTGGTCTTTTCCCTGGGAGACTGGACTGCGTGGACTGAAGCACACTTCCAATTGGGTTCAGCCAAACTAAGGCCCAGCAGGAGAAATGAAGGCAGGAAGAGAAAGAAGTCAGTCTTTCTTGCTCCAACTTCCTTCTTGCTGGCCACCCAGCATATCTGTGTCCATCTCCCAATGACTACCAGCTCCTGTCATAGGACCATCTCCACACAGGTCTCTCACCAGGTTCAGGGTTCACTCTTTCCTCTTGCCCCTTTCAGCTCAGAAAAGCAAAGGCTCCCAGCTGATACTAGCTCTGAAGAGCTGCACTACCCCTTAAAGTCTTCATTAAGTCCTAGCTACACCATTATAAACTGTCCTTTTATTCAACTCTGGTAAGACAACCAGTATGAGTTTGTCATCCGTTTCCTGGAAAGACCCTGGCACATATAGTCCACTTTGGGCTGTCATATTCATATTGCTAAGATGAAGACCTTATCAAACCTTGAAATATCACTCTCTGCCTATGAAGAATGAGATATTAAAGATCCGAGACCCCAATCTGCCTACATAAGGACTCTTAGGAGAATCTGGATATAATATTTTCTTATATTTCTTTGCTTTTTCTTACACCAACTGGCCTCATCCTTTGTCTCTTGGCTCCAAAGACTCAAAGTTGTGATTGCAGGAAACTTCGCAGAAATTTGGGGAAAGTACATCAGGCTCATAGCACTGCACACAATGCCAATAATTTACAATTAAGGATTAGACCTCCCTTCTGCCACTTCCACCTCAGAGGCATTTTCAATGTTTGTGTCTTCCCAGACTCCTAACTCCCAATCATTCTTCAGATTCCCCACCTTCCTTCTACCTTTTTCCACTCCTCTCTCCTCCCTGGATTACTCAGCTCTGAACCCCCCAAGCTTCTTTTCTTTCTTAGCCAGGGCAGTTTAGCAATTTATATTTCACTCTACGCTAGAGGGCCTCAACTTGGTAATCAGGCGTTGCTGTGACTGTGGCGTAGTCCTCAGCTGCAGCTCCAATTTGACCCCTAGCCCAGGAACTTCCACATGTAGCAGGTGTGGCCCTAAAAAGGAAAAAAAAAAAAAAAACAGCTCAGAAGCTTCAGGTCTTAAAATACCCAATTCATACCTCCATACTTATGCTCCCTTTCACAGCACAAGGCAAATGCCAGTTATTCCACAATATAAGCTAACCCTGGCTGTTGGGCACAATCAATACCATAGAGTTTATAGCTCTTGGTATAGCTTTCTGCATACAGTGAGTACTAGATAAACACTGCTGACTGATTCAGGCTCCAGTGCTACAGAGAGCTCACATAGGAGCCACTAGTTTTAAGAAGAAATTGTCTGAGTATCAGGCTAATAGGAACTGTGCAAGTAGATTCTGAAAACTTGTTCTACAGTGAATTGAATGCAGTTTTCACTTTTTGATTTTCAATTTTCAAATGAGTGCTCTGTTATGAGCTGAATTGTGTCCTCCCTGTCAAAATTTATATTTTGAAGTTCTAACCCACAGTATTTCAGAACATGATTGTATTTGGAGATAGAGTCTTCAAAGAGGTAATTAATTTAATATGACATCATTAGCAAGAATTCTAATCCAATATGACTGGTGTCCTTGTAAGGAAGAGAGATTGGGACACAGACACGCAGAGAGGGATTCCATGTGCAGACGGACACAGGGAGAAGACAGTCATCTACAAGCCCAGCAGAAGAAACCAAACCTGCTGAGATCCTGAATTGTGAGAAAAATAAATTTTAGTTGAATAAGCCACCAAATCTATGGTATTTGTTATGTCTGTCCTGGAAAACTTATAAACACTCCCATAACCTTCTAGTAACAAGGTTCATATCATTCAGGAAAGGCGAAATTACAGAACTCTATAAAAGCCTGAAAAAAGTCTCTGGAATCTCTTTCCCTAAAAGCTGTTTATAGGTACTTTTTTTTTCTTCTTTTTTTTTTTAGGGCTGCACCCATGGCATATGGAAGTTCCCAGGCCAGGGGTCAAATTGGAGCTGTAGCTGTCGGGCTCACACTACAGTCACAGCAAGTGGGATCCAAGCCACATCTGCGATCTAAACCCCAGCTCACCACAATGCTGGATCATTAACCCCCTGAACGAAGCCAGGGACTGAACCTGCATCTCCATGGATACTAGTTGGATTCTTTTCCACCGCACCACAACAGGAAGTCCCTGTTTATAAGTGCAAAATGAAATGTTTGTATATAATTCCAGGAGATTCATGCACTCTTTTAATCCCAAACCTGCAGTTAAGATTCCCTGCGTTTAGTATGAAGTACCCTCAGAGAATATGCATGAAAAATTTGCTAGACTAGTACTAGGAGATCTATGAGTGATTTACTCAAGTCTCCAGTGACTAGTGTAAGAGGTATTATCATTACATTTGCAACCTAATAATAAATGATACATTACATGACTAATTACATAGCATTACAAAACTTCACAAAGTAAGAGAAACCATGGAAACAAACCTTATATAAACTTGATTCTAAATTAGAGTAAAATAATTGTGAAAAACTAGTGAAAGAATAAATTAATGAGCAAGTTGAATACGTTTATATATTTCTCTGATATAATACTCAAGAAAACTTTGATAATCATTATCAAGATTAAAAAAGAAAAGTGAAAAAAAATCCATGCAGAAGTGAAGTGAATTAGAATAAAATGTATTCTTTTTAATAAAAATATTATATAATTTATGTCAATAGTGTAGTTTAGCTGAATAAAAGGGAAGAAACCTGCCTACTCAAAGATATATTGTGAGGTAGGATGTCTCTCAAGGCCAGAAATATTGGAGCAGGGGCTAGATAATCAATTGATAGGGGTATTAGAAGAGTTTCTGGTGGTGAGCAGGAAAATGAACTATGTGTCCTTTAACACCTATGCTTCACTAGCAAGGGTAGTGACACATACAAAATATAGTACTACTGAGGAGTATACCGTGTCATAAAAAGACAAACTCCAAGAAAATTGCTGCCTTTTGTATGTGAATTTCTAACTGAAATTCCTTTCCTTTGTTAGCCAGCTGACCACATGGGTGAAAGAGCAACATAACCAATTTAAGCTTACATCTCAGGAAGCATAAAAAGGTGCCAACAGACAACAAACCTGCTGCCTTCCAGTACCAGCCAGCCAGGAGAGTAACAAAAAACCTCCATCAGGAGGTTCCACTGTGGCTCAGCAGATTAAGAACCCAACTAGTATCCATAAGGATGAGGGTTTGTCCTGGCCTCACTTAGTGGGTTAAGGATCCAGCATTGCGACAAGCTACAGTGTAGGTAACAGATGTGGCTCAGATCCCTCGTTGCTATAGCTGTGGCATGGGCCTCAGCTGCAGCTGATTCCACCCCTAGCCGAGGAACTTCCATATGCCATGGGCCCTAAAAAAAAGAAAAGAAATAAATTAAAACAAACAAACAAACCTGCATCAACTCTGAAGGGAGGGAAAGAAATAACTATAACTGCTCCTTGGCCAGCCATCAGCCAGGGCAATATTTCCACATCCATGACTGTGACAGAAGAGACCTCTAATGCCTAGAGATGGGTTGTTTCTGTTTTCTTCTGTTTTGTGTGAAATATTTACTGCTGATTTTTAGTTTTAAGCTTCATCTTGATAAGCAGTTAGAGTGTTTTTAGCATACATACTGTCAAGTGTTAACAGATGATAGCCTCCATAAAGAAAATGAAATTTTCCCCATAAAAATCCAAGTTCCAATAATGATTTGAATATTTTTAGACCAAAAATTATGAAGTTTTTACTGCTAGATATATACAGAAGAAAGGGAATAATTTTAAAGAATGAGGTTCCCATTACTCTTGGGTCAAGGATCCAAATTTTTCACTCTTACTCAGGTACTATCCACTGAGCTACTCTGGGTTCCTCAAAGCATGGAGCACAGGCAACCACTACCATTCCATATACTCCAGAGACTGCCCTGCCCATTTTTCATTGGTGGCTTATGGTGATGCCATTACAAAGTTAGGGGAAGACACCTCTAACTATTCTGTGATAACAGGGGCGTTCTCAGTGCCCTGCTCACTGCCCACACATCAATATACACGACATCATTCTGTGACAATGAGCTCTTCCCACTGTTGCTTGACCACAACTGCTAATTTTACTCAGATCCTGATTCTTGACAGCAAAGTACATATTTTGATCTTATTTCATCCATCCACTGAAACTTTTACATGTATTTCTATCTTGGATTTCTGCTTTCAGCCCTATTCCCAATGAGGACAATCTAAAAATCTATTCTAACACTATATTATGGATTATTATGGTCTTGATATATAGCTACATGTTTAATTTGATTCCGTCTAAATAGAAATTTCTGGTTCTTTTTTTCTCTTGTTCCCCTAAAACTATACCCACATTCTCTCTCAGTACATCCTAAAGCAAAGTCCCATATTATACTCCAATTATTATGAGATTAAGGAGCAAGTGTTTTTTTCTTCACAGATTTTCTAGTAGAATTAGCTCATATAAACAAAGAATGCAAAAAACTAATAAATTTTTGTGCAAATTAAAATAAAAATATTCAGAATACTCAGAATATGCACCCGAGAAACCAAAAACTATCATTCAGAGAAAATAGCTAGAGTCCTTCTGGGTAAAAAACTGATCTGCCATTCATCATAGACAACAACATTTTATTGGACGTGTTGAAAGATCACATATACTAGCTGTTCTAAAAGGAAGCCTTTGACCTTTTTCTGTCTGTTTGAAAGGTATATTTTAAGGAATAAAAAAACTCTGATAACCTAGGTTAGCCTTGGAGGTAGAGGTAGCCAGGAATGTAAAAATCAGAGACAAAAAGGGAACAGAAAGAATAATGGGCCCAGTTAGGCAGTCATATAAAATTTTTCACACATGATATAAAACCCAATTACAAAGTGACAGGTATTCTAAATTATCCTGCCTATGTGTTTTGCACTTATAATATTTAAATTCATGTCACTGGTATGACTTGTGCAAGCTGTGGGTAATAATCACCCTCCATAAATTATGGGGAAACCCAGGCACATATGTAGTGGCAACTGGCAAGAAGGAAAAGGTAAATATATTCATCGAATCTACAAATCTGAGTCAAAGAGCAGCAGCAGTCATGTGGGGAGGCTCACTGAACACAAAGACATTCTTCAACACCTCTGAACCATTTGATAATGTAATTTATTAAATATAATGCTATGATCTGACAATTGTTCCAGCCAAAAATTTGGGACTTCTATCTTTAATTTGTCTCTTTTTCTCAGCTCTAAATCCAATTCACCAGTAAAACCTCTGGTCTCTACTTTCAAATTATATATACCGAATCCACTTCTTACCTGCACCATTACCCATCTCATCTAGATTATTGCAATAACCTCCTTCCTAAATACTCTCTGCTTCTACTCTTATACCCTACAATCCATTCTTAACAGAACAATTCTTTTAAACATAGGAAAGATGATGCCACTTTCTGCTCATAACTTTAACAGCTTATGCATAAGGAGCATTTAATCCATTTAAACTCAAGGTAATTATGGATAAGTATGTATTTATTGTCATTTACTTAAAAAAAATTTGGATTGCTATTTTGGGTCTTTTTTCTTCCCTTTCTCTTTGTTGTCTTTTCCTGCGATTTGCTAACCATGTTTAGTGTTATGTTTGGCTTGGTTTTTCTCCAATCACAATGCTATGAACTAGAAATAAACTACAAGAAAAAAAAAAAAAAAACGAACTCTTGGAAGCTAAACAGTATGCTACTAAACAATCAATGGATCATAGAAGAAATCGAAGAGGAAGTTAAAAGATTCACAGAGACAAATGACAATCAAGATACAACAATCCAAAACCCATGGAACACAGCAAAAGCAGTTCTGAGAGGGAAGTTTATAGCAATACAAGTCTACCTCAGGAAAGAATAAAAAATGCAAATAAACAGTCCAATCTAACACCTTAAACATCTAGAGAAGGAAGAACAGACAAAGCCCAAAATTAGTAGAAGGAAAGAAATCATAAAGATGAGAGCAGAGATTAATAATGTAGAGACAAAGAAAATAATTGAGAAGATCAATGAAACCAAAAGTTTTTTCTTTGAAAAGATCAATGAAATTGATAAACCATTATCCAGACTCATCAAGAAAGAAAGGGAGATGGTTCAAATCAATAAAATCAAAAATGAAAAAGGAGAAGTAACAACTGACACTGCAAAAATACAAAGGATCGTGACAGACTACTATGAACAACCGTATGCCAATAAAATGGACAACCTAGAAGAAATGAACAGATTCTTACAAAGGTACAACCTACCAAGACTGAACCAGAAAGAAACAGAAACTATGAAAAGACCAATCACAAGTACAAAAATTGAAAATGTGATTAAAAACTTCCAAAAAAAAAAGGTCCAGGACCTGATGGCTTCACCACTGAGTTCTTTCAAACATTCAGAAAAGAAATTGCAGAGGAAGGAACATTCCCAAACTCATTCTATGAAGCCACCATTACCCTGATACCAAAACCAAAGATACAATAAAAAAAGAAAATTACAGACCAATATCACTGATGAACATAGACGCAAAAATCCTCAACAAAATATTAGCAAAGCACATATAAATATACATTAAAAAGATCATACACCATGATCAAGTAGGATTTACCCCAGGAATGCAAGAATTCTTCAATATCAGCAAATCTATGTGAAAATACCACATCAACAAACTAAAAAATAAAAACCGTATGATCATCTCAATAGATGTAGAAAAAGTGTTTGACAAAATTCAACACCCATTCCTAATAAAAACTCCCAAGAGAGTGGGCACAGCAGGGAACTACCTCAATATAATAAAAGCCATTTATGACAAACTCACAGCTAACATCATTCTCAATAGTGAAAAACTGAAAGCATTTCCACTAAGATCAGGAACCAGACAAGGATGTCCTCTTTCATCAATGTTATTCAACATCGTCTTGGAAGTCCTAACCATGGCAATCAGACAAGAAAAAGAAATAAAAGGAATCCAAATTGGAAAAGAAGTAAAACAATCACTGTTTGCATATGACATGATTCTATACCTAGAAAATCCTAGACACTCCAGAACACTATTAGAGCTCATCAATAATAAATTTAGTAAGGTCACAGGATACAAAATTAATACACAGAAATAAGTTGCATTTCTATATACCAGCAATGAAAGATCAGAAAGAGAAATTAGGGATACAATCCCATTTACCATTGCATTGTCAAAGAAGACACAAATAGATGGGAAAATATACCATGCTCTTAATTTGGAAGAATCAATATAGTCAAAAATGACAATACTACCTAAGGAAATCTACAGATTCAATGCAATCCCTATCAAATTACCAATGACATTCTTTAAGGAACCAGAACAAAATATTTTAAAATAGCCAAAGCAATATTGAAAAGAAAAAATGGAACTGGAGGAATCAGGCTCCCTGACTTCAGACTCTACTACAAAACTGCAATCATCAAGATGATACATTACTGGCACAAAAACAAAAATATCAATGGAACAGGATAGAAAGCCAAAAAATAAACTCAAGCACCTACTGTCAACTAATCTTGACTAAGGAAGCAAGAACATACAGTGGAGGAAAGACAGTCTCTTCAATAAAAATTGTCCTGGGAAAACTGGACAACTGCATGTAACAGAATGAAATTAGAACATTTCCTAACACCATACACAGAAATAAACTCAAAATGGATTAAAGACCTAAATGTAAGACCAGACACTATAAAACTCCTAGAGGAAAAACTGGGAGAACGCTCTTTGACGTAAGTCACAGCAGCATCGTGTTTGATCCACCTCCTAGAATAAAGACAATAAAGACACAAATAAACCAATGGGTCCTAATTAAACTCAAAAGCTTCTGCACAGCAAAGGAAATCTTTAAAAAAATGAAAAGACAACCCACAGAATGGAAGAAAATTTTTGCAAATGACTCAACTGACAGAGGTTTAATCTCCAAAATATACAAACAACTCATACAACTCAACAACAAAAAAAACCAAGCAACCCAACTGAATAATGGGCAGAAGACCTAAACAGACATTTCACCAAAGAAGACATACAGATGGTCAGCAGGCACATGAAAAAATGTTCAACATCACTGATTATTAGAGAAATGCAAATCAAAACTACTACGAGGTACCACCTCACACCAGTCAGGATAGCCATCATTAATAAGTCCACAAATAACAAATGCGGGAGAGGGTGTGGAGAAAAGGGAACCCTCCTTCACTGTTGTTGCAAATGTAAATTGGCACAACCACTATGGAAAACAGTATGGAGGTACCTTAGGAAACTAAATATTGAATTACAATATGACCCAGCAATCCTACTTCTGGGCATATATCCAGGCAAAAATTTTATTGAAAAACATACATGCACTCATATATTCATCGCAGCACTACTCACAATAGCCAAAACATGGAAACAACCTAAATACCCATCAGCGGATGTTTGGAAGATGTGGTACATATATACAATGGAATACCACTCAGCCATAAAAGGACAAAATAATGCCATTTGCAGCAACATGGATGGAACTAGTAAAGTAAGTCAGAAACAGAAAGACAGACACCATATGACATCACTCATATGTAGAGTCTAAAATATGGCACAAATGATCTATATACAAAACAGAAAAGATCATGGACGTGTAGGACAAACTTATGTTTGCCAGGGGGAGAGGGGAGGGAATAGGATGAATTGGAAATCTGGGGTTAGTAGATGAAAACTCTTGCATTTGGAGGGGATGGGCAGTGGTATCCTGCTGTATAGCACAGGGAACTATATAGCTGATCACTTGTGATAGAACATGATGGAGAATAATGTGAGAAAAAGAATCTATATATATGTATGACTAGGTCACTTTGCTGTACAACAGAAATTGACAGTACATTGCAAATCAATTGTAATAAAAAATAAAAGGTAGTAAAAAAAAAATAAGTGTACTGAATACTAATGTGACATTGGCATACATTATGAAATAATCACCACTATAAATCCAAGAACATCATCCCCAACAAAACCATTGCAATATTATTGACCATATTCCATCTGTACTTCATTAGAGTCCCGTGGCTTATTTATCTTATAGCTGGAGGACTGTACTCCTTAATTCCCTTCTTCTATGTATCTCACATCTTCTTTACCCATTTACCTATTCATGAATACTTAGCTTCATATCTTGGCTACTGTAAATAATGGTTTATTGTTATTATTATAAACAATATAAACACAGGGGTGCATATATCTGTTGTAATGAGGGTTTTCACTTTCTTTGAATACCTACCCAAGAGTATAATTGCTGGACTATATGGTAGTTCTATTTTTAATTTTTTGAGGAATTTCCATGCTGTACTCCATAGTTGCTGGACCAATTTGCATTCCCACCAACAATATACAAGTATTATACATTTTCTACACATTTTTGCCAATACTTAATTTTTTGTTTTTTTAATAACAGTCATTCTAAAAGGTGTAAGGTTATATATTATTGTGCTATGATTTGCAATTCCCTGTGATGCTAAGCATCTTTCCATTTGCCTGTTGCCACCAGTATGTCTTCTTTAGAAAAATGTTGATTCAGAGCATTTGCCCTTTTTTAATCAGGTTTTGGGGTTTTTGTTTGTTTGTTTGGGATTTTTTTTCCAATGTTGATTATTATGAGTTCTTTGTATATTTTGGATATTAATCCCTTATTGGACATATGTTTGCAAATATCTTCTTTCATTCAGTACGCAAACTTTTTCTTTGTTGGTAATTTCCTTTGCTGTGCAAAAGCTTTTTAGTTAGATGTAGTCCTGTTTATTTTTTCTTTTGTTTCCCTTCACCTAGGAGACATATGCAAAAAGATATGCCTGCTAAGACTGAGGTAAAGGTAAAAACTGCCTATTTTCTTCTAGAATTGCTATGGTTGCAGGTCTTATATCTAAGTCTTTAATCCATCTTGAGTTTATTTTCACATATGGTATGAGAAAGTAGTCCAGTTTGATTGTGTTACATGTGACTATCCAGTTTCCCAACATCATTTAATGAAGATGCTGCCTTTTCCCCACTGTGTATTCTTGCTTCTTTTGTCACAGATCAACTGCCTATATAAGTACGGGTTCATTTCTGGGCTCTCTATTCTGTTCCACTGATCTACATGTCTGTTTTTTGTGCTGGTAACATACTGTTTAGATTACTGTAGCTTTGTAGTATAGTTTGAAATCAGGGAGCATAATACCTCCAGCTCTGTTCTTCTTTCTCAGGATTGCATTGGCTATTCAGGGTCTTTTGTGTTTCTATGCCAATTTTAAAATTATTTTTCTAGTTCTGTGAAAAAGTCTTTAATATTCTGAATGGGCATGCACTGAATCTATCAATTGCCTTGGGTAGTATGGTCATTTTAACAATATTAATGCTTCCAATCCATGAGAATAGTATATCTTGCCATCTGTTTTTTGTCATGTTTAATTGTTTTAATCAATATCTTACATCTTTCTGAGTACAGGTCTTTCACTTCCTTAGAGTTATTCCTGGGTGTTTTATGTTTTGATACCATTATTAAAAAGACTATTTTCTTAATTTCTTCTCTGGCTAGGATTTCCAGTACTATGTTAATTTTTCTTTCTGTAGCTAATATTTCCAATATTATGTTGAATAAAAGTGGGAGAGTGGGCTTTCTTATCTTGCTCCCGATCTTAGAGGAAATCAGTTTTTCACCACTGAGTATGATGTTAGCTCAGGTAGTGCTGCTCCTTCTGCTTCTATTGAAGATCATGATTTTTGAAATTAAAACTGAACAGCAGCTACACAGATATTATACAAGGACAGGGTTTGTTAATTAATAAGCCCTATTGTGCCAATCTAATCGAGGGTATGTGGATGAGGGAAAAAAAAAGAAATCATGATGTGATCACAGCTTCTCATGTAGAAGAAAGGAGTGACACTTCCCTAACATGGGTTACAAATCCAGCATAAATGAAATATATGGTAGGGATGGCATGTTTCAATAATCTGTATATCTGCTAAAAGTCAAATCCTTCTTTAAAAAAAAATATTCTGGAGTTCCCACTGTGGTGCAGTGGAAACGAATCCAACTGGGAACCATGAGGTTGCGGGTTCAATCCCTGACCTCACTCAGTGGGTTAAGGATTGGCTTTGCAGTGAGCTGTGGTGTAGGTTGCAGATGCGGCTCGGATCCCGCATCGCTGTGGCTGTGGTGTAGGCCAGCAGTTGTAGCTCTGATTCAGCCCCTGGCCTGGGAACCTCCATATGCAGCAGGAGCAACCCTAAAAAGCAAAAAAAAACAAAAAACAAAAAACAAAAAAATCTGTGTCAGAATCCTCCCCCATCATTGTCTCTTTCTCTCCCATTTCTTGCCTTTCTGATAATGTCTTCATATACAAAATTGAAAGTGTATGCTAAATTGCTATTAATATTCTATTTTGGACTAATTTGTGATTTAGATATCATAGAAAGTTTGGTAGGAAATGACATCTTCATTTTGGAATAAATAATAGCAGAGGAAGAAAATACTGGACATAGTCAAACATAGTCAAACTGGGAGTTCCTGTCGTGGCGCAGTGGTTAACGAATCCGACTAGGAACCATGAGGTTGCAGGTTTGATCCCTGCCCTTGCTCAGTGGGTTAACGATCTGGCGTTGCCGTGAGCTGTGGTGTAGGTTGCAGACGCGGCTCGGATCCCGCGTTGCTGTGGCTGCGGCGCAGGCCAGTGGCCACAGACAGCTCCGATTAGACCCCTAGCCTGGGAACCTCCACATGCCGCAGGTGTGGCCATAAAATGACAAAAGGCAAAAAAAAAAAAAAAAAAAAAAACATAGTCAAACTGAACGTTTTAAAACCTATTGAGAAATAAAAGGAAAGAATAATACGATCTCAAAGTTTTAAACACAAACATTACAGAAATGACCTAGAGTCTTAAAATAGTTATAAAAAGTTCAAGCCCAGAATGTCCTGAAATTTGTGGAAACATGAAAACAGGTGGGATGTTTTTATCTAATTCCAGGGAAGCAATAAATAAAGAATATCTATTTTCCTGCTGGAGATAGATAGTAGAATGTTAATGGATAATAAAGGAAATTCTGAAAGATCCACTAAGTGATTTCATTTTTATCTTCCCCAAGGAATACAGACTTTATGAATATGTTACACCAACTAGCCTGAGCTGTTTTCAGATAACAACAACAAATTCTAAACAAATTCTGGGGGGTCAATGAGGCAGGACTAAGTAGTTCTTTCCAATGGAGAGAAAGTATCACACATTTTATTTCACCCATAAATATTTCAGTATATATGTCTACAAGAAAAGGGTTATTTTTATTTAAAAATACCATTGTCATTCTCTTTAAAATTAACAATAATCCAGATACCCTCTCCAAAAAAATAACAATATTTTTAATATTATCAAATATCTAGTCGGTGTTCAAATGTCTCTGACTGCTTCATTAGTGTTTTACTTAAAGCTGATTTGTCTCAATCAAGAACCAAGCCAGGTCCAATCTTGCATTTGATTGATGTTTCTTAAATGACTTTAATTCATACTTTCCCCCTTCCTCTTTTATTCCTTGCAATTCTTCCTTTAACTTTTTTGTTACAGTTGGTTTACAATGTTCTGTCAACTTCAGCTTACAACAAAGTGACTCACTCTTTTTCTTACATTATCTTCCATCATGTTTCATCACAAGTGGTGGGATATAGTTCCCTGTGCTATAAAGCAAGATATCATTGCTTACCCATTCCAAATACAATATTTGCATCTACTAATCCCAAACTCCCAGTTGATCCCACTCGCTCCTCCTCCCCCCTTGGTAACCACAAGCCTGTTCTCCATGTCTATGAATTTATTTATTTTCTATAGATAGGTTCATTTGTGCCATATATTAGATTCCAGACATAAGTGATATCATATGGTATTTTTCTTTCTAACTTATTTCACTTAGTATTAGAATCTATAGTTGCATCCATGTTTCTGCAAATGGCATTATTTTGTTCTTTTTTATGGCTGAGTAGTAGTCCATTGTGTATATATCTTCTTAATCCATTCATGTTGCAATGGACATTTAGGTTGTTTCCATATCCTGGCTATTGTGAATTGTGCTGCAATGAACATAGGGGTGTACGTATCTTTTTATAGTTTTCTCTGGATAGACACCAAGGATTGGGATTGTTGGATCATATGGTAGTCATATATTTAGTTTTCCAAGGTACCTCCATAATTTGCCATAGTGGTTGTACCAATTTACATTCCCACCAAAAGTGTAGTAGGGTTCCTTTTTCTCCACATCCTCCCCAGCATTTGTTGTTTGTAGACTTATTACTGGTAGCCATTCTGACCAGTGTAAGGTGGTACCTCATTGTAGTTTTGATTGCATTTCTCTAGTAATTAGTGATGTTCGGCATTTTTTCATGTGCCTGTTGGCCATCATATGTCTTCTTTAGCAAAATGTATATTTAGGTCTTCTGCCCATTTTTCTATTGTTTTTTTGTTTGTTTTCTTTTTGGCTTTTTTTGGGGGGGCTGTTAAATTATATGACTTTTTTGTATATTTTGGAGATTAAGTCTTTGTCAGTTGCATTATTTGCAACTGTTTTCTCCCATTCTGTAGGTTTTCTTCTTTTTTTTTTTTTATGGTTCCTTTGCTGTGCATTTAAGTTTGCTTAGGTCCCACTGGTTTACTTTTGCTTTTATTTCTATCACCTCAGGAGATTGATCTAAGAAAACATTTGTATGGTTGATGTCAGAGAATGTTTTTCCTATGTTCTCTTTCTAGGAGTTTTGTGGTGTCTCGCTTATGTTTAAGTCTTTAAGTCATTTTGCATTTATTTTTGTGCATGATGGGAGGGTATGTCCTAGTTTCACTAATTTACATGCAGTTGTCCAGTTTTCCCGCACCACTTGCTTGAAAGACTTTTTCCCATTTTATATTCTTTATTGAAGATTAATTGACTTCCTTTATTGAAGATGAATTGACCATAGGTAACTGGGTTTATTTCTGGGTTCTCTAATTCCTTGCAATTCTTTTTTGAAGAAATAAGACTGTTATTCCTACAGAGTTCTCCACATTCTAGATTTTGCTGATTGTATCTCCACGCTGTCAGTTATCATATTATTCTGTCTCCTATACTTCCCATAAACAGACAGATAGAGAAGTCTGTTCAGATTCAGGTTAATATGTCATCATGAAAACTTCACAGTTGGTGTTGTGCACATCTATATAATATTTGGTTTAATTCTTTTGTGAGTTTTGTGTTGCTGGCCTGATTATTTCATTAAAACATTTTTAGCAGCAATTGTTGGTCTTTGCCTAGATCTAGTTCTCATTAGAAATTAGTAAATGACAATATTCTAATTGTTTGATATTTTTTTTATGTATTAGCTGGAATGCTTCAATAAAGAAAATTATTTACATATTACCTGTGTGGCTACCCTGAGGTTCTTCATACAGGAAAGACATATACAAGTTTGAAACTTTCCCTTTATTTGCCAAGTTTCAGAATAATGAGTTGGTTCTGTAACATTCTCCAAAGGTAACCAGTGAGGCTTTTTTATTTAAACATCATGAAGTCATGAAGCTTAACATATCTGTTGTGTTCTAATCTAACACAGTTATTAGTCCTTGTCTGGGAAAACCTCTTTAATTTGGCTTCTGTATCATTTTTGTCATAACTCATAGTAGGATTTTGTACCTCACTTAATTTCTGGTATGACAAAATCTTTCAGACTGCTTTTGTACATTTTTCTTCCCTGGACCTGGAAACATTCATTTCCCCAGGAAAATCTGGTTTATTTTTATGGGGAAAGAATTATTTAAAGACCACATCTGGGGTATTATAAAGTAATATCACAGGACTTTTAAAACAGACGGGGTTAGGAAACACTTGTTTTAAAGAGAAAATATATCATAGTTCATGTTAGTATCTCCAACTTAAATTTAAGATGTTTACACTTAATTTTTGTTTGTACTTTTATATGTCTCTTCTCTATTGCTAAAAATATTCGTTCCTAGCAGCATTAAGATTACTATTGCTAATATCGATTGCTAAAATTTTTTTTAATATTTCTTTGCAGTTCTTTTTCTGTTTATGGTACCTACACTAAAGATATGTTTTAAAGTCACTTGAAATATCTATTGTCTGAATAGTTAACCCACCAACTCAATTTGTTTCATTTTGCTCTCAATTTTTTGAAGCTTTTTTTTTCTGCCTTTTAGGCCACACCCATGGCATATGGAGGTTCCTAGGCTAGGGGTCTAATCGGAGCTGTAGGTCCGGCCTACACCACAGCCACAGCAATGTGGGATCCGAGCCGTGCCTGCAACCTACACCACAGCTCACAGCAACGCCACATCCTTAACTTAATAAGCAAGGCCAGGGATCGAGCCTGCAACCTCATGGTTCCCAGTTGGATTCGTTAACCACTGAGTCATGACAGGAACTCCACTTCTGCCAGATTTTTTTAGGGTTACTGATTTTCTACTGTATTTTTAGAAGCTCTTTTTATCTTAGAATAACAACCCTTTATCTGCGAAAAATCTTTTCCCAGTTTGCTTTTTATTTTAATTTTTTATAGTTTTTTCACTCAAAATTTCTTTCTTGTATTTGTCCAGTGAAACTTATCTGTCACTTCCCTGTTTTTTCTTAGATTTTTTAAAAATTTTAACCATAAAAGTCTTCTCATTTACGGACTATAAAGGAATTTCTCAATTTTTTTTTTGTCTTTTTGTTTTTTTAGGGATGCACCCACTGCATATGGAGGTTCCCAGGAAAGGGGTTGAATTGGAACTGTAGCCACCAGCCTATGCCACAGCCACAGCCACAGCAACACCAGATTTGAGCCAAATCTGCAACCTGCACTACAGCTCATGGCAAAGTCGGATCCTTAACTCACTGAGCAAGGCCAGGAATCAAACCAGTAACCTCATGGTTCCTAGTCAGATTCGTTTCTGCTGCGCCACGAAGGGAACTTTTTTTTTTTAATCTCTCCGTATTTTAATATGGTTTCTCTGATAGATTTGGAATTCATCCTGTATGGTGTGTATGATTCAAAGAAGAATTAAATTTCATCACTTTCAATATAGCTATTCAGTTATGCCAATACGTCTATATCATCTGTTAAAATATGCATCTTTGTGGCACTGCTTTAGATATGTTATTTTATCCTACATCAAATTCTATATGCATTTGGAACTATTTCTGGATTTTTAAAATTCGATTATAATACCTTGTCTAATTACACTAGTTTGTCTATTATGTTAGTCTAATTCTTACAGCAACGATATCTGCTAGGACCAATATTCAGTCATTTCTCTTCTTTTTTAGGGTTTTCCTGGCTATTTTTGCTTGGAGATCTTCCAAATAAAAACTTCAATCAATGATATGGCTCCACTTTTCATCTAGATAACATTAAATTTATAAATTGACTTAGGAAAACTTGTCTTATATATGACATTCAGTCTTTCCAGACAAGAATATGGTACATTTTTCCATTTGTTCAAATCTAATTTTGTACATTTTGGAGATGTCTCATATTTTTCCTCATACAGGTTTGAATATTTCTTGTTAAATTTATGCCTAGATGTTCTATTTCAGTTCATTCCAGTTTTCATCATAAACAGGATCCTCCTTTCCTATTACACCTTCTAATAGGCGCATGATTCAAAGAATGTGATTCAAATTATACACTCATTATGTGTAAATATGAATGCTAGTTGATTCTGCCTATTGATTATATAACCTATTATTTTACTAAATATCAGATGACTCTGAGTTAGTCTAGTTTTCCCCTATAGTGGCTGGAAGAGGTCTAAAGAAACACTGCTTTATTATTTTTGAGAATTTCTATTTTTTAGGTTAGGTTGATGTGGCCTGGGGAAACACAGATTACCATGAATCGGAAGAGTAAAATAAGCATCATAAAGAAAGAACAGAAGCCTGTCAGAAAAAGCAGTTAGCAAAATAATACCTAGGGAGGCCAGTTTTCTGAAGGAAATGTTCTGTCTTGATAGATCCGTGTTTATGCAAGTGACATGAATTTGTCAAATTCATGGAATTGTGCACTTAATATTATTTTCACATGTCACTGCATATAAATTTTACCTCATAACCTGTTAAAAGGAAAGAGTATCTAGGTTCTTTTCTAATTTCTTATTTTTTTATTGTAAATAAATAAACATCCACTGAAAAACATCAAACCAACAAATACAATTAAAACTTTCCAATTCCTTCTCAAGCCTACTCTCTTCAGAGGAAATCGCTATTAACATTTTGCTTACTGAGAATAATAACTAGATTGCTGATTAATAAGTGTCAACCTGGAGAGTGTCCTCTAGTGATTTGCTGTAGAATTCTATTATTGGCTTTACCCTTTTCAACATTTTTATTGATGATTTGAATAAAGGCATAAAAAGCATTCTCAAAATTGTGTTTGACACAAATATAAGAGCAATTAATTGTTAACGTAGTAAGTGACATAATTAAGATCTGAACTATTCCTCATAAGTTTAAGGAAGTTAAAATCAACATAAAAAAAGTGAAAGTAAAATACAAGTCTGAAACATAAGAATAAATCCTTAATAACTTAGGCACAAGATGAAAAAGAGTAACTGTAATTCCCATAAAAACAATCAAAGAAGTTTTAAATGAGCAAAAATACATTAAGAAATAGTAAGTCAAGGCATTTCTCCAAAAAAGATATACAGATGGCCAATAAGCACGTGAAAAAATACTCAACATCACTGATTATTAGAAAAATGCAAATCGAAACTACTATGAGGTACCACCTCACGCCAGTCAGAATGGCCATCATTAATAAGTCTACAAGTAACAAATACTGGAGAGTGTGTGGAGAAAAGGGAACCCACCTGCACTGGTGGTGGGAATGTAAATTGGTACAACCACTATGGAAAACAGTATGGAGGTAGAGTTCCCTTCGTAGCACATCAGAAATGAATCCAACTAGGAACCATGAGTTTGTGGGTTCGATCCCTGGCCTCACTCGGTAGGTTAAGGATCCAGCATTGCTGTGAGCTGTGGTGTATGTCGCAGACACAGCTCGGATCTGGTGTTGCTGTGGCTGTGTCTGTGGCCAGCAGCTGTAGCTCCGATTAGACCCCTAGCCTGGGAACCTCCATATGCCGCAGGTGCAGCCTTAAAAAAAAAAAAAGCAGTAAGGAGGTACCTTAGAAAACTATACATAAAACTACCATATGACCCAGCAATCCCACTCTTGGGCATATATCCGGACAAAAAACTAAACTTTCCTTGAAAAAGACACATGCACCCGCATGTTCACTGCAGCACTATTCACAATCACCAAGACATGGAAACAACCTACATGTCCATCAACAGACGACTGGATTGAGAAGACATGGTATATATACACAATGGAATACTACTCAGCCATAAAAAAGAACAAAATAATGCCATTTGCAGCAACAGGGATGGAATTAGAGACTCTCATACTAAGTGAAGTAAGTCAGAAAGAGAAAGACAAATACCATATGATTTCATTTATATCTGTAATCTAATATGGGGCACAAATAAGCCTTTCCACAGAAAAGAAAATCATGGACATGGAGAACAGACTTGTGGTTGCCAAGAGGGAGGGGGAAAGAGTGGGAGGGACTGGGAATTTGGGGCTAATAGATGCAAACTATAGCCTTTGAAATGGATAAGCAACGGGATCCTGCTGTATAGCACTGGGAACCCTGTCTGGTCACTTGGGATGAAGCATGATAACATGAGAAAAAAGAATGTATACGTGTATGTGTGACTGGGTCACCTTGCTGTGCAGCAGAATATTGACAGAACACTGTAAATCAGCCATAATGAAAAAAATAAAAATCATAAAGAAATAATAAACCATGATATCTAAAACACAATTCTTCATTTGTATTGACAGGAATTTACCATCCAGATCAAAGGGGATCATAGTACTCAATACTCACTGTAACCTGACAATAACCAACCATAATAATTGGTTTAATTCTGATCACCAGAACTTAGGAAGAATATTGACAAATAACAGCATGTCAAGAGGGTAACAAGAACATGAAGTATATGGAAACTACTTTACATGAGACATTAGTTTACGTGAACTAAAAAACTAAAAGTGGCTCATCTGTGGAATCCATCAGCTGACATGTGAAAGAAGATAAACATAGTATGTGTCATACACAAAGGAAGAATACGATCAACGTACTGAAGTCAGTGAAAAGCTGCACTTATTAGAAATAGCCATACACAGGAAGTTCCCTTGTGGCACAATGGGTTAAGGATCCAGGGCTGCCACAGATGTGGTGCAGGTCACAACTGCAGCTCAGTCTCAGTCCCTGGGCCAGGAACTTGCACATGCTGCAGGTGCAGTGGAAGGAAGGAAGGAAGGAAAGAAGGAAGGAAGGAAGTGAGGGAGGGAAGGAGGGAGGGAGAGAGGGAGCAGGGAGGGAGGGAGGAAGGGAGGGAGGGAGGGAGGAGGGAGGAGGAAGGAAGGAAGGAAGGAAGGGCCATGCACAACCTTTTACTATAGAAGCCTTGTATTTAAAGAATAAAGAACCATGTACTTTAATTTGGGGGGGGTAATAGCATATCTTTTACTTAGCGTGTTTTTTACATCGTTCATCTGAAGGGTGAAAGAAATATTTCATATTTTTGTATGTTATTGCCAAGATGTCTATTACTGCAAACCCTGGTTATGAATAAGCCATCTATCCAACAGTCTGGCAAAAATCCACTACGAGTAAAATCGGTGACACCAAAGAATCATATCCTTTAAGCAAATGGTCCAGGTCAGGAAAGTGGTACCATACGACATTTGGAAGAATGTGAAGGTGCTTTTGTTGTCCCAATAACTAGAGGATCCTGTTGTTATTTAATGGGTGGGGCTCTAGGGATAATAAACATACTGCAGAGTGTTTAAGGTTGTTCTTACAGTAAAACTATTATTCTTCCCTAAGTCCCCAATAGCAGCCATGTTAAGCAACACATGTTTAAACCATGATTGTGTTCACAGCACCTCTGGATACTAGAATAGTTGGCTGTACATGCAAAGGAGTACAACTGTACTCACCTATTATTACAATATGCCCTTAAATGATGTCCAGCACTATCTTGCTATTTGAATTGAAGTGTTTACTGCCTTAAGTTCCATCCCGTCAGCTCACCAGGCCAAATCCTCATTTGTTCCAGTCCACAGGAGCATGTCCTTGGCGCCAATTTGATGATATACATACCACCTCTGGTATGTTCCTTGCAGGGAGTTGTACCCCACTCCTCACCACATCTTATCACACAACAACAGGTTCAGTCTGTCAGACATTTGATAAAATAGTTTCTATTCTCAGTTGTAAACAAAACTCAGTGAGCAAAATCTAGGACCATGTTTGCAAGAGATTTATGGTACATAAGCCCCAGGAAACCAACTGAGAATCAATGACACATAAACCATCAAATTTTGTTTTTACAAATTTACAAGTAATTTTCTCAGCTCTTTCTTTTCATATGCCTTGACCCCCTTTCATATTTTTACCAAAATGAATAAAAAAATTCCTACGAATGATAATTTATCAGGAATCAAGTAACAACTTCTTTCGTTATCTAAATCTTTTTCCAGATGAGATGCTGCCAATAGTAATACCCATCGTTGGTTCACTATGCTTTCCTTATTTCCCCTTTCTCCTAGTACATCCAGAGCAAAAATGGCTTGAGTGGCCCAGGGTGCTAATCAAACACTTTTTCAATAACAGATGGTTCAACAGCTGCTGACATTTGATAAATCCTTTTGTTCTTATCCCAGAACATTTGTTTAGTCTCATTAAATGCAAAGGGAAGAAATGAAAGAAAACATAAAGAAAGACTGTGGATAAAACTATTCTTCACGAAACTTTCTAGCTTAACCTGTGAGCTATGAAATTAGTGATTGTGCTAAATAAACTGGAAATTTTACAATTTAAAGAGCCTGACAATGTAGCATGCCCATGTATATAAGGAAATATATAAATTACAAACATAAATTGCAATTCCTATCAACACTGCAAATAGAACTCCTAAAACAGGGGTTGTCAAACTGAAACCCACAGGCCAAATCCAGCATGAAACCCACTTTTGTATAGCCCAGGAACTAAGAATGGTTTTTACATTTTTGAATGGTTAAAAACAAAAAGCAAAAGATGAATAGTAATTTGATATGCAAAATTTAAATAAATTTAAGTTTCTTTGTTTATAAATAAAGCTTTATTAGAATACCTCACTATTCATTTACAAATTAGCTATAGCTCTGCATTATGATGGCAGATTTGATAATTGCTAAGAGACCATGTGGCCCACAAAGCCTTAAATGGCATTTTAGAGAAAAAGTAAAGGGTGAAGAGTATCAGAAAAAGTTTAACCATGTACATGGACGCTAAATAAACCCTTTCTGAAAGCAGTACTAGTGGTACAGGAGCACTGGACCTGCATTCCACTTCTGGTTCAGTGGCAAATAACTCATTCTTTTAAGTGTAGCTTTGCCCAACTGTGAAACAGAAATAAGAATATTTAGCTCGCCTTTTTAAAAATAAACACATGTAACTGAATCATAATATACATTATATAAACTACATATATTTTGTGTAACATACGTAATATATAAACTCAATTGTACATACACAAACACACTTTTGCAAAATCCACAAATATCAAGAAAAAGAATATTACCAGTACCCTGGAAGTCCCCATCAAGCCCCCCTTCAAATGCTCCTCTTCCCTGAAAGAACCAACTATCCTATTTCTAACATAATTGATTTGTTTTATCTACTTCTGAATTTTACTTAAAACAGATCAAACTGTATGTATCATTTTGTGTGCAAATTTTTGTGTTCAACATCAAATTTGTGAGATGTACCCACATCACAGTATGTAACAGTACATCATTTATTTTATTCTGCATTTCATCAAATGAAAATACTATAATTTATTCATTCTACTATTGATAAGCATTTGCTTGTTTCCACTTTTTGACCATCGCAAATACTGCTGCTATGAACATTTTTATGCCTTTTTTGATGCACATATTATGCATTTGTGTGCCATACACATAACTTTGTCTTATCTATCTACCTAGATCCTAAAAAAGTGCAAAGATAGTTTTAAAAATTATAATAGTCAGACTGGAAGTATTAATAGGCAGCACCTAAGCTCCACTTAAGGAGGAATTGTCTTTTTTAGGAATGAAAGATGAGACTAGAAGTCTAAGTTGGAGACATTGAAACCAAGAAATGTCTCTGCACTTTTTTTAATGAAGACATATATGAGCAAGAAAGAATATAAAAGAGAGAAGAGGAAAGAGTTTATGGAGAGAAAAGGATAAGACAACATGGCAGAAGGCTAGAGAGATAACTAGCTATAAGAAAAGTCACCCAAGAACTTTTAAGAAGAGAAATACTAAATATTCAATATTAAGTTGCACACATTGTATCATGTAAACCATCTTCATTTACTCCCCTCTGAAAAATCAGCTGCCCACACAAATGCCTTTGTTAGTGAATTTATCAAATTGTTTTCTTCGTGAACAGGAGGGTAAAAGCGAGTCGTTATACATCTGGAGGAATATAGTACAGAATAGGGCAGTGAAATTAAAAAAGCAGAAAATGTGTGGAGTGTCTAAAATGATTAATGTGTTTGTTCATTACACGCTACGGAAGCAAACAAAGATGAATAAGACACAATCCTACTTTGAAGGCTTAAATAACTGGCAATCTATAAAAATTAAATAAATTATTTTTCTTAAAGCTGTGTGTCTTTGTTTAAACAAGCAAAAAATAACCCTCTCTTTTCCTAGCAAAATCATTTACGATCGTGTTACCTAGAACATGAAAAGGCCACCTTCCACATTTATACAAACTTATTAAATCTTGATTCAGGGCTACTTTCAACTTTTTAACACAAAGATTAGGATAATCACTGCAAAACTCCAAAACATTGAGTATATCGCTCTTTTACTTTTTAACCTTTTAATTTTAAAATAATTATAGATTCGCCTGAAATTGGGGTTGGGGGAAGGAGGTACCTTGTACCCTTCATCTAGTTCTTCCCAGTGATAACATCTTTCATAGCTATAGTACAGTGCCAAAGTTAGGAAAATTACATATCACAATCTTCAGAGCTCATACTGATTTCACTAATTTTATATGTACTTGTGTGTATGGAGTTCTATGCAACTTTATCATGTGTGTAAACTTGTGTGACCACCACACCAAGAAGCAGAACTATTCCATCACCACAAAGCTCCCCAGCCTCTGTATGGTACACCCACTCTATTCCCACCTCCCATTCCTAACACCTGGCAACCACCAATCTGTTTTCTGTCTCCATAATTTTATTGCAATATAAATAGAATTATACATAAATGGAGTCATAAGGTATATAACCTTTGGAGATTACTTTTTTTTTCATTCAGCATAATTACTTTGAGATTCATCCAAGTGACTGAATGGATCACTGGTTCCTTTTTATTGCTAAGTCACACTGAATGGTATGAATGTATCATAGTTTGTTTATCCACTCACCTGTTGTAGGACCTTTGAGTTATTTCCAGCTTTTGGCTACTGCAAAAAAGGGGCTCAGAACATTCATGTACAGGATTTTGTGTGAACCTGTTTTCATTTCCTTGTGACAAATGCCCAAAAGTGCAATTTCTGGGTCAAGAATTTAAATAATTTATAACTAGGATATAAGGAAAATGAGACAGAGTCCTATTCTCAAAGAGCTTACTGCCTTCTTGGGAAGTCATATCATGCACCAAGTTATAAGTACTATCTGTGGTTCTATAGGAACACAGAGGATAAAGAACCAGAGGCTTCTTAGAAAATAGTGTTTGAACTGATTCTGGAAAAAAAATAGGAGTTCGTCACAAAAGGAAGGGGACGCTGAAATATCAGTGGTATTAGTGATGCACAAGATGGCAAAGGATTCAAAAAATATTTAGGGGAAAAAAAACATAAGGATTGCTGATTTGTTGGTTGTGGGCTCCGAACAAGAACAGGAGTTAAAAATAACTTCCAATTTTTTCTCTTAGATAACTGGGTTGCTGTTGAACTAATTGAAAATTACAACAAAGGAAACAGCTAATTTAAGAAAAAATATGAGGATAGTTTGAGAAATTTGGAGATTCCTGTGGTATGTTCATGTGATGTCCAATAAAGAATCAAATATATACTTCTAAAGCTTAGAAAATACTTTGGTTTAGAGATATAGAATTGGGAATTATCAGCTTACAAATGGTAACTAAAACAACGATAGGAGACAGAGAATAAAAAGAGCAGAGGACTTTGAATGAAGCCATCAGGAACGACAACATCTAAGAATAAGGCAAAGATACAAGGAGCTTTGGTAAGGAGACCAAAGAGCAGTGGCCAGAAACAAGGGAGCCAGGGAAGGGATGTATATTAGAATAGAAGGGATCAGAGCTATACATGCAATACAGTATCCACAGTCCCATGTGGCTACTGGGGATTTGAATAGTACACCTGAGGAATTAGTTTTTTTATCTTAATTTAAAAACTGATCATGGATTCTGTCTTTGGAAAACTTTTAAATGTGTTGAAAACAACTTGAGTTATATGAATCTACTTTTTCAAGTTTTTCTGATCAAAATTTAACAGCAGAATTGTGACATATAGTAAAAATACACATGATTTTGAAGATTTTTGTATGAAGGGAAGAATGTAAAATATTTCATCAAAGCTTTTGTACACTGATTACGTGTTGAAATGATAATATTTTGGAGACAGTTAACTAGAATGTTATTAAAGTTATTTCACTTATTTTGGGGAAGTAGTAATAGGTATCATGTTTTAATTCTATTAGGCATAGAGTATTTCAGGAAAGAAGTAATCATGACTGTTGGGAGACAATTCTCCATAGGTCTCATTTTTCTATAGATCTTGTAAGTAAAGCACTGTGTGCCCTTTATTCCAACATATCTTTTCAAGGATATTTCTATAAGGAATAGCCTTGGAAAGTGAAGATAATGTCTCATCGGGGAGCAAAGAGAGGTTATACTTACTGCTTATTATAAAAGATATAGATTTCTTAAGCTCGGGGTTCCTCTTTTGTAATTTAATCCACTACGTGTACAGGCATCACTTGACCCTCTTTGCCCTGTCTTGTAGGAACTGTGGTTCAGGAAACCGATACAAAAATGCTGATTCTATGGCTACTGTTATTACAGAAATAAGTAATAAACTTTTCTTCATCCCTGACACAAAGTCTTGGGTCTTCTACCAGCATTAACGAAATTGTTGCATGCTAACTTGTTAGCTTAGAAGGTAAAATCTCAGATCTTTCACAGTTCTCAACAGTGACCGTCAATTATATACTGCAGTATAATTGACCCAAAATTTTGCAGGTTAAAACAATAATAATTAGAGATCGACTCATACATCAATGAAATGAAATAGTCCAGAAACAGACACAAACAAAAAGATCAAATGACTTTTTTGAAAAGGTACAAAGGCAATCCAGTGTAGTAAAGATAATCTTTTCAATGAATGGTGCTGGCACAAATGACTAAGCATATGCCAAAAATGAACATAAACTCATACCTCACACCTTACATAAAAATTAATTCAAGGAGACCATAGACATAATTTAAAATCTAAACCTATAAAACTTTAAAATTATACATAGAAGAAAACCTTTGTGACCGTGGGTTAGGACAATAATTCTTGGATATGACACCAAAAGTGCAATCCACAAAAGAAAAAAATGATAAACTGAGTTTCATAAAAATTACAAACATTTGTTTCATGAAAGACATCATTAAGACAAATCATAAACTGGGAGCATATATAAGTAAATAATATCTGGTAAAGGACTTGTATCTAGGCTATACAAAGAACTCAAGACTCAAAAGTAAGAAAACAACCAATTTTTTTAAAAGTGAGCAAAATATTTGAACAAATAAACAATCCATATGAAAAAATGGGCATAGGAGCAAAGAAATAGTTTATCCAAATGGACAATAGAAAAATAAGATATAAATATTACTAATGAGCAGTGAAAGGACAGTCAATGCTATTTGCAGTCAGGAAACGGCAAAGTGAAACATAAAATATTCCTTTTCTCCACAGAAGAGAAAAAAATAGAAATATTAATAATATAGAGTGAAGGTGAAGGAATGCGGAAATGAAAATTCACATACTCTCGGTTGCAGCATAATTGGTACAAATTAGTCAGGAAGCAACTTGGTAGTGCTTATTACAATTCAAAGCATGTATATTATTTCAGTCAACATTCCCACTTTTAGCAATCTATTCTATGAAAGTAAAAGCATTAGAGTGTAGAGATGTATAGATGACTTTTGTATTACAACCTATGTTGAAAACTGGCAATAATTTAAATATCCATAAAGAATGGATAAACTACAATGTAATCATATAACTGAATATTAGGCAGATAATAAAAAATAAGAGAGATTTACATGTTGATTTGTTAATGTAAAAAGCAAATTCTACATCGATAAGTACAAGATAAATCCATCCTTGAAAATTAAAGTGTGGTTGCTTCTCCATATAGATTTATTGCATCTATTCACGAAAAGATTGGAAATAAACTTAACATAAATCACTTTAGGGAAGGTGAAATTTGAAGGTGAGTAGTACAGGAACAGTTACTTGACAATCCTAGATAATTATTTCATAGTAGTGGAATTATAGATTCTTTTCTTTGTTGTTTTCTAGCATTTTTATGAAATAGAGAATAATTGCTGGAGCAGAGCCCTGGAGGAGACTAAGAGGAAGGAATCGAGGGTATAAATGCAAGAATCCACCTCAGAAATGGCACTCACCTCATTCTCAGGAAATGCATGAAAAGAGGCAGGAATTGATGGAGATGTAGATTGCAGTTGGTATGCAGATTGTAGGGGTGGGAGAGCTGGGTGGTAAGACATGGTTGGCCTTACAGGCCCAGTTTCTCAGAAAGGATAAGGAGGGACCCAGAGGTAAGAAGAGAGGTTTAGGTTTAGGATAGTCAATGAAGGAAAGAGGAAGGATATTCACCAAGGACAAGGGAGGAAAAGTGCACCTGTGAAGTATCTAGAATTTAGTCCTAGAAGTAGCAGCCTAAGGGTAAGACAGATTGAGAGTACAGTCTTGCTTTCTGATCAGAAAGAGGAGAATGGGTTTTGGTAGACTGCCTGTGGCACTGTGACTACCTGAGATTTTGTGTAACTTAGATTATGTTTCCCACCCTCACCCACATTCATATTGACATTCATCCATACTCAGTTTTAACAGGTTTCTTTTTTTATGAAGATATTATAGACTTATTGAAGCTGAAAGGAGCTTTAGAAATGCCAATTTCCTCATTTTGTGGATAAGAAAATGGTGCATCACAGAAATAAATGATTTTCTAGCATGGCATAGCTTACAAATGGTAGAGTTAGACTGATCCAGGTCTACAGTTTCCATAATGCCTCATAAATCTCTTCTAATCTTATGTAACAATGATTAAAAGGAAAGGGATACTATGTCTGTGACCATTACAAATAGTTATCACAAAATTAAGCACTATTGTGCTTTCTTTTTATGTTTTTTTTTTTTTTAAGGGCCGCACCTGCGGCATATGGAAGTTCCTGGGCTAGGGGTTGAATTGGAGCTGCAGCTGCCAACCTACAACACAGCCACAGCAACGCCAGATCCGAGCTGTGTCTATGACCTACACCACAGCTCAGGGCAGCCAGTTCCTTAACCCACTGAGCGGGGTCAGGGATTGAACTTGCATCCTCATGGATACTATTTGGTTCATTACCACTGAGCCATGATGGGAACTCCAAGACTTGGGCCTTCAATTCGGCACTGATGTACTGTGGACAGAGGCCATATTTCAGCAACACTTTGGAAATTAAAGATTGTATCTACTAAACAAAAATTACACCTATTGAAGGTGATGGCATGATATAAATATATTGAAATTAATTTTAGATGAAATGCATAAGAGAATTGAGCACAAGCAATTTGAATTTATGTACATCTATAAAACCAGGAATTTTCTCCAAATCCTAAAATTTGTATCACATACTGGAATGGCAAAGCACTATCCAAGGCTAGGCAGTGCTTTTGGAAGGATTACAGTGCCCTCTGCAGCTTCAGTAGAAATAAAAACAGTTTTGACAAAACAAAAAAAAAACAAACAAGAAAAAAACCCAGTAATTTAAATATCAACATGGAAGTGTATGCAATTAACATGTTTCAGAAATTCAGTTTACCTTACTGAATTAAATGAAAATATGTAAAGATCGCATTTTAAGCAAAGTGCACTACAGCATGTACAGCAGGTAAACCTATTTGTGTGAAAAGTATGCAAAATGGAAAAAGATACAAACATGTGTGTATCTACAGATTACTTTGAGGATAACAATTTAGGCTATAGCACAGTTTTCTTAGGGCAGAAAAACTGGTACCCTGGGGATCATATACGGGGGAGAAGATTTATTTTCACTGTGACTCTTCTGATACTACTTAAATTTTTCAACACATGCATGTATTCATCTCAGGTAAGAAAAAAAGTTAATCAAAAAATGTAATTACCTTTTAGAAAAATGGTATGTATCCAAATTCTAAGCCTCTCTCTTCAGAAGTTTCATAGCTTCAGACATTTCTAATCTGTTAAAAAACAAAACATGCTCAAAATGGAATCACTTATGCTAAATCTCATATCAGCAAAAACAAGATTTATTTTAATTACAGTTCCATCCAGAAATAGAATCTTAAGATAGTCAATCAGGAGCCACCTAATCAGTAGCACTAGTTGGACAATCTAGTTAGGCATGCTAGATCACTAACATTCCCTAGAGATTACCAACTTTTTCAATTACCAATCTGCTTTTTTCCCTAGTACAACTTCCTTGTACCCAAATCCTTCTGCCTATAAAAGTCTTTCATTTTATACAGGTCCTGGGAGGCCTTTCTGTTAGACTGGATGCTGCCCAATTTAATCAATTTTTGCTAAATAAATTCTTAAAATTTTTAACATGCCTCTGTTTATCTTGTAACAAATATCTTTGCCCTCCCTAACCATTAATTTAAATTAAAATATAGCTTTCTTAACTCTATATTATAATCTTATTAGACACAGCCCAGCATTACTACAATTTAGCTGTGAGAAAAGTAGTCTATACTAGCTCACATTTGGTTAACCAAAACAAATACTGAACCAATTATAAAAGCGGTCTATTTTGTCCCTTCCCCCTCTTCACAGTCTCCTTCCCTCCAGCTAAAAACATACAATATTCACCCATCATTTTTTAAAAATCAGTTAAAATGTACTTTTCTTAATTATGTATTATCTTATTAAATATAGTTAAGTATTTTTACCACTTACCACAAATAGTCTATACTACCTCACAATTAATTAACCAAAACAAATCTTGAATGAATTCATTTTTATTTACTGTTTTTTTTTCTATTAGCTGCTTTCTCTAAGCTGAACAAAACTTTAATATTGGCATACTTAAAAAATTAATAATTATAAAATGATATACAATGAAATATAAATATTTTATCTTAGTCCTCCTTCTCCAAGGAAATGAGATATATTCTGTGTGTCTTTCCAGAAATTATGTGTGAATATCTGGACATATAAATATCCTTTGAAAATATCAAATAGGACCATAGTGTGTACACAGTTACACACCTAGGGTTTCTTTGAGCTAATGAAACATCTTGGGTGGCTTTCTAAAGTACACATAAGGAACTATTTCATTCTTTTTACTAGCCACATAATGTTTCATTGTGATGCTAAAATGCCATCCACCTAACTAGTCTATTTATTCGCATTTAATGTGTTTCCTGTCATTTGCTATTATATACAATTCTGCAGCTAATAGCTATATATATCCTTGCACAGTCCTTCAAATATCCGTTAAGTAATAATGTAATTCTTAAAAGCAGAATTGCTGGCATAAAGGACATATACTTCAGTTTTTTATTGATATTTCCAAGTTACCTTCTTCTACTCCTCTAAATAATGAAGAATTATTAGTAACTGCAGGTTTCATTAGGGAAAAAGGGGATGATTACTGATCTTCCTAAAATCAACTGAAAAAGGACTGAAATCGAGGTAGAAGGTAGATGGACCCCTGGGCTGAGAACAGCTGGGACTTGTTAGGCTGAGTAAATGGGAACTTGCTTCTCTTCTACACCTCAAGGAGAAAGTTAATTGCAGAAATTGAGCTCTGCTGGAGTAGAAAGATAAGATGACCTCATCAATCACTCCTGGAGTCAAGCAGATCTCCCCAGTTACACATGGGTAATAAGACTCCCAGGTGATAAAAAGGGAGGAGGCGCCAGGCCAAAAAAAAAGTCCTGATACTGTCACAGAACCCTTTGCTCTGGAATCCATCTTGACCAAAAATGCATATGCATATGGGGAAGGATCCTATATCCAGTCAGGTGTGAAAAATAAAACAATTTAACTAGCCACGGAAAACAAAGACCTGGAAGAACTATCCTATTTAAGCGATTTAAATCACCTCTCTGGTGTGCTCCTCACTCAGGGGGGAATGCCAACACCAACACTCCTCTTTGCCTCTGACTTGAACTACCTCTCCGACTGCTCTCCCACATGTTGTACTGTGACTCTAAAAATAAACGTACCTGTTTTTGCAGTTTTTGTCTCCTTAAAACATTCTTATTTTCAACAGGGGGCAAAAATCAGGGCAATTCTGCTTCTAGCTGGTCTAGCGGCTAGGATTAATAGTTTTCACTCAGTCTGCCCAGGTTCAATTCCTGAGCAGAAAATTAGGATCTCAATTCAAGCCATCACCCACAGCTGTCTCTCTGAGATCAAAATCACTCCTACAGAAAACACTAATACTTTACTAAGATACATATTTAAAGCCAAGGAAACCAGGCCCTATTTCTGAGAAAGAATAATTTATAATCACCTTCACATTTCTGTTAATGAATGTTTCACCTCATTACTAAATAAGTTTTTCCAGTCTCCAAAATTTTTGCCCTAAGTCAACCTCTTAGGAGCTCACAGCCAAGGGAAAAGGGAGTTTAAAGAAAAAGAGAGGAAAAGGAAAAACCAAAAACTCAAAAGAGTTTCCAAGGAGAAAAAGATTCTTCTGTTTCTGGGCTGAGCAGTGGCTTTCAACTTTTGTTATCTGCGTGTTTTGTTTGGTTTTGTTTTAATTTATTACAACAACTGCTAGTGTAATACTTTAAAGATCCTAATTCTTTTTGCCAGCGAAGAAAAAAAATTCTTGGCTTTTTTTTTTTTTTCTGCAGATTGCAAACTCTGTAACACTGAAGGGTGGAGGAAGGCGTTTGTAATTGGCTGCCTGCACTTCAACGGCGTTTAGCAAATAATAGTTATCTCTGCTATTACCTGGAGAGCCGACCGCCAGGCTGCCAGGCACGTCTCGGATCCCTTCTCTGCGATCCCCAAACCTCGTTCTCCTCCAGACCGTTTAAACTGCCCCTCTACGCCTAATCCGTGGACGCACGGCGTCCTAGCGCCCCCCGCGCCGCGACACAGGTGGAACGGCCCGTGACGTCACGAGGCCGCGACTCAATAGGACGACAGTTCCGGAAATTTTAAATTTAAAGGCGGGGTGGCCAGTGCGCTCAGAAGCGCGGAGCGCGGATGTTCTTGGCCTTCTTTCTGTTATCCCTCAGTCAGGATGGCGGAGGAAGGCGCTGTCGCGGTCTGTGTGCGAGTCCGGCCGCTCAACAGCAGGTAAGTAGGCCTGACCGAGCCCAGGTCCTCAGAGCAGCCTCCGGCGCGGGCCTAAGAGGGAGGAGTGAGTTCTCGCCTCTCCTTCCCGGTCCACTGCTTAGAAACTCCGACACTTATCGCTTTGTGCCTCGGTTTTCTTATCTGTCAGTTGCCGAGGTAGGATTGGTGGATCTAGAAGATACTTTCCAGCTGTAAGAGTCGGATAAATTTATAACTGGGGCTCGCCAGTTATAAATTAAAGATCTTAATCCTTGTGTTGCACTGCAGTCCCCCCATCTGCGTGCCCCACCCTTCCCCTAGGAAGTTCGTTTCAGAAGAATGCTTCCTGGCAGTTATCACAGTCATTTTACATATAACTGTCTCTCCTTGTTACTGTATACTCCTTGAGAGCAAGAACTAAACGGTCTTGTCGCATTGTATTAGGCGCTCAAAACTTCAGTTAATGACTCAGTTCCCCATTCGGAATGTTGAATGACTAATACTCATCAATATTGATTTTTTTTTTTTTTAGTAATGTGTACTGTGGATCTTACTTCTAAAGGGGTAGACAGAAAATAAAAAATATAGAATGTTAAGTGGTGATACTGGGGTAATAAATGCTATAGAAAAAGAAAAAGCAGGAAGGGGAAGAAATGGAAATAAAATAAAGTCTGTTTGCTTCTCCAGTCTCAGCCCCAGAATGATAACACATTTTGTGTTTGAGAAACATTTATTGCACAGTACTGGATGTTCAATAAATGAGAATATCAAGATGAGGAATTTCCTATTTTTAAGAAGGTCATTATGCATTAGAAGACAGCTACATAGGAGTTTCCGTTGTGGCTCAGCCAGTAACAAACCCGACTAGTATCCATGAGGGTTCGGGTTCAATCCCTAGCCCCACTTAGTGGGGTAAGGATCCAGCGTTGCCTGGAGCTGCAGCATTGCTGTGGCTGTGGTGCCAGCTCTGATTCACCCCTACCCTGAGAATTTCCATACGCCACACTTGCTGCTCTAATGGAAGAAAAAAAAAGACAGCTTTTTTAAAGTAACCATTAAAATACATCGTGATAGGTGTTATAATAGGCATTTGGAGAATATTTGCCAGAGTCATAGTCCTTAAGTGAGATGACAGTTTAGGGGAAAGACAGGACTAGTGTTAAGAAACTCCTGATGTTTTCCATGAATGAAAAAACAGTTAAATTACTTTATGGAAAAGTAGGTCAGGGTATTCCAGGTACAGAGAGGTTAAATCTGTTATTTTGGGGCAACCTTCAGGTAGCTGATTTGTATGAAGCTAGGGTATATACAGGAATTTAGAGGAAGGTTGAAGAGAGAAATTATGGTGATACAGTTCTCATTGCCAAGTCAAGGATTTCAGATGGTTTTTAAAGGTTTTACACAAAAGGAACATAATCAGAGTTGTTTTGAATGTATCTTTTCAGCTGCCAGTACTGGGTAGGAAGGTGGGAGAGAAGAGCATCACAGGGAAACTCCCATGAAAGTGTAGGAGGTCACTGAAGCCCCGTTTTAAAATGACCACCCCTCAAAGGTGGATTTCCATGTTAATTTATTGTATAAGTCATTACCGTCTTTTAGAATATCATCAGAAGATAAAATCTTTTTAACTGTCTTTCACATAACACAACTTCTATTACCAGTTATACTAAAATGCAGAGGTTTTACTCTTTCAGAGAAGAAGCGCTTGGAAATGATCCTCAGGTTTACTGGAAAACTGACAATAATACTATTTATCAAGTTGATGGGAGTAAATCCTTCAATTTTGGTAAGTTTATAATAGCATCAAAAGTTAACCTGGTATCCCTTTTCTATTAAGAGTACAAAAGGCTTGGAGTTCCCTGGTGGTACAGCAGGTTAAAGATATAGCATTGACACTGCCACAGCTTAGGTCACTGCTGTAGCATGGGTTCTGTCCCTGGCCCAGGAACTTCTCCGTGCCCCAGGCAAAGCCAAAAAAAAAAAAAAAAAAACGAGTTCTTAATGCTAGATTTATCACTAAAGATCAGACCAAGCCTTCAATAAACTTCTTCAGTAGAAACTTTGAAAAATTGTTCATCCATCATGTATGATAAGAAAAATAATAAAGTAATACTTAAACTACTGTTGTAAAAAAATAAATAAAAAATAAAACACACTTGGAGTCTTAGTGCCTTTTGACTGAAATAACATTTTTCCTCTTATTCATTAGCATATTTGTGGCCTAAAACTGTAAGCCCAAAATATGTTGCTTAATGTCAAGTCATCTTTAAGATCTTTCAGTTTGGTATGTGTTTTTCAATTATTTCAAGAAAACTCTTTAAACAATAAATAGTGAAGATAGTCCTTTGTCTGCTAGATTACAGAAGGGACCTACCCCTGCTTTTGTGAAGCTTATCATATGGTGGAAAGAAAGGCTTTAAACAAGTAGTTACACTTATAATAACATAAGTTTTGTGAAAATTAAAAGTGGGGATCTAAACTAATCTAGGTGTCCGAAATGGTACTACTTGCACTGCAGGACGAGTGAGACAAGGACAAAGGAACTTGGAGACCCTAAAGGTTAACTGGGCTGATTTGTGTATTGTCATAGTGCTGATACTATGCCAGGCACTGTTCTAAGCACTTCATATATATTAAGTCATTTAATCCTCCTAATAAGACTATGTTAAGTACCTTCCCATTTTAAGGAGGAACTGAAGCAGAGAGGACTGGAGTCACACAGCCAGCAAGTGGAAGAGTCAGGCTCCAGATCTGTGTTCCAGCCACACTACCATGCTGCCACTTAAGCACCACAGAGAAACAACGACATGCTCTCAACAATCTCAGGAATTAGAGAGATTAAGTTGTCAAATGTGTTAAACTAGAAAGCCACAAAGATAGGTAGAAAAAGATTCCTGGTCAAGGAATGTTGGGTGGTATTAACATAATTTTTAAAGGATAATGTATGCCAGAGATTATAAAACCTAGCAACACAAGCAGATTCTCAGGCGTGTGTGCCCATAAAGGATTTGGAATCATCTACCTATCTTAAGCAGATAACATGAAGATTTGAATCATCCTGCAGTATCTCCTTGCTCTGAAATCATGAACCATAAGTAGCCTTCAGATGGCACTTTGATTTTCCGTATCATTCTGCCAGAAGGGCAGATGTATAGTCATGGTGCAAGAGATGTGATCACTGAATTTCTCATCACAAGTGAATACTTTTCCCTCCTGATTTGCAAATCCATTTCTTGTGAACTTTTTAATGTGAGGCCACACTGAAAGAGCAATCTATTTTATTTTATTTATTTATTTATTGTCTTTTTAGGGTGCCCGCAGCATATGGAGGTTCCCAGGCTAGGGGTCGAATCAGAGCTGTAGCCGCCAGCCTACGCCGGAGGCACAGTAATGCTGGATTCAAGCTGTGTCTGTGACCTACACCGCAGCTCACAGCAACGCTGGATCCTTAACCCACTGAGGAAGGCCAAGGATCAAACCCAAAACTTCATGGTTCCTAGTCTGACTCGTTTCTACTGTGCCACGACGGGAACTCCAAGAGCAGTCTATTTTAAATGTGCCGACAGTAGCAGAGCACCACATCCTGAAGTAGTGAATCCATCTGTGCAAATGCTACCTTAAACCTAGCTTTTAGCAGCCAGCTAACTGATCATTCCCTGTAACACTTCAGCTTTGGTCAGTACTTTTCTTCCAAACATCTGCATTTCTTGGTTTAGTTTGAGGTAGGCCCTCTTGCTAGGTATTAGAAACAGAAAAATTTCTCAGTGAATAGTAATTGTCCACATTTCCTAAGTATTAACCATATGTTCACAATAACTCAATGAGGAAGATAATATATACCCACTTTATAGATCAGGGAACTGAAACACAGAAACATCAACCACTTGGGCCAAAATCAGCTTGTAAGTGGGAGAACCAAGATTTACAAACAGTCTAAGTCTAGATCTCCACATTCAGCAACCATCCCCTACTGCCTATTGAAAGCGTATAGGAGAGCAGACATGTATTTTTTCTGTGTGAGAACCAACATATTTAACTTTAAAGAGTATTTTCAGAGGAGCAGTACATTGAAAAAATATTGTTTTAAATATTTTTTCATACATATACTGATAGTTTTAATTCTTTGGACAACTACTAATTCAGAATGAAAACACAGTTTATTTGTTTGGTCTAACATGTATATTTGTTTTTGTTTTTTTCAGATCGTGTCTTTCATAGTAATGAAACTACTAAAAATGTGTATGAAGAAATAGCAGTACCAATCATAGATTCTGCCATACAAGGCTATAATGGTGTGTATGCACTGCAGAAATATTTCCGTCTTGGATGGGTGTCCAGCAAATATTGATAGTTTTATGTACTAGAGATTCATTTTTAATATTTTCGTGTGTGTTTTGTTTTTACAGGTACTATATTTGCCTATGGGCAGACTGCATCAGGAAAAACATATACTATGATGGGTTCACAAGATTACTTGGGAGTAATACCCAGGGCAATTCATGACATTTTCCAGAAAATTAAGAAGGTGAATAACTTAGCTAAATTTCTAGTACATGAAGGTAAAAGTAGTGATAGTAGGATAGCAGCCTTAGTGTTCTCTTGTAATGATGAAAAGAAATAGATTTACAGTTAGCTCTGGATTATCCATGGGGAAAGAAGGAAGGCATAGATTTTTTTCCGCCCACACAGACTTACTTATTTGCAAGCTTAAAGTTTTTTCCTTCTTTTTCTTGAATCCTGAACAGTACTCCGACCAAAAAGGGGGCAGTAAGGAACAGGAAAATCTTATCAGAATAGTTAGGTCCTCATTACCTTTATGTAGCTACCAGTGCTTATTAAGGTGCAATAAAAAGTAGACTGGATAAAAGATACGAGAAGCAGAAGGCTAGAATAGGCAACTTAATTAGCTGAGTTGGCTTTAAATTAGTTTTTTTGTTTTTTGTTTTTTCTGTCATTTATCATTTTAGGGCCGCACCCGCGGCATGTGGAGGTTCCCAGGCTAGGGGTCTAATCAGAGCTGTAGCTGCCGGCCTACGCCTAGCCACAGCAACAGCAACGCAGGATCCGAGCCGCGTCTGTGACCTACACCGCAGCTCACGGCAACACCCGATCGTTAACCCACTGAGCAAGACCAGGGATCGAACCCTCAACCTCATCGTTCCTAGTTGGATTCGTTAACCGCTGTGCCACGATGGGAACTCCTAAATTAGTTTTTTAATCACTGTTTTAATGATTAATTAAGTTCTTAAATACGAGTTTTGAGGATGGAGTTGGACTGGGTACTGTCCTTTTATAATTCTGTGATACTGTATTTTTCATTATTTCTGAAAGAATGCTGTTATTTTTTGTTCTTGTTTATTGTCAATGTAGAATCAGAGACATTTTGTTTTGTTCTATTTCTTATTTCTTTTTCAAAGATAATTTCTTGAAAGACATAATGCATGACTTCACTTAAGTGTGGAATATAAAAAACGAAACTAATACATAAAATAGTAACAGACTCTTAGATACGGAGAACAAACAGGTGGTTTTCGGGGGGAGGAATTGGGAGGAATGAGAAAAATAGATAAAAGAGAATAAGGAGTAGAAACTTTCAGTTAGAAAATAAGTCACAGGGATGAAATGTGCAGTATAAGGAATATAGTCAACAATATTGTAAAAGGTTTGTATTGTGAAGGATAGTAACTAGACTTATAATGGTAATCATTTTGAAACGTACAGAAATATTGAATCACTGTGTTGTGTACCTAGGAACTAACATAGTGGGATAGGTCAACTGTACATCAACTAAAAAATAAATTTTTAAAAATATAATTTCTCAAGGAATATTTTAATATTTAATATTAGCTTGTAAGCATTCGGTATTTAGTTTTTCATAATTGGATGGTCTTTGATGTTTTCATATATTTTTGTCTTCTAGTTTCCTGATAGGGAGTTTCTCTTACGTGTGTCTTACATGGAGATATATAATGAAACCATTACAGACTTACTCTGTGACACTCAAAAAATGAAGCCTTTAATAATTCGGGAAGATTTCAATGTGAGTAACAGAGTTAACAGGGTTGCTCAAAAAATAGACTTATTTATTAGGAATATTTTTCTTGAACATTTGCCTTTAATTGCTATGTATTTTTAAAATGTCTATTACTATGTTTTTTTATTTTCTTAAACATTTATAGAGATCATCTTTTAAGTAATGTGTATAGTTTTAAAATATTGGCATCTGTAATATTTTGGTGTAAGTGCCGAAAAGAGCAAGATGGAAGTATAGGTTAGAATTTGGTGTGCTTTGGTATAGGAAATAAAATGTAAATATCATAGGTTTACTTGCTATTTTTGTACAGAATAGTAGTCCCCGTTTTCTACTCTTAACTTCCACAACTAAATTCTATAATATTTTGCACTTGCTTTTTGAAATGCAAAATTCTGACTTATATCTCCCTACTTTTCTCATCATTAAACTTGTTTCAGAGGAATGTGTATGTGGCTGATCTCACAGAAGAAGTTGTTTATACATCAGAAATGGCTTTGAAATGGGTCACAAAGGGAGAAAGTAAGACTTTATACTGTATTTCTTCAAAACACTTTTAAAGGCTATTTAATTGAATGTATTTAGGCTTTAAACCACGCTTTTCACTTTTAAGTTAAAATAAAAGTATTTTTCTTTGGGTTTTGATATACACAGGTGAAATATGACTGTTTTTTTTTTTTTTAAACAGAGAGCAGACATTATGGAATTACAAAAATGAACCAAAGAAGTAGTCGTTCTCATACCATTTTTAGGATGGTAGGTAATTATCTCTATATTTGGTCTTTCCAATTAAGAATGCACTAATTTTTCTATAAGTTGCCTTTTCTTTCTAGATTTTGGAAAGTAGAGAGAAAGGTGAACCTTCTAATTGTGAAGGATCTGTCAAGGTGTCCCAGTTGGTGAGTATCTATAAATTGTGATACTATTATATGGGACAATAAGTAAAATTTAATGTAGCTGCTGAATGTTTGGTTTCATAGGAACTATTAACTAATTGGCAAAAGCAGCTATGAATTGGTCAGTAACAGTCTCGTCAGTAACATGAGATTAGTAGCTGAAATCTAGGAAGAGTTCAGAAAATCTTCCTGTTACATTATAGCTGCCATCTCCTAAACATTAGCTGTGAGAACTCTAGAAATTGAGGCTTTTCCTAACCAGTCATGAAGGAGGGATTAGTTAATCTTAGAATTTGGGATGGTTTTTTTGTGTGCTTGTGTCTTGAGGGGTTTTTTTTGGTCTCAGGCATTAGAATTGAGGCTTTTGAGATGAACAAAATCCTGGGTGAGATGGTTAAAAAATAAATCACATTATTCAAGTTCATTCTTATGCACAGTAAGGAAATAAGTTTTATATTATAAACAGTGTTTTAGACTGCAAGTCCCTTGAAGGAAAAGTGATATCGCCTTCATCTTTGTAGGTCCAATACATTGTACTTAGTTTATATTGAGTATGTTTTTATTGGTAAGTAAATATAAGCATTATGCAGACATTCCTTCTTATAGCACTATGTCATTTCTTTTTTTGTGCTTCCTTCCTAAATTCTTTAGCTTGATGTGGGATATGATTTAAGATTACTCTATTTTATTTGAAAAACTTCAAGCAAAACAGTAATAAATCTATAATACTTTTTTTTTACTTTCAGAATTTGAAAAATTAGAGTCATAATTAAACATCTAATTCCAGTTCACCTCAGTTGTTTTACTGTACAAACATAACATTTATTTAAGTAGACTAGTCTTACTTTAATAACAAGAAACATAACACCTAGCTTCTCTTCTGACTGCTAGACCTGGCCTGTAATGTAGCATTATAGTTTTAGCTTTTCTCTTAGTAGCTAAGCTTTAATATTCTTGACATATTCAGTGATCCATATGATATGACCCAAATCTTATTCTTTGATGCTCTATCATCTAGGGACCATAGATGCCATCTGGTCCAACCCTCTAGTCTTCCCATTTACTCTTAGTATCTTCTTGAAAAGAAGTCTTCCCCAAAGAGTCGTATTCTGGCTCTTTGAAGGTGTTCTTTTTTTGAGTGTCTTCTGGCCCTTCTGGGTTAATAATACCCAGGTGCTCTTAGCTCCATTCTTTCTCTCTTCCCTTCTGTGGCTTCTTTCCTCCTACCCTCGTAATCAAAACACAGGAATATTCTATGGTCTTTCTTCCCTTGTTTGCCGTCAGACATTGTTACCGTTTCTGTGTTGATGACAGCCAAGTATTTGTTGTTTCTAATTTCTCTTAAGTTCTAATTCATGTCTTTCTAGAGATTATTATAATTGTGTGTCCCACTGTTATCTCAAACTTTAGTGGATCCAAAACCAAATTAATTTCTTCCTATCATAGTGAATATCCCTTTTTCTAGTAGTATCAACCTTATCCTGGTCACCTAGGCTGGAAACCCAAGTGAATTTTGGCTCATTTTTTCATGCCTTCCCTTTTGCCCAGTCATCACCATTCTTCCTGATTCCATCTTTCATCATTCCTATGGGTGTCACTTAGGTTCTCATCTCTCTTGAGTTACTCTGTCATTTCCTGAACCTGGTGTCCAGGATTCTGGTCTTCCTTTCTTCAGTCTCTTTTACAGATTTCTAAAGTTACTAAGCACTGCTTTTGTTGTGGCACTTCTGTGGACAAGATCTGGTCGCACTTAACCAATTTTTTTTCTTTTTTAAGGGCTGCACCTGCAGCATACGGAGGTTTCCAGGCTAGGGTTCAAATCAGAGCTGTAGCCACTTGCCTATGCCACAGCCACAGCAATGCCAGATCCAAGCCACATCTGTGACCTACACCACAGCTCATGGCAATGCCAGATCCTTAACCCACTGAGCGAGGCTAGGGATCGAACTTGCATCCTCATAGATTCTAGTCAGATTTGTTTCCACTGAGCCACAACAAGAACTCCACACTTAGCCAATCTAACTTTACTTCCTTCTGTTCTGCTTGAGCTCCTCTCTTATAAACAGATTGAGCTTTTTAGTGCCTTTGAATTCTAATGCTTGTTCCCATCTTTATACCATAATTCATGCTGCTTTCATCACCACTTTACCCCTTTTATTATGTATCCGTGTCGTTTGTAGTATATACTATGTAACAAAGACTAGAGTTCTTTCTCTTTGAGTATATTAGAGAAAGCAGGATCTGAGACAAAACTGTAAAGCAGAAGTACATAATTACCTGCCTATCCCTCAAAAAGAGAGGTAATTTAAATCTCTGACTTTCTTTTAATGCATTGAGAATAATTACTGCAGAGTTTCCTTTGTGGCTTAGTGGGTGAAGAACCTGGCATAATGTCTGTGAGGATGCAGGTTCTATCCCTGGCCTCGCTCAGTGGGTTATGGATCTAGCATTGCCGCAAGCTGCAGTTGTGGGTCGGATCCAGTGCTTCCATGGCTGTGACATAGGCCTCAGCTCCCAGCTCCAGTTTGACCACTGGTCTAGGAACTTCCATATGCTGCATGTTAGGCCCTAAAAGCGGGGTGGGAGGAGCTGGAGAAAAATTACTCAGCTCTCAGACTAAAAAAATAAATCAGACATCCCTCTGCTACTTACTGTCTCTACTATGACCTCCCTAGCCTAAACCAACATCATCTCTCATTTTGATTCCTGCACTAGTCTCCTAACTGGGCTCCCTGCTGCCACTCTTGTCCCTCTCCAATTTGTTCACCATTTAGGGGCCAGAGTTGATCCTTCAGAAAGTTAAATCCAGATGTGTCACTCTTTCTTAAAGATCTCTATTGGCTTCCCATTGCATTTAGAAAATCCAGAGTTCTTACTCTTTATTTACCCTTGCTAACAAAGCTCTGCATAATCTAACTCCCACCTCCTGCTCTCACACTGTGTTGTCCCACCTTCACTTCACCAACTCTACCATGCTGCTTTTTCTGGTTTTTGAACATATTAAGCTCATTTCTGCTTTGTGACTGGGCATACTGGCTGTTCTTTTAATCTGGACTACTTCTCTTGGTCTTGCATGGCTGCCTCTCTCTTCTCTCATTCCAGATTTTAACTTAATGGGAAGCCTTCCCCTACCACCCAGTCCGGAGGATCTGCTCTGTCCCTTCATCTTCCCTCTTCCAGTACTCTTTTAAATTATCTGTGTTACACTTAGCATGATATATTTCTTATTTGCTTATCTCTTTATGCCTTCTCAACAACTTCTACCTCTCCTCATCCCACTCCGTGTAGACTATAAGCTCTATGAGAGCAAAGGCCTTATTTTTCTAGTTCACCACCTTATCCCCGGAACCTAACTTACTGCCTGAATGAAGCATGACAGTCACTTTTTTTCAACAATATTTGTAAAATGAAAGAGACATCCATGCTTGTAAACATACTACAGTATAGTCAGAGACAAGTGACTAGCTCCACAAAATAAGTGCTGTAATTGTCATATCTGTAATAACCTCTGGGTACACAGTTGAAAGAGCAATTCTTTCAAGGTACGGGAAGAGGAGGGATAAAATCAGCAAAGCTGCATTGAGCGGATAACATTCACCTTTTGTCCTGAATAAAGGGTAGGGTCAGACTAGAACCTTACAAGTCAGAAAAAATGGCAGAAGGTAGCACTTGGAAGTGTAGGAGTACAAGAGGTGTTTAGGATGTAGTGAATAGTTCAGCCACAGTTAAAAGAAAGTAATGAATAGACCTAAGACTGGAGCAACACAGGTGCCAGATTGCAAAGAGTCATGTTTACCACAATAAGGTTTTGAACTTTGTGTAGGAAATAGAGCGCCTCTTCTGGCAGCATTTGGAGGATACAGTACAAAGGAGGAACGAGATTTGTACAAGGAACAAGACCTAAACAGTGGAGAGAGAAATGATGATACGGATGGGATGTTCAAGAAAACTCTGTGTTTAAAACGTTGTTTTAGTAGTTTGAATTTTATCTCAAGTTACCCTTCCTAAAGGTTTATTTTCATCTCTCTTACAGAATTTGGTTGATCTTGCAGGCAGTGAAAGAGCCGCTCAAACAGGTGCCGAAGGTAATGACAACTCATGAAGAAATACATTAGTCTAAGTGACTGTTATTTCACAGAATAAAAGTGCACATGCATTTTAGAAACTAATAAAGTAATGGTACTAATTCTGTGATAGGAGTTCCCATTGTGGTTCAGCAGTAACGAGCCCAAACCATGAGGATGCGGTTTGATCCCTGTCCTTGCTCAGTGGGTTAAGGATCCGGCGTTGCCATGAGCTGTCATGTAGGTCACAGACACAGCTTGGATCTGGTATTGCTGTGGCTCCAGTTCAACCCCTAGCCTGGGAGACCCCCTATTTCACAGATGTGGCCCTAAAAAGGATAAAGAAAAAGAAAAAAACTTTGTGATAAAAAGTCCTTAATGCAAAAAGCAACTTCTGTATCTGGCTGATTATCTAATTTCAGTTACTATGGCATCAATTAAAAAACTAAAATTGTGCACTTGATATGATTGTATAGCTGAAAAGCTCATGAGAGTACTGTGAAATTTTTAAATCTAAATTTTCATAATCAGAAAATTCATAAAGATGGTGGGATATAAAACTGATAGACAAACAATAATTTTGATAATAAAGACTAGTTTACAAATACACTCAATTTATGAAAATGGCTTAAAATATATAATACCTAGAAAGAAACTCAGCAAAAGTTCCATGGGGCCAAAATAAAGAAAACTTCAAAACAGACTTGAAAGACATAGGCAAATACTTAAACAGAAAAGCATACTTAGTTTGGAAGGTACAAAATCATAAAGTTAAGCCTCTCTCTCCTTTAATTTCCTACATCCTGACATTTCCTAGGCCATGCAGCTGAGTATGGCCTAGATCCACCAAACCAATGGATCTTGAGACCTATGAACAGGAAATAAATGCTTGTTGTTTTAAGCTGACTTGTTCGGCAGTGTTATAGCCATAGCTGATTAATGCACCAGCTGTGAAATACCAGCTGTTCAGAGTCATTTATTGCACTATTTTTTGTGTACATGGTAGATTGAAAACCTACATAAAATCCCTCAACAGGGTGCTCGTTAAATCAATTCTGATACATTCATACAGTGGAATTCTGTGCTGTGAAAAAGACCAGCGTTTACAGATATATCACCAAGTGAAAAAAGTACAAAATCATGTGTATAGTATGATACTATTTGTCTAAAAAAGAAAGAGGAAAAATGAATATATAAGAACTTGTATTTTTAGAAATCTCTAGAAGAATAAAAAATATGGTTTCCTGATAAAGGAGACAGGAACTAGTTGAATGGGGCATAAAAAAAGTAGAAGAGAGCTTTTTCAGGGTACTTTTTTTTAAGGTTAGTCATATGAGCATATTAACAATTTTTAAATGAGAACTTTTTTGGTTGTGAGCCTGTAGGAACTATTTTGGTTATAAGTCTCTAGTTGCCTGTATTCAGAAGTTTGGAAAAAATAGGGATGAATGGGGGACTTAGAGGGGCTCTTTTAGGAAATGGACTTTTCCTCCCTCTTTTCTTCAGTTATCTTTTTTATTTTGCTATTTCTTTCAGGTGATAACCTTTGTAACTCACCTAATAGATGGGAGGATTAGGGAGAGAACCCCTTAATCAGTGGTATTAAAGGTGGGCTCATATCTAATACAAAGAATAGATTTCAACATCTGTTCTTTTAATTTCTACTTTCTGTCATAATTTACTGATAAATTCAACCAGTACAGGGCTCAATTTTAGTTTTTATATTTGTTTAATAAATGCAGGTTTGCGACTCAAGGAAGGCTGTAATATCAATCGAAGCTTATTTATTTTGGGACAAGTGATCAAGAAACTTAGTGATGGACAAGTTGGGTAAGTTTGTCCCACTGTTCATTTACCTGTTAATGCTGAGGTTTTCATTAGATCGAAATGGTAATATTTTAGCGACACTAAATATACATATTTCTTTTATATATTTGAAAGCTTTCATGTTTCAATGAGCATAAGTGGCTTCTAATTTTGTTAGTAGTTTTGATCTGCCTATGTAACCCACAAAGTATTAATTTTTATGTGTCACCATTTTAAGGTTCTACATTAAAAAAACCACTTTTGTTAATTAAAAATTCTTACTCTTTTTCTTCCCAAACTCATTTCTCATTAAGTGGTTTCATAAATTATCGAGATAGCAAATTAACACGAATTCTCCAGAATTCCTTGGGAGGAAATGCAAAAACACGTATTATCTGCACAGTTACTCCAGTGTCATTTGATGAAACCCTTACTACTCTCCAGGTGAGTTTGACTTTTATGTCAACTTAATATGAGGGGATATCTTAAAGAAGGAAAAATTACCTACTAAAAATAGGTATAGTTTTTTAAATTGACATTAAATTCTTGCTAATATTGATGTGTTGTCTAATAAATACATTCCATAATTTCCTCAAAAGTCAGTCATTCATATCCCACCTTCACCTTCACAATTTTACTGAAATTGACTTGATATATTTCTTTTAAAAACCTACCTCTGTTATTTAATTATGAAAGGAAACTTTATATCAGTCCCATAAGTGAAAAACTGGTATCACTTGCAACAAAGTGACCCAAAAAATATGCCTATGTGTTTATAACAAAATAATTTTTAAATTCCCGCTAGCTAATTGTGCCTGCCTTTGCACTGAGCCTAAGGTCTGCATTTTATTTAAAAAACAAAAATGGGGGTATGATGGGGGATTGCGAATTGCTAATAGAATAGCCGCCGCAATGAAGGGTTCAGTGTTATACGTAATAAATGACTTTATATAGATAATTAAAGTTACTTCTTATACTCTAAGACACATTGCCTTAGTGGCTTTTGGGCACTGGGTCAAAGTAATATTAGAGAAACAAAGATAGAAAATAGAGTCCCTGGCTTCACAGAATTTAGAGTCTTACAGGGAAGATAAGACCTGTCTTCCAACATGATTGCCTTGGATTAATATCTAAATTGCTAATGAGTAGGATAGGGTTCAATGGAAGGAGGGAGGCTTTGACTAGAACATTACAGGCATTGTTGCAGGGACATAGAATGCTCTCTGTACTCAAAAGTATTAAGCCATCTGGGAAGAAAGAGTACTGACATTTCTTTACAAAACTTAATTGCAAGAAACTCAAATATTATTAATTAATTTTTGCATGTAACACTGTTATACTTTTTCTCAGTTTGCCAGCACTGCTAAATATATGAAGAATACTCCTTATGTTAACGAGGTATCAAGTGATGAAGCTCTCCTGAAAAGATACAGAAAAGAAATAATGGATCTTAAAAAGCAGTTAGAGGAGGTATGTGTGAACCATGTGTTTCAGTACAGAGTAGGGACAGATTTAGCATTGAGATCTGCCTAAGTGCCTAGAGATTCTTAAGTCATCAATATCTGAGTTCTGCAATGTAAATTTAAAAGTTTCAACTAAAAAATCAGTTCGTAAAAATTTTAGTTTACTGTAAACTGAAAGACTGATTTCTTGAAATTGAGATTTTGTTTTTCATTTTCAGGGGGCAAAATTTGATATTTTCAGATGGGCCAAATAGAGATGGTAGGGTATATTTTAATTCAATAAAATTAAAATTCTCATGGTTCACATAAAAATTTCTATTTTGGGAGTTCCTGTTGTGGCACAGTGGAAATGAATCTGACTAAGAGCCATGAGGTTGTGGGTTTGATCTCTGGCCTTGCTCAGTGGGTCAGGATCCAGTGTTGCCGTGAGCTGTGGTGTAGGTTGCAAACGTGGCTTGGATCCCCTGTTGCTGTGGCTGTGGTGTAGACTGGCACTACAGCTCCAATTGGATCCCTAGCCTGGGAACCCCCATATGCCGTGGGTGCGGCCCTAATAAGACAAGACCGAAAAAAAAAGTTCTATTCTGTTCTTTTAAGCTATTTTCAAGGTTTTAAAACCTATCTACATATATTATTAACATAACTGAATATTACATTCTCTAGGTTTCCTTAGAGACTCGGGCCCAAGCAATGGAAAAAGACCAGTTGGCCCAACTTTTAGAAGAAAAAGATCTCCTTCAAAAAGTGCAGATTGAGAAAATTCAGAATTTAACAAGAATGCTGGTGACATCTTCCTCCCTCACATCACAACAGGAATTAAAGGTAAAATTTAAAATATGACAACTTAAACTTGGTAAACAGAGAATTAAGTAAATATTCCTATATATTTACTATATAATTATCCCTAACTTATTTTTTGATATAGCATGTTCAAGAAACCCAGAACTCGGAGTTCCCTTCGTGGCTCAGTGGTTAACAAACCCGACTAAAAACCATGAGGTTGCGGGTTCAATCCCTGGCCTCGCTCAGTGGGTTAAGGCTCCAGCGTTGCCGTGAGCTGTGGTGTAGGTTGCAGACGCGGCTCGGATCCCGTGTTGCTGTGGCTGTGGCGAAGGCTGGCGGCTACAGCTCCTGTTAGACCCCTAGCCTGGGAACCTCCATATGCCGCGGGTGCGGCTCTAGATAAAGGCAAAACGAC